>CM019148.1:269220333-269304322 GCA_009733165.1 Naja naja
TGGTTTTCCTTGGAGGTCTTCCATTCCATAATTACCAGCGGTGACCTTTGCTTAGCTTTTGAGCTGAGACAAGTTGGTCAAGTGCTGCCACCTGCTGAGAAGTGCACATTGGAATGGGCAATATATGGGAAATTAGAGTTTCCCATATACAGAGACCCTGAAATGTAGATGGAACTCTTTTCTCCCAGAAAGTCATTCAGGCTGCATGCTGAGAATGGGTGGAATAAAAACCCAGTGAATGGAGACCACTCAGAGTGGTCCATGTCCTCTCTTGCATTCTTTCAATTTCTTTTCTCTCATAGCCCAATCCCTATAATTGTTTTTTTTTCCTTCAGGAAATCTCTATTTCCCCCCCACTCTTCTCCTTCCCTACTCAGCTGTCTGAAAGAGTAATTAAGAATAATTCTTGTTCTTGCAAGTTTGTCAGCTGGGATCACCAGATCTAAACTTTTTAAAAAGCTTGCATTAACACGTGTGTGTGTGCGCATGCGCACACGCATGTGCATGTGCATCTGTGTGCATGTTTCTGACTCTGTAAATTGTTTGCAATTAATGCTCCTTTTTTGCATTGTTTTCGGATTTTGCTTAATGCATGATTTTTTTGAATGAATGTATTTGGGTGCAGACTTTTTCCCTTTGTGCATGTGTTCAGTTGACACCTTGCATTATACAATTTGTAGAAGTATAATTTTGTAAAGAAGAAAACTACTTTTCTGCCCAGATGTTGCTCCAAAAATGTTAAATCTGATATCCTTCAATGTGACATTCAATGAATTAAATAAATTTCTCCATCTACCTCACACAGTCAAGGGAGGGAAGGGCTATTTGTGTCAGCATGTTGAACAGATGATTTGCAAAGAGCTTCGTAGGTCAAGGGATGAGATTGACCCATGTGCCCCATAATGCTACATATACTGAAACATCTAGATAAAAAAATCCACATTCAACTGTGAAGCTCTTTAGAAAACCTTAGGCAGTATGCTTTAATTATACTGTAACAGTCTTCTCTAGCAGGGCAGCTTCCAGATGGCAGACCAAGAAAGACTGACCTCTACTAACTTGATGGAAGAAACATGGAATGAGCCTGCAAAAGAAGAGATTTTAGAGATCTATCTTAAGCAAGGGAAATCAGGCTCAGAGATGCATACTCTGAGAAGCACGTTTGGTATGATGGGTGGCATATAAGTATACAAACAAATAAATAACATTACTCCTTTTCTTAGGCTTTTTAAAATTTGAGCCCATAGGTTTATAAACATTATGGTACTTTAGGAAAGAAGGTAAACAAAGCAGTAATGGTTCTTTTGACTGGATATACCTATTATGGCTGCCATTTTGTGAATGTGAATCTCCAGAATCTATCTATCTATCTATCTATCTATCTATCTATCTATCTATCTATCTATCTATCTATCTATCTATCTATCTCTACCTACCTACCTCTATCTATCTATCTATCTATCTATCTATCTATCTATCTATCTATCTATCTATCATCTATCTATCACCTGTATTTTCTTTGTAAATAACTCAAGGTAGAGAACATGCCTAAAACTCCTTCCCGCTCCTATTTTCCTCACATTAACAACTTGTGAGGTGAATTGGGCTGGGAGAAAGTGACTGGGCCAAAAACACACAGTTGGCTTTCATGCCTAGAGTGGGTTTAGAACTCACAATCTCCTGATTTGTAGCCTGAGGCCTTTATCACTGGAACAAAATGGCTGACATATGGCCATAATAATAAGAAGCAACAAACAAAATAGCTGTCAAGGTAATTTTGAACTGTGATTTTTGTCCCCTAACTTGAGGTCATCTGCAAAGCATTTTTCTGTTCAATCTTCTGGATCATTTAGGAAGATGGTGAAGAGCACAGGAAGCTCTTCACA
Organism: Naja naja; assembly: GCA_009733165.1. NCBI lineage: Eukaryota > Metazoa > Chordata > Lepidosauria > Squamata > Elapidae > Naja > Naja naja. The sequence goes on from CM019148.1 coordinate 269,222,220, forward strand.
ATTTGATAGTTCATTTTCAGCACAAAACCATTTATGAGTGACCTATGGGTGCTGTTGCCAATCTACCAATCTGCCATAGATCTAGCCCCTATGTATCTATCTCAAATTCTTTAAAGTCAGTTTTTCCCCACTGCGAGGTTTTTTTATCCCCTTACTATTGGCAGACCTTACCTTCTCGCAGTGACTAAGGCTTTGGGAAAAGGGCGATATGCCTCTCTACTGCATTTCGACATGCAATGTGCACCATTGCTTGCAATGGAAAGTGCACTTTGCCGCAGACTTCATGCACCCTGAGCCTCAAGGGCTGCCAACTTAAAAGAGCGAAAGAATTCTACTTAAATAAGTTCAGGATAAAAAGACAACAAATGCACTCATGTACACATTTGGATGCCTGATTAATTTCCTCACATAGCTCCTGATCTAGGAGGCATGCAGAACACAAGTGGAGCAGAAATTCAGGATTCTGTAATAAGATAATTAGTTTTGAGGCAGACTATATTCCTTTCCATAGGATGGAACTGGCATTGTCTCTAATGGATGGTTATCATACTCTTGGAGCGTGGTATTGCTTTTAGTCCGCTTTTCTCTAGTGCTTGATCAGACTTTCTAAAGCTATCCCCCTGTTTCTAAGAACTGTATTAGCCATAAGAACTGCTCTTTGCTACAAGATTCAGACAATATTCCAGACTAGAGAAGAAAGTTTTGTGATTCCGATATTATCCAGACATTATTTCAGAGTAGTGTGAGAATCAGGCCATTGTGCAAAGGCAGAACGAAAACCCAGCACCTGTGTTTTCTTGACCTTGTTTTAGGATTCAGCGTGTTTTCATGAACCCAACCCGTGAGTATTATTATGGTCGAGGCCATGAATAAATTGGAAGCATCAGGTTAGAGACACTAATGCTGGAAACGCTGTATTTTCTCTACTCTCAAGCAAATGTCACATTGAGAAATTGCAGGGGAATTTGGATTTGAGAAAGAACTCTGCATGTATTTTCTTTATATGACTTTGCAGGCTTCAAAAGAGGAATGGAGATAATTTAGTCCTTCATCCCAACCAACAGCCCCTCCCGACACACACAACCTCCAACTGTTTTCCCTCCTGTCCTCAGAATCCTATGGAGAGTTTATAATGATATTGAAGGTATTTGTCTATGCTTTGCTTCAAAAGCAGAGAAAAGCTTTGTACCCCATCCAGCAATGTCCTTCTGGCCCGAACTCAGGCTTTGGATATAATTTACTGTATTCTCTTATGTCAAAGTCATTTCTGAACGATAGAGAATCATAACAAAATTCATAACAGGGGAGCTGACACCAACCCCTCTCCACCCACAAATCAGATAGTCTGGTCATCATTATGCCAATGGTGTTTGTTTCTATCTTTAAGCAAATACAAGGCCATTCTGTGTGCCAGTCTCAGGAGCCCAAGCGACTTCCCCCTGCCCTTGGCTATCTTGTGTTTAATTTAAGAAGCGTGCCATACATGAGGGTGGCCATTGTTTACTGCTGTCATTGTTATCAAGGCAAGTAAAGACATTAGAATCTTTCCTGTCACTGGGTTTTATTTTTCCCTGTCCAGAGACAATGAGACAGTCCACATCCAGACCTTGTCTAAGGACACTTTGCAGGGGAAAAAATGTTGGCAATAAGACCTTAGCAACTAGCATTTGAGGACAAACTATAGAGACCATACAGATGGATAGCTGTGGGAAGGTTGATTCAATAAGAATGTAAGATAATGGGAATAATGTAGGGCTTGGATTTTCTCAATTTTTATTGTGATTAATTATGGCTTAGAAAGTACCAATGTATCCAAATAACAGGTTTGCTTTTAAATTCTTATGTCTTAGAATCATGAGCAAGGTTTGAACTTACCAGATGGAAAGTTAAATAAAAGCAAAGGGGAAAAGCTGGATGGAATTATTGTATTTGCCCTTTTGAAAAAAATTGTATTATTTATACAAATTTAATGGATTAAGCTAAATTTGCACCAAGGCTACTGGGTCAAAACAAACAAACAAACAAACAGCCACCCAGAAATCTAATAATTACTGTCCCGTAGATCTCAAAATCTATGGTCTATAAAAATAATAGATTTTAAAATATATAAATAATAGTTCGTTTGTTCTAGATCAATTCTAAATAAATCAATAGATCTACTGCATATGGATTCTATCCAATCTCTGCTGCTGGTCTATCTTTGGTGTTTGAATGGCAACTACTCAACCAAAAAAACACAATACTACTCAACAGCAATAGTACTTAGACTTATATACTGCTTCATAGTGCTTTACAGCACTCTCTAAGCAGTTTGCAATATTAACATATTTCCCCCAACAATCTGGGTCCTCATTTTACCGACCTCTGAAGGATGGAAGGTTGAGTCAACCTTAAGCTGGTCAGGACCAAATTCCTGGCACTAGGCAGGAATACTGGATTCTATACTGGAATACTGGACCTGGCTTGCATCACCGAGATCTGGATGGGCCCAGAGGGTGGAGTCCCTCTGGTTGAGTTACGCCCCCCAGGTTTTCGGGTGTTGCACCGGTCACGAGCCCAGGGGAGGGGTGGGGGGTGGCTGTTGTTATTCAGGAAGCCCTGATTCCAAGGGAGGACCCTGTTCCGGAGATAGGCGGGTGTGAGGCCCTCCTTCTGAGGAGCGGGCCAGGGAGTTGGGTGGGCTTGTTGCTTACATACCTTTCCCCCAGCTATGTAGCATCTGCCCTGCCTGGGCTTCTCGATGCCATCTCGGGGGTGGCGTTGGAGTTCCCTGAGCTCATTGTTCTGGGTGACTTCAACTTGCCTTCCCTTGGGGCGTCGTCGGGTCTGGCCCAGGAATTCATGGCCTCCATGGCGGCCATGGGCCTGACTCAGGTGATTGATGGCCCGACTCATGAGGAGGGCAACATGCTCGACCTGGTTTTCATCTCGGAGCAGTGGCAGAATGGTCTGGGGGATGGCGATTTTTCTGCCCATCCTGTTCCATGGTCAAACCATTATCTCCTATGGCTGGCTTTCCGCCAAGCTACCCCACACCGCTGGGATGCGGAGCCACTTAGATGGTTCTGCCCCAGACGCCTGATGGACCCAGAAAGGTGGCGGATCCTTGGCTCACAGCTCTGCCGAGGCCCTGATGGCAGCCTGGCAACAGGCGGTGGTGGGGGCCCATGACAGAGTTGTCCCCATGCATCCCCTTACCCGGCGCAGATCCCGGATGGCTCCCTGGTATACAAGGGAGCTCCGGGAGATGAAGCGTTGGAGAAGGGCTTTAGAGAGCAGATGGAGGTCGACCCGCTCTGGTTCCGACCGAGCCCAGCTAAGAGCCCATATTAGGACTTACCTGGTAGCTGTGAGAGCAGCGAGGAGGGCTTACTTCTCCGCCCTCAGAGCATCTGCAGGTAACCGCCCAGCCACCCTGTTTGGGGTCACCTGCTCCCTTTTACATCCGGGGGCTGTGGTGAATCCCTTGCAGGGCAGAGCTGAGGAATTTGGATTATACCTGCAGGATAAGATCGCTCGGATCCGGGAAGGGCTGGACTCTAATGTGCAGGGGCCTGACCCTGGAGGTGCAGATGGTCTGGCCAATATAATCTGGACTGAGTTCAATCCTGTTTCTGAGGATGAAGTGGACAGGATCATGCGACGACTGAGTTCCACCACATGTTTGTTGGACCCGTGCCCTTCCTGGTTGGTTTACACCTCCAGGGAGGTCACGAGCGGCTGGCTCCAGGCAGTGGTCAACGCTTCATTAAGGGAGGGTGCCTTCCCTACTGCCCTTAAAGAGGCGGTGGTGCGGCCCCTCCTGAAGAAGCCTGCCCTTGACCCAGCCGAATTGAACAACTTTCGTCCAGTCTCCAACCTTCGCTTTTTAGCGAAGGTTGTTGAGAGTATGGTGGCTCAGCAGTTTCCGCTTTTCCTGGAGGAAGCAGACTACCTAGATCCATACCAATCGGGCTTCCGGCCCGGGTATAGCACGGAGACGGCATTGGTCGCACTGATGGATGATCTCCTGAGGGCTCGGGACAGGGGTTTTTCCTCTGTCCTGGTCCTGTTAGACCTCTCAGCAGCTTTCGATACCATCGACCATGGTATCCTGTTGCGGCATCTCGGGGGGTTGGGAGTGGGAGGCACTGTATTGCAGTGGTTCTCCTCCTTCCTCTCGAGATGCTCACAATCGGTGTTGGCAGGGGGACAGAGGTCGGCGCCGAGGGCTCTCACTTGTGGGGTCCCTCAGGGGTCGGTTCTCTCACCCCTCCTGTTCAACATCTATATGAAGCTGCTGGGCAAGATCATCCATGGCTTTGGGGTGAAGTATCATCAGTGCGCTGATGATACGCAGTTGTACATCTCCACCCCAGGCCACATCAGTGATGCCCTCTAAGTGATGTCCCGTTGTCTGGATGCGGTACAGATCTGGATGGACAGGAGCATGCTTCGGCTCAATCCGGCCAAGACAGAATGGCTGTGCATACTGACATCTTGGTCCAGTCAGGAGATTCCATCTTTGGTCATGGGGGGAGAGGTGTTGCCCCCCGTGGACAGGGCACGGAACTTGGGTGTCCTCCTGGATTCACGGCTCAGGATGGAGGAGCAGGTAGGGGCCGTGGCCAGGGGGGCATTTGCCCAGGTTCGGCTGGTTCGCCAGCTGTGCCCTTATCTGGACCGAGATGCCCTGCACACTGTCACTCAGGCACTTGTTACCTCCCGGCTCGACTACTGCAATGCTCTCTATTTAGGACTGCCCTTGCATACCATCTGGAGGCTTCAACTGGTGCAGAATGTGGCTGCGCGGGTTGTGATGGGAGCGTCCCGGTACTCCCATGTTACACCCCTCCTGCGCAAGCTGCATTGGCTACCAGTTGCCCTCCGGATGAGATTCAAGGTCTTAGTACTAACATTCAAAGTCCTACGAGACACGGGTCTGGGTTATTTGCGGGAGTGTCTACTGCCGGCATCGAATACCAACCTCCCTGTACGAACGCACAGGCAGGGACTTCTTGGGGTGCCTTCTGCGACTCAGTGTCGGCTGGCGGCATCCCAGGGAAGGGCCTACTCTGTAGTGGCTCCCACTCTCTGGAACCAACTGCCTCTGGGGCTCCGCCTGGCCCCTGATCTCCGCACCTTCCATCGCAACCTAAAAACTTGGCTGTTTGAACAGGCTGGGCTGTGCTGACTCCTCGGGGGAATGGGTTTTATATGTATTATGGGATTTTTAGTTTAACTCGGCTTGTTGTAATTTAATTCTATTTTAGTTAACTTAATTTATTGTATCATTTTTATCTGTGAGCCGCCCCGAGTCCTTCTGGAGAGGGGGCGGCATACAAGTCGAATAAATAAATAAATAAATAAATAAATAAATAAATAAATAAATAAATTAAAAAAAAAAATAATCATTCTTCCACCATGGCTCCTCAAGTTAACTCAAGTTAAACCCCTTCTGAGTTGATCTTAATTACTGGTGACTTCATGGGCACATCCATGCAGTTTGCCCAGTCTAGTCCTGCTGTTCCTTGGGTATCTCCCATCTCAAGCCATCCTCAGTCTAAGTCTTCTTAGCTTCAGAATTTAGCCAAAGTTAACTAAACAAGAGAGCATTAGCCCATTTCAATTTTTCAGTAAGCTTGGTTGGCAGAACTATTGGAAAACTAGCTGGGTCACACAGCAGCCCATTCAGTAGAAAAGACATCAAAGGCATTTAAAAGCACCTTTGTGTTTAGGTTCTTTCTCTTTTTGGGCTGGAGCTTTGAATAAAAGTAGGCCATTCTGGAGGATGAAAGGGGCTAAGGTTAGAGGTGAGAGTCTTTTAAGACATTTAGGAAGTGAGGAAATCTATGGCATTGCTGGCTGGATGATGTTCCTATTACTTCCTCCTCTGTGAATGAAAGCAAGCAAGCTGGGAAATGAAAGCACAACAAGGAAATGTACTGCACATGAAAATTAGGATTAATCAAAGGCTGAGAATTCAGGAACCCAACTTTTCTAAATCTGAAGAATGGCTCATTGGCTTGCTATCATCACTTTGCAAGTGCCAAGGATTGTGTCCATCAGAAATGTGGGTTATAATCTTAGTGCATTATTTTTTTTTTGCTTCAGGCATGGTGATTCAGATAGTAAAATCACTATGTACCTTAAATTAGAAACATGGTATCTTTATTTTTTGACATGAAAAATTATTGGGACATTACGAAGCTTATTGGAGTAATTTTGCCTGGTGAATGTTCCCTGTCATCTTTTCCATTTAAGAGGAGCCAAATGAAATGTAGAATTATTACTGAAGCTTAGCAAAACTAAGATGCTTGTAAAATTGATGTGGTAAACCAAGAGGCTTGATCACAGGATCACAGAGTTGGAAGGGACACTTACAACATTGAGTATAATCATCTACTAAATGTAGGAATCCAAATGAAAGATTTTCAGTTAGCTTTTTAGCTTCTACTTGAAGAGACACAATGTTTATCAACTCTCTGGGTAATTAGTTCCGTTGCTGAACTACTACTACTGTTAGACATTTCTTCTCCCTACCTTTTACTTCCTCCATTAAATCCATCATTCCAAACCCTGAATGTTAGAAATACAAAATAGTAGCAGTAGTTAAGAATAGGTCCATGGACTTCTAAAGTCAGTATGATGAAACTTCTGTTGTGATATCATAACTCAAGATCTTTGCAACACAAGTACAAAGATGTCAACATTCATATCATAATTTCACATTGTTTGTATCATCACATTGTATGATTTCACATTGTATTTGCCCTCCCCACTCACATTTCTTTGGTATGACATCCTTTCAGATATCTGAAAAGAACTCTCATTATCACTGTTTCTCAAGGCTAAACATACCCAAGTCCTTCAGACTCTCTTTAGAAGCCTTCCTTTCTACTTTCCTGACCCTGGTTGTCCTCATCTGAACCCTTTCCAAATTCTTTGAACCATCTTAAATTGTGGTGGCCCAGAAATGAACACAATAGTTAAGGTTGGATCCAACCAAAGCAGAATAAAGTGAATAATTACTTCCCATGATTTAGAAATTATATTTTTGCTGGCGGATATCAGTGTTTTCCTTTTTTTTTCCTTTGGAGCCATATCACATTGCAGATGTGTTCATTTTGCAATCAGTGACTTTTGATATTGATTAATTCATGTCAACTGCCACAATACTTGAACAGTGCCCAGTCATATCCAAGTGTTATGAAAGGAGGATCTAAGCAACAGGACATGAATTTAGCCACATGCAGTACCAGGGATTACTACACAATGTTAACACTAGAGGGGAAATAATAATTTTTAAAAATAACTTAAACTGACTTGCATTTGAAAAGAAAGAAGTGCTTCATGCAAAATCAGAGTATGCATGGGAGTCAATGGCAAAAATTCCTCAGTGGAAATTGAACATCTTGCTCCAGATGTTTTTTTTTCTGACCTGCAAGGTTGCCATCTGACTTATGTTTCTGATATACCTCGTCTATAGGAAATGCACAAACACAAGTATGGCCATCCTTGTAACTAGACAATGTATGGGAGAAACTCCATTCAACTAGCAATAAGAATTAGGATGTGTCTTCTCTCAGAACTTAGGCAAACATGAACTGACAAGCTCTGTGTTTTGCCCTTAAGGTCTCTGTCCAGAATGGTTAGTATCTCAGTGCTAAGCTGTCTCTTCTCCCCTCCCTTCTGTGTATACATGACTGCTTTTTCAGCATTTCTTTAATGTGACATACCACTCATATGAGACATTGCTAGATATCTGCTTAATGATCATGAGAGCTCTGTCTTCATTAAAATTCAGCCAGTTATTACGCAGTTATTATGCAGTTATTATGTAGGGATTTTCCTCAATTAAGCCACAGGCTGAGAGATCCACAGCCAAAGGAAGAAAAGAGACCACAATGATATCCAAGTATGATATGAATAAGGATTACGCGTGGTTTTCCCACTATGAAACCAAAGTTCTGTTTAACTATGTATTATATATCTTCATTATATAATCAGTCTTCAAATAACTATGATTTATGTTGAGTTTTGACATATATCGTTATCATTTTTCAAACTTTTGTGCATCATGCATTCATTCTCATACTGTTGTGTTTTAAATAAATGGCATTCCATAAGTGGGGAGAAGATAGCAACTTTCTCTCTTTTCCCTCTCTTTTAAAAAGGCCTTACAACAGCTGGATAGAGAGGATGACTGCACTCTGTGTGTGTGCGCGTGTGTGTGAGTGAGAGAGTGTATATCCAATAATGTGCATTTTTATTTATTTATTTTTATTCATATTTATATCCTGCCCTTCTCCGGAGACTCATGGCGGCTTACAATTTTTGGGATACAACCCAATGTGCTCAGCAATAGCCTTCATTCCACTGAATATGCCTGCTTATTACTAAGCGGCATTTTTACAAAGTCAGCTTATTGCCCCCAACAATCTTGGGTCCTCAGAGGATGGGAGGCTGAGTCAACCTTGAGTCCACAGGCCAGGCATGGAGTACTACCACCAATTGAATGTCCGGACAAAATTTGAAACTGTTGATTTACTTGAAGTTGAAGACAGTTGTTAAGTGAATTTTGCCCCATTTCACAACCTTTCTTGCCACAGTGAATCACTGCAGTTGTTAAATTAGTTATACTATTGTTCAGTGAATCTGGTTTCCCCATGGACTTTGCTTGTCAGAAGGTTGCAAAAGGTGTTCACATGATCCTGGGACACTGCAACCATCATAAAAATGAGTCAGTTGCCAAGCATCTGAATTTTGATCATGTGACTATGGGGATGCTGAAAGGGTCATGTGAAAACTGGTCATAAGTCACTTTTTTCAATGCTCTTATAACTTTGCATGGTCACTAAATGAACTTTTGTAAGTCAAGGACTACCTGTATTTCATTTTGTTTGTTAGTTTTTAGTTTTTCAAAAACCAAAACCAAAAACAAATTTAAAACATTTTAAGATTGAAAAGAAAATAAATCCTATGTCAAAAAGTACCAAAAACCAAAGACAATTTCTGAACAAAATTCACATATCTGTACAAAAATGTGTGTGTGTTTACATATATATGTTTGTCCATGCTTATATGAGAAATGCATTTCAAGCATTTATATTTAATATTTCTGTCTACAATGTCTTATGGAATAAACAAAATGATAATGTAGACAATAAATGATGACCAGGGTTTAGAAAATTTATGCTTAATTGTAGTTTTCTTTACAGCATTTTTCATTGTATGAATTATTCACCCGGAGTAATTTCTCATAGTTTTAAATGTTACCAATTTATGAAAAATATAATTTAGTTTTCCAGTGTTTTATCATAATAAGCCTGGCAGTTAACTAGAAGAACTGAATCTATTTCTTATGTTACACCAATCTCTATATATTAGACAAAAAATGAATATTAAACTGAGAACGTTTCATTATGAATTATTGTTAAGCATCATTGTTAACTATGCCACAAGGAATTGTGGGACTTGTACTCTTGAAGACATTAGCTATCACTGCAGAATGCTAAACTTAAAATTAAATAAACCACCTGATGCTTTAGCATAACACATACACCCAAAATATTCTGAAAACTTTTTTTTGTTTTATCAAAATTATGTGACTAAAATTACCTTAAAAACAGTTACAGTGACTGAGAAAATCTCCCAGTTAATGATGTTTTGTTCATTGTTAACTAGCAGTAATCTTGGGAAAGCCAGATGTATCAAAGGATTTATTTTTCCTTCTTTGGCCTTTAATGAGTCATTGCCATAATAGCAGGAGTTTCAGACAAAAGATAGCTAAAGAGTTCTATCATGGGTAGCTGATAGCTTCCTTTGTTAAGGTTGACCAAAGGAAAGGTCATGCATCATTGACTATTGATTCTGCCTAGATGGAAATAATCAAAGGATAGAAAGATTTCCAAAAGAGGTTCTCCCCCACCCCCACAAAAGTAGGAAAGTTACTAGAATAATTAAAGTCATTTTTACCTTACCATCAATAGCACCGATGCCATAAAAGTCAGAAGGTCTCTGTGGAACTCAGCGTAACTCACTTCCAGGGAGCTACGTGAGGAGTTGCAGCCTTAATAATCATATCTTTACACCATTAGAATTAGAATTGCATCATCTGGAGAGTGGGGAACCCACTGGCCTGTATACTCAGCCATCCCTGTCTTTTTAAATTTTAATGTAATTTTATTGCTTTAATATAAAGAAGAAATATAGAAAGATAAAAGGAAAAAGAACAACAAAACTACTATTTGGAGCATTGGAGAAGGAAGACTAAAAAAGGAAGCTGACCAAGCTTGGGTAGGGAAGCTCATGTTTGAGTCTCCAAACATCTTGCAGGGTATTGGCATGATATTTTGTTTATAAAGTAACTCAGATTCCTTGATGCCTGATCCATCCTTGGTAACATCTGGTAATGAGATCTGGGATTCACTTCAGCGTGCGGATTTGATGAACTTCATAAAGTGTCCCAAAGATGCAGAAGAACTGAAGAAGCTTCCCTGGATGAGAAGTGAAATATCTTCAAGGAAAAACAAAGTTAAAAAAAACACACTTTTGGAAAAAGCACTTTTGGAACACTTGGATGACTGAAAATCTCCATGGACATTCATAGACTGGGTTCTACACTTTAGAGTTTAAAACCCTACCTGTCCTGGCTGCTTCCATTGGCTAGAGTGGGTAAGGAAATGCCTCTTTGGATGAGGAATTGTACTGGATATCTTCAAGGAGTTAGTAAAACAGCAACATTCAGAAGATGCTGTCTCTGGATCTGGCTATCTACCCCTTCTCCAATCTTTCAATATTTTAGGGAAGATTGTTTAGAAGGTGAGGAGTCCCCAAGGAAGTAGATTATCTGAACCCCTTTTAGAATTCAGATACGACTTGACATAAAACAGAAATGGCATTTGTTACTCTCTAGTAGATGTCTATCATGACCACAGTGCAAAGAAGGCATCAGCCTTATTTCTATTGACTTTCAGCATCATTTCATATTATTGATCATCACATTCTTCTGGACCACCTGAAAGAATAGGAAAATGTGGAAACAGTTTCCCAATGGTTCTTTTCTTTCTCAAGTGGGTACTACAAGTTTGTGAGAGGAAAGGTTCAGTTCAGTTCAGTTCTGTGAGTTTTCCTTAAGGAAAATTGATTGTCTCACTCACTGTTTAACATTTGCATGCAACTGTTGGGGTTAATCAAATCAAATCAGATCTTTATTATAATCATAGATCAGCATAATTTGGGATGAATTATATCAGTTTGTGTCAAGTTCATCACTATCCCAGTTGTACAGCTTTTCCCCAAGCTGGGCCAGAGATGGAGTGGAACTCTTAAATGCACTGATGGTAATTTACACTAGAGGTCCTAGCCTAATTCAACACCAGTAGATTAGACTACTACAGCATAATTTACATGAGTCTTCCTTTGAAACTATCCAGAAACTGCAGCTTATGCAAAAAGTAGAACCCAGTATTCTGGCAGATGGCATCTAAAACTACCTAAGACCTGTATTGCAAGCATTATATTCTCATCCAATAGGTTTCTGGGTAGAATTCAAAGAATCGTTTTTTAAATGTTTGAATGTCTATGTAGCTTTGCTTCCATTTATCTCTAGGACTCCCTTTTGCATGTATATTGGTCCATCTTGGAGCTGAAAATACTTAAGGCTTCCCACGTATACAAAGTAAGAGGAACAGCAGCATGGAGGAATATTTTTCTATGTTAGTCTGGATTTTCTGAAATAGTTTCCCTGCATAGCTCTTATTCTGGTGCTATTCCAAAAGGAAATACAAGCAGAATTCTTCAGTAGGCATGGTTGCCATTGGACTGAGGATGTGGCTTGGTTTCTTCGTTTTTATTTATTTTTATGTTATTATTGCTGTGTTTTAATTATTGCATTATAATGTTATTTTCTATGTTTTGCGGTTTTATCTGACTGAACCACCAGAGTAATTTCTTGATGACGGTAGTATACTAATGCAATAAACATACAAATATACTTATAAGAAATCATTCAGCATGCTTTTTAAGTACATAATTAAACATTGACCATAGAATGATATTGATCAGATATTCATCATTACATCATAGAGAGCCAGCTCATAAATATATATTGGTGATTCAAGATTGTAAATCTGGAGTTGTCTGTTTTTCCCACTTTGAAGAATAAATCTATTTTGCTAACCCCCTCCCATGCTTGACAGTTCCATAATTCATATAGTGATAAATTCCAAATTTTGGGTATAAAATTCAAAAGTACATTCACATCTTTAAACTGCATTGATGTTCTAACACCATATTAACTAATTTATGGATATTAAATCAAAGTGAGGCAATAATGGGACAAGCCCATAACTTTTGTATAAATGTCTCACTTTCCATTTAGCACTTCCAATACAATGAGTTTGACAGCCACTTCCTTAAAACATTCTCTAGAGTATCCAGAGAATAAAAATTCTAGTCTCATCTTAGGATCAAAAGAAACATACTTTATATTGCTTGAGACTATTATCATATAATATGTTAATATCTGGATCTTTATTCTACCATTCTTGCGAATAGTTAATATCCACTTTAGTAATGCTCTTTAACTGTTTGTTAAAAATACAGTAAATATAGGATACAGATGGTCCTCAACTTACAACCACAATTGAGCCCAACAGTTCTGTTGCTAAGTGAAACATTAGTTAAGTGAGTTTTGCCCCATTTTATGTGTTCTCTGGCCACAGCTGTTAAGTGAATCAATGCAGTTGTTAAATTAGTCACATGGTTGTTAGGTGAATCTGACTTTCCCACTGACTTTGCTTGTCAGAAGGTTGCAAAAGGGGATCACAGGACCCCAGGACTCTGCAACTGCCATAAATATGAGTCAATTGTCAAGTGGTTGAATTTTTTTTAAATTACATTTATATGCCGCCCTTCTCCGAAGACTCAGGGTGGCTTACAATTTTGATCCCATGATCATGGGGATTGTGATGACCCGGGAAGCAGTACACACATAATAAATTCCTGAATGTAAATAAATTTCCTTTAATGCCTCCAACTTGGCCTCACTGTTCAATTGTTCACACTTGGAGATTAAACTCCTTCCAAAATAGCCTTCAAAAGAAAGAAATACAGTCCAAACTCAAAGAACAGATAACAAAAAATAAAAACCAAAACAAACCGCACTGAAGGAATTTCCACGACAGACCAGGATAATTAATTACAAACTTCAAGAAGATAACAAGGCACAGTCCATTGGAAGAACACCAACCAAGATAAACCTCAGCCAGAAATAAAACACATTTTGCTTCTAGCAGCGATGTGTTTTAAATGCCCTTTATACTATGCCCCCCAGCTGCAGCCAATGGGGGATCATTTTTATTTATTTTTATTTATTTTAATTACATTTATATGCCGCCCTTCTCCGAAGACTCAGGGCGGCTTACAATTTTTGGGATACAACCCAGTGTGCTCAGCAATAGCCTTCATTCCATTGTATATGCCTGCTTATTACTAAGCGGCATTTTTACAAAGTCAGCTTATTGCCCCCAACAATCTTGGGTCCTCAATTTACCTACCCCGAGAGGATGGAAGGCTGAGTCAACCTTGAGCCTGGTGGGATTCGAGCCTACAGTAATTGTAGGCAGCTGGAACTTAAATGCAGGCATTTAACAGCCTGAGCCACCAAGGCCCCAAGGATCATGACCGCTTCCTCTCCTGTAAGGCACATTGTTCCCTTCTCCATTCTTCCCTGCACGACGTAGGATGGAGAGAGATGGGCCTGGGTCTTCCTCTGACTGCCCAGCCAGCCTCTGCCCTTCCCCAGCCTCCTTCACAACCTCCAGAGCCACACTTCCACTCCCTTTCAGCTGTTCCTCCTCTGCCTCAGAGTCAGTCTCCAACAGGGGCATGACAGTGATGTTGCAATGGTTATAAGTGTGAAAAATTGTCATAAGTCACTTTTTTACAGTGCCATTGTAACTGAACGGTAACTAAATGAACTGTTGTAACTCGAGGACTACCTGTAATTGAAAACACATTACAGTGCCGAAAGTAATTTGAGAATTTTAGGTGTTGCTAATGCAAAAAGGGTAAATATCTTTTATTTAAAGAAACTGTTCTTTTGCAATATAGTATTTTGCCCTTTTTTAGACAAACCAAATACCCTTTTCATTATTGAGACTTGCTTTCATCAATCCTTTCCACAGCTTTCCTAATTTATTGCAGGAATTGACTTTGGCAGTTTGCATTCTCTTCCTCATGTGATTCAGAACTCTGATGGACTCCATGCTTTGCAACAAATGCTTACCCCACATGGCAGAGATAAGCAATGAAAGCAGAGGTGGTATTCAGCAGGTTCGGACCAGTTCTGGAGAACCGGTAGTGGAAATTTTGAGTAGTTTGGAGAACTGGCAAATACCACCTCTGACTGGCTCTGCCCCCATCTATTCTCTGCCTCCTAAGTCCCAGCTGATCAGGTGGGTCTTCTTTTGTTGCCCTGCACAGGGGAACGGAGCTGGAAAGCAGGTTAGTTGGGTGGGGAGGGAATGGGATTTTGCAGTAACCTTCCCCCAGGAGTGGGGAGGAAATGGAGATTTTACAGTATCTTTTCTCTGCCACGCCCACCAAGCCACACCCACAGAACCGGTAGTAAAAAAATTTGAATCCCACCACTGAATGGAAGTACGATTGATGGGTTTGGACCTGTTGTCTGCTTCCATTATTCCTATTATATAGGAACATATAACAGGAATATAGGGTATAATTTGTGGATTTATTAAAAAATGATTTAAAAAACATGAAGAAAGCAAGGATCTTCAGAGCAGACATTGGTACCATTTTATCCATCCTAAAGAGATCAATCATTTGTCAAAATTGGAGCCCGTAGCACTTCTGAGAGGGGTTTCCCCTTCTTCTTAAATGTACAAAGAAAAAAATAGCAAAAAAAATTGGTACCACTCAGTTTCAAGATGTTTCAAATTATTATTGGGTTATATGATTTGAATTAGCAAAGTAATTTCACTTACAATATATGATATACAAAGTACATGAAACTAAAGGATAGACATTGAATTTGAACCAAGTACTTCTTTTTCTCTCTGTTAAAATAATATTCCCTATGAGAGATATGCCACAGCTTCTATTGTGGTCAATTGGATGTTAGGAAGAACTTGTATCACCATTTTAATTGTTCTAAATCAGGGGTGTCAAACTGGCAGCCGGCAGGCTGGATGTATCACATGCAGGCCATGCCCACCACAGCTCCACAAATGGGAAAAATGTCACAAAATGTTATGTGATGGCAACGTGATGCCGCGAGTTTGACACCAAGTTGTAAATGGTTTTGGCTTTTCTATGCGATGATAAACTCACCTACTCTGAATACATCAGATTCTTAAGAATTCAAGTAGATCTGATGTTTTTATTCTAGTTTTATTGGGGCAAAAGTGGATAATTTTTTAAACAGTGCAATTCTCTACATGTTTATTTAATCACACATCTCAGTGGGATTCACCTGACTTATCCACAATTAAAAATTGTGGGGGGTATCAGGGATGCCACTTTTTTGCTTTAAACTGTTTTAAGGAAGTTTGATAAGGGGAAAATTAATTTAAATTAAATAAAACCTAGCCATTCAAGAATTATTTCTCCTGATCCTTGGCATTCTGGTCGACGACGGATCAGAAACCACGATTGTGCGTGGCTTTGATCCATACTTACGATGTTGGGCAGGTCCTTAAAGGACCGGATCCATCTGACCCACCTCGTAGAGGTGGGGGAAAGAGGGGGAGACTGCCAGCTGGGTCAAAGGGAGCTGCATCTCCCCTCCCTGGCTTGGCAAACTCCCCTAGAAGACAGGAAGAAGTGGTAGTCTTTTAACGGCTGCCCTGAAGACGGGAAGCTGCCGGGACACAAGTTTTGTGCTGGAGAGTGAAAGTGGTGAGCAGCATGTAACTGGATAAAAGACTTTGAATATTCTTTTTGATAACCCCGAAAAGCAGAAAGAAAGAGTCCTTGTTTGGAAGAGTTGTAGCGGCGAACGAGAAATAAGAGGAAAATATAAGGTAAAGAAAAAACTGGAAATAAAAGAATTATATGTGATTAGAGACTAAATTTGGAATAACATACAGAATTGGACATTAATCAGGCATTGGATAAAATGCTGGACTTATTTGGAATTGGTTAAAACTAATATTAATATTATGGAAAAGTGAATTAAAAATAAAAGAATTCTAAGAAGAAAGTGTTATAGAGCACCATCTAAGGGTTACAGATTTCCTTCTTTTATGTTTCTATGGAAAATTACTGGTTATATGTAACAAGATCCCCAGAAGCTTTATAAAAAAAAGAAGAAGAGGGGATTACAGTTAAAACAGAGACTTTTGACAAGGACTAAAACAGAAAAAATTGACTTTTAATAAAATAAAGAATAACTTAATAGACCAAAGAAATGGAAGAAATAAGCAAAGAATTTAGCAAAGAATTTAGCTCCAAAGCTCCAAAATGGTGGAGTTAATGCTGAATAAAGTAACGGTGTTACAACTTGCAGAAGAGCAAAGGAAGCCCAGACAGGACAAATTAAAAGAAGGAAATAACAGCTTCAACGAGCATGAAGAACAAGGATCATTGTCAAAGGACATAAAAAGACTTAAAACAGAGACACCGATATTAGAAACAATAAATAAAAGAAAGACACTCAAGACTAAGAAGAAGAAGAAGAGAATACATAAGAAGAAACCCCCAAAAAGAGAACTGAAAAGGGGGGGAGGGAACATGGCCGAAAGGCAGAGGGAAATAAAAATAAAATTAGAAGGAAAAAAGAAGAAAGACTGCAGAAACTTAGAAAAGGGAAACCCAGCCAAAATTAAAAGGAATGATAAAGTTTCAAGATTTAGAGATAAGGGTTAGGGATTGTATAAGGGGGATACCACATGGGAATGTATATTGGCATTCAGTTTAAAACTTGTTAGAAGTTATTTTAGGATTATTATAAATATATATATATATATATATATATATGTAGGTCTTGGTGTATTCGGTCTTGTCCCGTGTAAGATTGAGAATACCTTGGCAACGTTTCGACGAAATCTCATCCGTCATCTTCAGGCTGGTGTCTTCAGCTTCGTTCTCCTGGGAGAAGTGTGTGATCGTGGCTGTTTTTCCCTTTTAAACTCTAGAGTTGGCTGTGTTGTTACTTCTTGATTGGTTTGTGGAGTTGATGTATGCAGATTGGATGGCTTTTTCCTGAGACCCTGTGTGGCTGAGGTGCTGGCTGTGTGTCTCTCAGCCTTTTGTGTTGTAACGACCTGGGTAATGGGCTGTGTGATGACCTTCTGAGTTCTATTGTTGTGACGTCCTGGGTGTGGTGCTGTAATCTCCTGGGTCGTTGTCTGTGCTGCAACCTCCTGATGTTTTGTGTTGTGATCTCCTGAGTTCTGTGATGTAGTATCCTGGGTGGAAGGCTGTGATGTGGCATTCTGGGCCTTGGTTTGGCTCCGAGTTTGAGGTCTGGCTATGTGTTTATAGCAGTGTCAGTTTGCTTAGTTTGGGGGTTGGAGGGGTGTAGCAGCTGGTGTTGCAGCCATGGTCTGGTTTCTGGATGGTGGTTGCCTTTCATCTGTGGCGTGGGCTTGGGTTTGAGTCTGGTGAAGGAGATTGGTGGTGGCATCATGTGTTACTTTGGGTCCGTGTTGGTTTTGTGGCTGGGACTGCTTTGTTGATTAGGGCTAGTTTCCAGATGTCTGGTAGTCTGGTAGGGAAGTATCATCCCGCTTATTCATGTTATGGGGTGTTTCTCTATTTCGATGGCTTCCTAATTATTCTCTTGTTGAAGTGTTCAGTATTGGAGATAAGTTTGGATCCCTCAAAATCAATTTCATGTCCTGTGGCTTTAAGGTGCTGGAAAAGGGAGGAAGTTTTTCTTCTTTTCTGACTGCTTCTTGTGTTCTCATGCTGCATTTATTCTCCTGTTGGTTTGTCCAATGTATGTGGCTGGGCAAATTTTGCATGGTATTTTATAAACTCCTTGTCCTTACACGGGACAAGACCCGAATACACCAAGACCTACATACCTTTACCCGTGAAAATCTACGAAAACATCTATATATATATATATATACATGTATATGTATATATGTATATATGTATATATGTATATATGTATGTATGTATGGTA
The DNA here is from genome assembly GCA_009733165.1 of Naja naja. NCBI lineage: Eukaryota > Metazoa > Chordata > Lepidosauria > Squamata > Elapidae > Naja > Naja naja. Next base: position 269,240,359 of record CM019148.1, read on the forward strand.
TTCAGCTTTGTTCGGGTATTTTCCCACGTCATTATAGTTGTGCTTTTAAAGTTGTAGCGATGTTTTGGCAGAATCTTATCTGCCATCATCAGGCTTGTATATTGGGTTTGTCTGTGTGTCAGGCTTTCACAGCCATTTCAGTTTTAAATTTGGTGCTAGCCTCGTGCTGTGTTAGAATGGTTTTTTCTTCATCCTGATTGGTTGGGAGTCTTGGTCTGTGTTTATTGGTCTTGGAGTTTGCTGTGTTCTGCTTGATTGGTGTTTCTAATGTTTTTTGTCTGTTTTGTAGCATTTTTTTGTCTTGATTGGCTGGCAACGTTGTGTTTTTAGTGCGGCTTGGCTTCGGGTGAATGTCCGGCTATCATTTATTATTTATTCACCCGTTGCCCAGATACTTCCAATTTTACGCAGGAGAAAACCCGAATGACCAAAGACCTAGATATAAACACCTGCGAAAACCTCAGAAAACAAATATATATATATATATATATATATATATATATATATGTAGTAGGGGTTTGTGATGGTCTTGTCTCAGGGGAGATTGAGACGGTAACGCTTACGAATTATCCGTTCATTTCACCAGCTTCGCTTCCCCAGGAGAACGAAGCTGAAGACACCAACCTGAAAGACGATGAGATTTCTATTTAAACGCTGCCAAGGTATTTCAATCTTACACGACAAGACCCCAATACACCAAGACCTACATATATACATACATTACATATATATATATATATATACTAAAACAAATATATATATATATATATATATCTTGGTGCTCGGCTGGTCTTATCCGTAAGATTGAGAGTATCTGGCGATTTGATTTAGGTCCCAGGCCTTCAGGCTGGTGCTTTCGGCTTCGTGCTTGTGCCAGCAAAGTGTGATCAGAGTTGCCGTCTATGTATAAATACTGGTGGGGAGGTGTGGTGTGCTGTCTCTGTTGTAAGCGGGTTGGTTGGCTGTGTTGGCTGTGTTGGCTGTGTTGTTACTTCTTGATTGGTTGATGGAGTTGATGTATGCAGATTGGTTGGCTCTTTCATAAGACCCTGTGTGGCTGAGGTACTGGCTGTATGTCTCTCAGCCTTTTGTGTTGTAACGACCTGGGTAATGGGCTGTGTGATGACCTCAGACAGCACACCACACCTCCCCACCAGTATTTATAGAGAGATGGCAGCTCCGATCACACTTTGCTTGCTCAAGCATGAAGCCGAAAGCACCAGCCTGAAGATGGCGAGTGAGACCTCGTTGAAACATCGCCAAGATACTCTCAATCTTACATGGGATAAGACCCGAATACACCAAGACCTACATACCTTTACCCGTGAAAATCTACAAAACATATATATATACATATATATCTTGGTGTATATGAATTATGCTGTTATGAACTCTTACATTAGAGGTTTAAAACAGGGGAATGGAAATGTATTAAAACATATAATTTTTGGATAAATTTTAGCGATTTCAGGGGGGATATCTTAAAATGTTTTAAAATATACAGTTGATTATTTAATGTGAATATGTTTAAAGCTAGGGAATGAATTATTAAATTAGATAGATTGAGGGAATATACCATGTGGATCCTAAATATATTGGCTTTTATTTTTATTTTTTTTTAGATTGTTTATTATATAATTGGCTTGGGGAAAATTAAGGATAATAATGGTGTGTAATGTTAAATAAAATAGGTGGTAAGCTGAAAATGGAAATAATAGGGATAAAGAACTGGGAATATATATATGGATGAAATGATATTGATATTGAATTAATGAATTGAAATATGAAATGGAAATTTATTTAAAGATGGGTGAAATGGATAATGATATGAAATGACATCATATAAGATTGGTGGAAATGGAAATATGATTATGTACAAGTGATATAATCTGAAACCATGTTGCCCATGCAAAGAGATGTGTAAAAATTAAAAAATTAAAAACTTTTTGGAAAAAAATAATTATTTCTCCTGAAAATGAATGGAAGACATATTTCTCGTTTCAACCATTAAAATTCTAAATGGTATCTGTCAGGCAGACATCTCATGAACTTAACCAAGTACATCTTTCTTCCAGACTATTCTTTAGACGCCAAACTACGCATTCTTCTTTCTATCTCCTGTTTCTTTTCTTGATTTATATATGGCCCATCTGTATTTTTCAGCAGGTGGTGATGCAAGACAGTAGCTGACAGGTTCAAGTAAAGAACTGTAGGGGAAGCTGATATGCGCATTTGCATTTGTAGACTTATAGATGTGTTATTTTGTAACTTCAAATTCATTTCTTTTCATTCTGTGAACCAGTGACTCTTATTGCAGAACAAAAAATCTAGAATTCCTTACCTTAAATTCTAAACATGGCAATGTTCAGAGATTAAAATAAATTAATGAAGACCAAGAGCCTTGTTCTGGGCCTATATTCTGTTATTTCCAATGAGCTCCTGCATGCACACTATGCTTGCTCACCAGCCAAACTAATCAGCCAGAAGCTAGACTGATTACAAATCACGTTTTGCCAAATACTGCTGGTACCTCCTACAGAGACCTGCTGGAGGGTGCTGACTTAATTACAATGCATCCTCCCCATTGTTACAGAACACTAATCCTGACTCACTAGAGTCCAAAAATCTTTGTTTGGTTGTGGAAATTATTTCTAGATAGTATTAATTCGAGAGAGAGAGAGAGATTTCTCCACTTCTGAATTAGACAAAATCAAATACAAAGATTGTATATAAACATATTTCAGAAAATCATTAAGGGGAGCTGAAAACAAAATCAACTATGCTCCCATTTATTCCAAAGATATGGGATTTCAGGATAAACATTTTAGACCATTCATGTAACTGTACTCTTCCTAAAAATAATGCTTTTCATCATATAGGGCCTTGGTGGTACAGGCTGTTAATAGCCTAGCACTTAGCTCCAGCTGCCTGTAATTATTGCAGGCTCGAATCCCACCAGGCTCAAGGTTGACTCAGCCTTCCATCCTCTTGGGGTAGGTAAAGTGAGGACCCAAGATTGTTGGGGGCAATAAGCTGACTTTGTAAAAAATGCCACTTAGTAATAAGCAGGCATATACAATGGAATGAAGGCTGTTGCTGAGCGCATTGGGTTGTATCCCACTGTCGCCCTGAGTCTGAAGGGCGGATATAAATATGAAAATTAATATTTTCCATGTGCTTGCTTTAATAAGATGTTGACACTGGCTGATGTAGGAATTATGGATATTATTTAATAAATTTTATTAATTTTCTATTAATTATATTTCTTAGTGCTTAATAAACATCATGTTGTCTGGCTGTTTAATTGCCTTAACAATACAGATTCCATTTTTACTGGCTGATGTAGGAATTATGGAATATTAGACAAATTATTATTAATTTTCTATTAATTATATTTCTTAGTGCTTAATAAACATCATGTTGTCTGTTTAATTGCCAATGCAACAATACAGATTCCATTACCTAAATTATAGACATTATTACAGTACAAATAAACAAGAAACAATGCAGTATAATATTACCTAAATGAAGGAAAGTAGCCTGGATGACAAAGATTATTTGGGCAAGATTAGAGGCAAGTGAGAGAGAAAAGGAGTAAATGAGGATAGAATGCCACCTTTTTTTTGATGCAAATTATTTTTAAAATACATTCTTGTGTGAAGTCTGAGAAAGGTAGAAACTGGAATATCAACAAGGTTGGACAACTTTTTATTTCATTTGATTAAGCTGTTAATACTCTGGATTATTAATGCAGTGGCTCAGTGGCTAAGACGTTGAGCTTGTTGATCAAAAGGTCGGCAGTCCAGCAGTTCGAATCCCTAGTGCCACGTAATGGAGTGATCTCCCATTACTTGTCCCAGCTTCTGCCAACCTAGCAGTTCGAAAGCACGTTAAAAAATGCAAGTAGAAAAATAGGGATCACTTTGGTGGGAAGGTAACAGCGTTCCTTGCGCCTTCGGCATTTAGTCATATTGGCCACATGACCATGGAGACATCTTTGGACAATGCTGGCTCTTCGGCTTAGAAATGGAGATGAGCACCACCCCCTAGAGTTGGGAACAATTAGCACATATGTGCAAGGGGAACCTTACTCTGGATTAAGCTGTTAATACTCTGGAGGAGTATCCTACTTTGGACCCATTATATGGCGATCTAAGTCTCAGATGAATGATTTCATTCTTGCTGGGGATCATCAGATATACTTAGCCAGATCTTATTTTCTGGAGTTCAAACCCTTTACTGGATATTGAACTCCTGGCCCATGGACCAGATGCATCACATGCTGGCCACGCCCACTCCTGGTTTAGCAAAGGAGAAAAAAGTCCCGATACCTCACGTGACACCACCGTGACGATGTGAGTTTGACACCCCTGGTATAGACCATTCTAATATATATCCCTTTCTGCCACAACATTGAGGGTCAGTACCTGGATAGCTCCTAAAGTTACTACACTGTATATAGTCCTCTAAGCCTTTGAGTTCAATTGGCAGTGGAAGGTTTGAACTGTGTAGAGTAAGATCTGATTACATACTATTGAGGCTGAAAAATGTGATCCATCTAAATGTGGGAAACTCAGGATCATATCTTCCTGCTGACAATTTCCCAATTGGTTAGATAACCTTTCATCTTTTTGTTACAGGGCCTTGAGCAAATGTTTCTTCAACTTATGTTATATTATATATTTTTGAATATATAATAAGCAAATACTTTGGTTAGAGTGCTCTGACTACTTACTGTTTATGAATAGAATAAGAATCCAGCACAAATTTACATCTATCCCATTTAAATTCAGACTATGGAGAAATATCCCTTTTTCTTTAATAGAGTTTTCTTCCCCAAACCATAGAGACATGCCTTCCAATTACCTCAGCTTGGCATCCATAATGCTCTCTTTTCATCCTTATAACAAGGAGTTGTCAGAGCTCAGCACTGAAAAGGCCATATGGCTAGAAACCCACTGTTAGTTTACTACCCACCACTCAGTATTTTTGTTTTCACCTTAGGGAACAGCAATCACAAAAACTGTCTTCTCGGGCTTACATGAAGATGCCAAAATATGGTAGCTGTGTTTTCCACATGTCATTCCCTTGTGCCTCTCACACACAAACACACTCTTCATTCAGCCAGCTATCCAGAGACTGGATGTTGGTGTCAATTGCCTCCCTCTCCATTTTTGTTGCTTTTGGAGAGGGGGAGGCAAGAGGTTGTATTTTTAAATTAGTCTTGACTCTGTGCGACCACCTGAACAAGCCCACACGGTTTTCTTGGCAACATTTTTAGAAGTGTTTACCTTTGCTGTTTTACAATGCCATGAGAACTAGAACTCCCAGTCTCCTAATTTCTAGCCTAATGCCCTCATCCACTACAGCAAACTGTCTCTCCTCCTTTTTCATATAATGATTCACATCTGTGGGGTTTCTTTTTAACCCTCACTTGTCAGCTTCATTTTATGTCAATATGTGTCATCCTGTCACTCAGTTCAGCTTTCACCTGTCAAATAACATGAGCTGATTTTCATAAAGAATGATAGTCTATGAAGTTTCCATTAACCAAGTGGTTAGCAACAGCATATCTGCCATGCTTTTGCTCAAAATAAGTCACCCTAACTCCCTAAGCCAATATCTAAACTGATTGTAAATTAATAAAAAAAGGAATATAAATTCCATTATGACACCCTATCTTTTTTTCCTCCTTTTTAAATAAAATGGGAACTCTAACGTTTTGAATTTCAAGACTGATCATGACAAGGAATCATAATAAGTAATATTTGACAATAACTCAGAACTAAAAATGTTCAGGATTCCATTCAAAGTCAATTCAATCATTGTAAACAGATTCAATAAGAACCGCATGAAATTATTAGTTGTGATTATGATTGGTTAATTTCCATGAGAGATCATGTTTAACATCCTTGAGACAGGAGTTGGATTATGACTTATTAAAATAGACATTAATAGACTCTGAAAAAATGCAGACAATCTTCAAATGTTATAATGACTAGGGCTATGAGTTTATCTGTATGAGAATTTCAACTAGGATTAACGGTACAAAAATACTTATTCTATAAGCTATATTTTAAATGTCCTTTTTGAATTCTGACTACAAAGAAAAGAAAATGGCAATATTTCAGCACTATAAGTTGCTGGTAACTAAAGAGATCACTAAATCTCAGCAAATGCTCATGGCATTAAGAACTAAGCTGGAATTTTGAACATGAGGCATCAGCTAAAAATGAAATAAAGAATGTTGGAGATGTGTACTTTACTATGCTCTCACATAAATCCAAAGTAGTTATTCCAGATCTCACTCAGAATCAAAGCTGAAATTAATATTCAGTTTTATGATTTTTCCCATATTTAGCACTCAGATCTGAATGTGACATTTTATTTCAAAACTGTATGAATTTAAATTTGTTATAGCCCCCACTGCCAGTAGATCCTGGGAAGCTAACAAAACCTAGAAGCAATAAAAAGTTCTGAGGTTAAACTACATAATAATAACAAAAACCACACCAGGGACTTCGTAAACTCATTAATTCCAGGCCTGAGATCAAGGCCAGATCTTACAGACTTTTCAGAACTCCAGGAGTGATCACCCCTTTTCTATCTCCATTATAGAGGTCGGGGCTAGAGGGATCTGACATCTAGCACTCATTGGTCTGTGGATTGTCTACTTGTACCTGCAGTCTGGCATACGGGGCCATTTTGTCAACACTGCCATATGTTTAGGTACAGTTCAATATCCCTACATGGCCAAGTATTGTTTAGGATAACTTAAGCATTAATATTCAGTAAGATCAACATATTGTAGACAGATGGTATTAGGTATTACTTACATTTTCAAAATACTTCTACAAAATATATCCGCGATAGAGGACTATTATTTGCTTGCCCTATTATTGCTAAGCTATTTAATCAATAACTTCTGGTTCCATTATTGCTAAATGATAGTTTTTTAATGAGGCAAAAAGGTACGATTATTAAATTATTAGACAATACAGTAATCATGTTGAGTGTATTTATATTGATTGTAGACTGTAGAACAGTGATCTTCAAACTTGACAGCTTTAAGACATGTGGACTTCAACTCCCAGAATTCCTCCTCCAGTCATGTTAGCTCAGGAATTCTGGGAGTTGAAGTCCACAAGTCTTAAACTTACCAAGTTGGAAGACCCTTGCTGTAGAACATAGCTATAAAAAAAATGAAAAAAACCCCCTCGTTTTTATCTTTAAGTTATCCATCACTGGGGAAAATTTCCAGGAAGGTATGGTGAATTGAAGACAGCTCTGCAAAAGTGGACCAAATGACCACAACTAAAACCAAGTAACTTATGAGTAGACATTTGTTATTTGCTTTTGGAACCTCTCTGGATAAAAAGAGGAGATCACCACATGTGCTCTGGACAGCTGTTGCTTATGAGGAAATCACAGGACAGTGGTCTTTCTTGGGTTTGAGTACCAGTAGACAAGTGAAATAACCATTAACTACTGCAATAAAGTCTTTTAAAGGACACTAAGTCTGCAAACCTCACTTTCTATTCACTTTCCTATTAACTTTATTAATGCCTTTGGAATGATGATTTTTAAAATTCTACAGTTTTTTCCCCAACTCTGTAGAAAGGAAAAATTAATTATAAGCTTAAGAATGTAAAAGCAAATTCTTAGATTTTGATTTAAGAAAGTTATAAACAAATTAAGATGCGAAATGAATTTGGATAGTTTTGTGATAAGATTTTGGAATTAGCTATATAAAAATAACAGCTTCTTGTGGGAAACAGTCTTATTTTGGCTGGCCTTGCTATTCTAAGTCATAACAAAGATAAGTGATGATTTTAAAAGCTGGAAAAAATACAAGCCTGTTCTTGATGTCAGTTAATACTGGGACTTCAAAATCACAAAACATTATAACATTGGAAATATTAAAGGAGATCTTTGGAGAATGGAGTCCAAAATTAGTAATTAAAATATTAATATTGTTGGTAATGATATCTGCTTCCGTAGATATACTATGTCTAAAATTGTTAATGAAGGAATGACAGATATGGAACAAATTTTATCTGACATCACAGAGAAAGTACCAAAAGAGGAACTATAAATAACAGGCCAAGAAAATGATTTGGAATAGGACACTTTACTGGATATACAAAAGAAACTGGCTGAAGTTTTAAAAATTAAAAGGGAAATACAAGTGATAAACCAACAGAATGAACTTTATAATGTTTTTATTATTGATCTACAAATAAGACTGCTTAAAGCCTTGAAAAAATCTATATGATTGAATAAAGAAGAATTGAAGAGAAATCAATATCTGATTGAATTAAAAACTAAGGCAATTAGAAATTAAAATGAAGGAATATAAAGTTGGTTTATTTGATGAAGGTTAAAATAAAATATTTTTGCAAAGTTTTGGCAAAAAAAATTATGGACATTTTGGTGACACAAGGACTGAAGAGTTGATGTTTTATGGATTTGCTTATAGATAAGTGATGGGATATGGGATGAAAAGATATCTGTTTAACTTTTCAGGGAATGAAAAATTATAAAATTTATTTATAATGGTGATGAATGTTAGAAGCCATTTTAAAATGTATTTCTTCTCTTTTTCTTATTATATTCTCCCTCCCTTGTTTCCTTCCTCGTTTCCTCCCCCTTTCCTTCCTTAACAGAATAACAGAGTTAGAAGAGACCTTGAAGGTCTTTTAGTCCAACCCCCTATTCAGGCAGGAAACCCTTTTACCATTTCAGACAAATGGAGGTCCAATCTCTTCTTAAAAACCTTCAGTGTTGGAGCATTCACAACTTCTGAGGCAAGTTGTTCCACTGATTAACCATTCTAATGGTCAGGAAATTTCTCCTTAGCTCTAGGTTGCTTCTCTCCTTGATTAGTTTCCACCCACTTCCTGTCTTGCCCTCTGGTGCTTTGGAGAATAGCTTAATTCCCTCTTCTTGTGGCAACTCCTGAGATATTGGAACACTGCTATCATGTCACCCCAGTACTTCTTTTCATTAAACTAGACATATCTAATTCAAACAATCATTTTTTTATGTTTTAGCCTCCAGTCCCCTAATCATCTTTGTTGTTCTTCTCTGCACTCTTTCTTCTCAACATCTTTTACATTGGTAACCAAAACTGGATTATTCTTCTTCCTTCCTTCCTTCCTTCTTCCTTCTTTCTTTTTTTTTTCCTTCCTTCCTTCCTTTTTTTCTTTCTTTCTTTCTTTCTTTCCTCTTTTTCTCTTTCTTTCTTTCAAAAATTATATTTTCAAAAGCCCTCCACTACCTTTTAGGGTCTTGTCTCCATTGAAATGTGGGAACAAACTGGGGATCAAAATATTTGGGATCCATTATATGGGAATGCCTATTATATAGGAAGCCAACCAAAGTAGGGAACATAATTGTGCTCTATATGATAATATTGGAGCCATAATTCCTACGATTTCAGTCCAATATGAATCTTGGAATTTGTGAAGTCCCAATACATCTAGACAACATCAAGTTGGCTAATTTATAACTGCCCAAGAATATTAGCAGCTAGTGCCTCAAGTAAACAAAGAAAAATAAGATGGTGGGCGGTGAGAACAAAAATCAAAGCAAAATGCTCAAGAACAGACAATGATATTCAATTTTCCACATTCTTATTTGAAATAACATGGGCAGAAATTTAAAATTCCTTCTAGCTTTTAATTGTCTGATGAATGTGTTTGTTATTTGTTATTTGTAGGGGGGTTACTTCCTGGTTAGGCATAGATCAATAGTCCTCTGTAATGAGGTGGGACAACATTTCTAGTCTTATATCTGAAAGGAAGAATTAAGACAGGGACTGCTCATCAGCTTGAGAGAACCATTCATAAAGAGAGGTTGCCTCACTTCTCCTTTGGGTTCAGGGCAGAAGGATAAGAGGGTCATCACCTCAGCACAGTAATACATACATTGATGTTTTCAAAGTCTAATTAATTCAAACATTCCAGGTATTTGCGAGCACATAGGCAAGGACTCCTTGGGGTCCTGTCAGCAGGCCAATGCCGGCTGGCGGTCCCCCGATGACGAGCCTATTCTGTCACGGCCCCTGAGCTCTGGAACCAACTGCTCTTGGGGCTCTGCCTGGCCCCTGACCTCCGCACCTTCCGCCATGATTTAAAGACCTGGTTGTTTGACCAACCTGGCTGTGACCCTCCCTGGGGGATAGGTTTCTTAATTTTTAACTATTGTAAATTTTAGTTTTTGTAATTTTTGGGCTTGTAAAATTAGTTTAATCTCTTTTTAAGTATTTATTGTTCCTGTTTTTAGTTTTGAGCCTTGAGTCTTGGAGATGGGGCAGCATACAAGTTCAATAAATAAATAAATAAATAAATATTTTGGAATAGGTTTTCCTGACTGACAGTAAAATGGTATTGGCATAATTGCCCAAACATGTAGCCTTTGCATAATAATTACCCTGTTATTCTCTGAGATACACTATTTATTTTCAGAATGACCTGATTGCTACAAGCAGAAGCAAAACACTCAATTTCACAGCTATATTGAAATGAAAATAATTATCAAATGCACACAGAAATTAAAATCTGTTATGGGCAATTGGGTTAGGAAATGAACACAGAGCCTTACATGAGAAAAGTTCAGAAAACCTGCATGGTTATACAACTTGCAAGTATATTTTTTTTGCAACTGGGTATTTTTAAAGGCATCACTTTCTCTCTTGCCTATTTTGTAGTTTGAATGGCATCCTGGTTACTGGAGCAGATTTAAGTTTAATTAAAACTAGGCCAAATTATGTTGCCTGGTTTTTCTTCACCAAAAAGGAAGTTAGGAAAGGCAGCTGTAGGGCCTGATCTAATAACTCCTTTTCCTATTGATTAAATTCTTTGCAGATTGCTATGCTAACCATATTAGAGTTGCATTTTATTTTAAATACACCAATCAACTTTTCTAGAGAAGTCCCAGGATGCATAAAAAGTCCATGCTTCCCAATCTTTTTTAAAAAGTCTTTCTTATCCAGCAAGTTGTTGTCCTCAAATGACAATTGCCAGTACTGTGATGTTTTTGATTCTTAGCCAGAAGAATTTAACTCCATTTTGAAAGAGGATCATATTGAAACTTGTTGAAGATGAGTTTTCTATGTCACAGGCTTCATGGGGAAGCAAAGTCATTTAAGTAAAGCAGAATAGTGCAAAAGTCCTCATCCTAAAGTGCACCAATACATTTTGATTCTAAAGAGAGAAAATTTAAAAAAAATACAGGTGGTTTGCAGTCTTCTTTACAGAACCTATAATCAGGGGTAGGCTTCAAAAATTTTAGCAATGGATTTTCTGCTTGGTTGCTGAGTGGATATGGCCTAGTCGGCCTCCTGCACCACAGTAGGGGGGTGTTTTTGCCCTCCCTGGGCTCTGGAGACTTTCCTTGAGCCTCAGGGCGGGAGAAAATAGCCTCCCTGGGCTCCGGAGACTTTTTGGAAGCTGGAAACAGGCCCATTTCCAGCCTTCTCGAACTTTTTTGCCCTCCCTGAGCCTCCGCACGGGCCCTGGGATCCAAAACAGGCCACATAAGGACTCCTGGGAGGGGTGGGGTGGACGGGGCCATCCAGGAGCAGGATTTGGGGGTTCTCCAAACTGCACAGAATCTTAGCTAGAGGCTTTCCCGAGCCCCTGCGAACCCCCAGCAGCCCATCCCTGTTTGTAATTATCAACTTGCCTCTCATGGTTAGTTTACAACATGACTTTCTTCTTTCTAATCTAGCCTGTTTAGTGACCGAAACCATAAATTATAAATTCATTTTTTTCTCTTTTACACAAAAAGCCCATAAGAGGTTTTTAATCAGCAATTAATGTGGATGTTGTCTTTTCTTGGATCAAAGAATTCAATTTGGCCATCTCAGCAGCTTCCATCATCTTCATCAACCATTCCTCTATTGTGGGTATGCTGAATCTTTCCATCTTTGTAATCTTGCTGCAGATATCATACATTAAAACAAAGTTCCATGACTTTTTTCCAACTTCTTGTCCATCAATTTCCAAAGTAAGATCACTCATCTCAATTGTATATTAATCTTTAAAACCCACTGAATCAGTGTTTTTATTTGAATCCAAAATTTTCTAGTTCTTTTACACATCTACCAAACATGATAAAATGTCTCTTCTTGTTCATATTTTCAACATAAATTTGAAGTGCTTTATACATTCTAGACTATTTCTCTGGTGATATATACCAGCAGTACATCATTCTATAAAAATTCTCTCTAAGATTATAACATAGTATATACTTCAATCTTTTCAACCCTATATTTTACCTTGTTTCATCTATAAATTACAACCAACACTTTTAATCCTCTTTATCATATATTCTTTTACTTGTTTGTGTTTCAAATTTCACTAAAAGTTCATACATTTTAGCAGTTCGGTGTTGATCTTTGCACATAATTCTATTTTGAACTCAATCCTACAATATTCAATACTATAAACTCTTTTGTCTACTTTAAAACTTTCTAATAATTGTAAATCAGAAAACCATTGGCAATTATATCCCTCTGTACCAGTTCTTTCGTTGATTTTTATTCCCCTTGACAAAATTCTAGTATCTCAAATAAATTAGCCATGTACTGTTGGTTATTATTTCTCATTTATAAAATGTTCCTTGTGCTGAGAGCCACAAAAATACTTTTAGGTACAACCTGTGTTTGTATCTATTCCATATGTTTTTTAAAAAATTCATATTTATATCCCGCCCTTCTCCGGAGACTCAGGGCAGCTTACAATTTTTGGGATACAACCCAATGTGCTCAGCAATAGCCTTCCTTCCATTGTATATGCCTGCTTATTACTAAGCGGCATTTTTACAAAGTCAGTTTATTGTCCCCAACAATCTTGGGTCCTCAATTTATCTACCCCAAGAGGATGGAAGGCTGAGTCAACCTTGAGCCTGGTGGGATTCGAGCCTGCAATAATTACAGGCAGCTGGAACTAGGTGCTAGGCTATTAACAGCCTGCACCACCAAGGCCCTTTCAGTATGGTTTGTTTGTTATATACCATGTTTCTAGTCCACCCATCTCCCTCAAGAAAAGGCTATTTAACATCAAGTTTTTTAAAATCCACATTAACCTTGATTTTATCCTACCATAACTATCCATGCCACCTAAATCTCAGATCTTGCCCTTCTACCTCCAAAAGCCTTCTATTTCTCAGCCCCAAATCCACATTTTCCCAACAGTTTTTCTTATAGGTTGGCAGTAACCTACCATTATTAATTCTAATAGATCCCCATCTTATTCAACTTTCAAGCTTACTCCCAATTATTTTCTTCACTTAAAAGCAGGCTATCTCTTCTGAACCATCCAGGAGCTTACTTGCTTCTATAAGGGAAAGGACCATATTTGCCTTATATAATATATTTTTATTTCATTAGGGAAAAACATTCTTTGCTTTAAAATGGCACGAGCAGATTGATTGTCTTCCCATATTTAGAATACCCCCCCAAAATCATTTCAATCCATTTGACATGCATGATATCTCACCCGAAACTTGATAAAGTTGCGTAAAAGTAAAATTAAATTGTTAAGCAACTGGAAATGCATGTTTATTATTGATAGAATGATGAGTCTCAGCTTGTGCAGGACAGTTCTCTACCATCATTTCATATGTGCCTAAGCTGAATCCTGGCACTGAAAGGCTGTTGCATGTGCATAATAGTCATCATTGATCAAATACCATAATCAAAACTTAATAGAATCTGGCATCATCTCAGGAATTCAACTTGCAAATTGGGTCAGTATTCATAATCAAATAACTGCCAACATGGGATGGACATTCAAGTTATGAGACACTAATCAGCTGCAATTACCATTTAGTTACCTTAATTTTCCTCCTATTTGCGATGTCCTTTAGGCCGCTTCTGCTGCGTCCTTTATTCTAGTGTCACCAGGAGAATTAAACATTAATTCAAAAATCAGAGCATACATGAACAATTTGATGCACATTTCAGTTTTACGTTTTCTGAGCTTTCTGTTAATGGTGTACATTTGTGTGTAGAATAAACAGAAAGATTGGGAACAAATTCAATAACAAATAAATGAACCAATAAACCAACCAATAAAACAAATGGTACAATAAGAGAATTTCAACAAAACAATATATTGCAACACATGTTTTTTTCTGCAATGTTTTAGCAATAGTACTTAGACTTACATACTGCTTCACAGTGCTTTACAGCATCAGCACAATGCCCCCAACAATCTGGGTCCCCATTTTATTGACCTCAAAAGGATGGAAGGCTGAGTCAACCTTGAGCCGGTCAGAAACAAATTCCTGACGGTGAGCAGTGAGTTAGCCTGCAATACTGCATTCTAACCACTATGGCTCTTTAGTTAAAAAAAAAACTTATCCAAAATATTAATTAATCACTGCCACCAAACAATCCTGTTCCATTCACATTAAATGGTTTCTACCTTCCCTCCTTCTACAGTATCAGATCAGATGGTGGAATGAAAAGTGTTGTAGGGGAAAAATTAACTCACGACGAAAGGCTCTCTTCTTCTGCATCCACAAGTCTGTATGTCTGAAAATGGCAGTAAATAAAGCTGGCAGAACAGATGGCAGAACAATTGTAGGCTGGACTATAAAAATACATAAATGACCTTAAAAACACATTTTACTTAAAAACAAAAAAATGTAATTCATGCCAAAATCTCTAGATTACTTGGTGAAACCTTAAGCCTTGACTTTATTTCAAACCAAGCTTCTTATATGGTTTGCCTAGGTCTGGTTGACATAGCAGCCGTTGTTACAAGCAGCGTCAGGGTTATCTGGATAATTCAGTGATCTCACTTAGCTGATACTCAGCAACATTTTGTAATTAAAACCCAAAGTGCTTCAGGTCGCACAAAGGGAAGCTGATTGGAAATGGACATTAATGTCATGTTTTCTAAAAAATAAAAAAAGGTAAGCAGTTCTGTAAAACCACAAAAACGTCTGTACAAACGAATCAGTAAATTATCTTAATATAGTGTAGGAGTTGGGTTTTTTTTTAAAGAAAAAGTGTCCTTTAAAATGAAAAATATGCGCTAACTCCAAAAACAAACATATCATCTTAAAGCAGAATAGGCCTGCAAGACTCTTTAACACTTGTTCGTTGATTATATTAATCCCTGAATATATTAAAGAAGTACGATATAAATTTGATTTTAATTGTTTTGTACACACGCCAGTGAAAAGGAACTGATTGGATACAGTTCACAGGCAGTATGTTAATATGTTATTTTCATATGATGATAGCTTTGCATAATCTTTCTTTTTTTCCCAGATTCTCAAAAAAAACTGTTGTTAACCAAAGCACAGGAGAGAAAAAGAATACCATTTACATAAAACTGGCTACCCTACACATTAATTAGTAATGGGGTTGGAGCGGAAGGTGTGTTCGCTTAGTCAAAAGTACACTTTATAATTTATACACCAGCTGTTTCAGCGCTTTAGAGTCCGTTTTCCTCCCTGCCTGCCTCTAATGAAATCGTGTTACAGGAGAATTGACTGGGGTGAACTGAGATTTTAATCCCATTGATGCTTTTCTATGGAAAGGCACACTGGTGGGAACTTTTAATGGAAGGTCTGTAATCAGAAGACCCTTATATTCAGTCCGCCACTATAATGAATCTCATCAAATGTTAAAACCCTCGCAGTGTGCAGAAGGGTAGAATTTCAAGGTTTCTGACCAACCCCATTTGAGGCATTCCTCTGGGACCATGTGATTACTGAAGTTTAGCAGTTTATTGCCTCATCTTTCAATATCCACTGAAGCACAAAATTCTCATCTAGGTTGCTCTTTTTACTTAAGGAACAGGCCAAAATAGACTGAGAGCTAGTAGCACTGTCACTGAGGTTAATTCTTGCTTCTCAGTTAACCGAGAGATCAATTGGAAAAGGGAGGGGGGGAGCTTCAGAAGTATTTCAAATTCCCCCAAGCTGCTTTGACACTAATAAAACATTTCCTCCATATTTTTTCTTCTTCTTTTGCAAAAAGAAAGAAAGAAAGCTTTAGAGCACCTTTTGTCTTGATGCGCCCACGTGCTTGTCAACTATTTGGTCCTTAGCAAGAACATTAATTAAAAGGTGATCCAGTTCTGTCAGAAATAAAATAAGTCACCGGAATGTAAACAAGTGTTAAAATACAGCAAAGTGAAAATTTTCAACCCTGCCCCTCCACCATGTAGTCAAAAATATTATTGTTGTTAAAGGAAAGATGATCAAAAAGTAGGCTGAATTTGTTATTTTAAAGAATTGGATAGATAATGTGAGGGGCCTCAGATGTGATATGTTTTTAGTTTTGGTTCTAAAGTTTTTTGTCTGATGTTTTTTAATGAGATGTTAAATGCCAAGTAGTTGCATTGTCAGTTGGATGGCCAAATGAATTGAATAAATATGTGGTAAACATTAATTTATTTATTTGAATTCTTTCATCTAAATACATTGATAATTATATCAACAGCACGTTAGCACATTTTTCCCCTAGCAAAGAGAATTCATTCATTCATTTCATTTAATTTGACTTGTATGCTGCCCCTCTCCCGAACGGACTCAGGGCGGCTCACAGTTAAAATCAATACAATAAATTAATTACCTAAAATAGAATTAAACCAACAAGCCAAATTACTAAAACAGATTATAAAACAACCCCCCCCAAAAGGAGTCAGCACAACGCAGCCTGCTCAAATAGTCAAGTTTTCAAGTCGTGGCGGAAGGTGCGGAGGTCAGGGGCCAGGCGGAGCCCCAGAGGTAGTTGAATCTATGCAGAAAGAAATGTAGGAAAGAAAACTCCATTTAAACAGATGTCTGTTTTTATTTTTATTTCTTTATTTTTATTTTTGAAAATCCTGATGGAGGGGAGGAGGGGAGAAAGGAGGAAATGCATTTGTTGAAACCAGACACAAAATATTAACTAGCGCAATGCAAGGCATTTAAACCAATATCTGTTAAAAGAAATAAACTGCTACAAATAAGAAGATTTTGCCAGCTGAGAGGCTGGTGGGTGCTGTTTGAATGAAACAGAGATATTTAAAAGATGTCTCTTCAAATGCATCAAGTCAAAATAGATGGAGTAAAAAAAGAATACAATAACCTTTAATACACTTTCTAAAAGGTAGCCCATTGTTTGCCTCTTTGAGCAGTGAAAAAGTTAGTCTTGGCCTAGTTGTTTTAATGAACAGCTCTTTCCTAGATCTCCTTCTGTACCAATCCTGGTACTCAAAGGTAGGTCCAGTTGCCATACCTAGAAGCAGTCTTTATCCAAAATAAAGGTCATTCTAAGGTAATCATTATCCGCTTCCCAGATAGTAGAACTTCCAAACTGAATCCTGCAACATACACCTTCATATAAAGCAGGGGTTGCCAACCTTTTGGACCTCAGGGACCACCAAAACTCATAATTTTAAATCCTGCAGACCACTAGTATTAATTTTGACAGACAATGGCTTGCTGACATTTTCCCAGGGTCTCTTCAGAAAGCAGCAGAGATCCTGGGAAAATCCCAAAAAAAGTCTGCAGGAAAATTTCCCACCTGGTTTTCCTACTGATCGATCATTCTTTATTTGGGATCGCAAGATACCGTCTCCTGCTCCATTCTCAGGGGGAGGGGGAGAGAAAAAGACTTTTGGCTTCATGAAAGGAAAGCAGCAGAAGCAGCAGAAGTCTGTCTTTCTCTCCCCCAAACTCTGTCAGAAATGAGTCTTTGCCAGCACAGCCTCTTGGAGCAGGATGCCTTGCAGGGTCCCAAAGACTTATTTCTGGTGGAGTTTGGGGGAGAGAAAGAAAGACTTTTGCTGCTTTCCTTGCGTGCAGCCAAAAGCAGAAGAAGAAAGAAGCAGAAAGAAGCAGCCCAGTGGCCAGGCAAGGCGTGGGGGGTGAGTCGGGCAAGTTCCCCCCCTCCACCCTTTCCCCCTTCCCCTCATTTCATGTTGTTCGCAATGCAAGCAATGCAAGCCTTGTGTTCCCGCTGGCCATGTGAGCAGTGCAGCCTTGTGTTCCTGCGCAGCCTAGATTAATTGCTTTGGGGGGTGCTTTGGGGGTGATATTTCTCTGCGGACCACCAAAATTTTCCCAAGGACCACCAGTGGTCCTTGGCCCACTGGTTGGCGACCACTGATACAAAGGATAAATGATGTGGCTACTACAGCAAATTGCGGAAACTGGGGGCAACTTGTGAAAATACAAGTTACAGGATAGGAACATGCCATAAATGTACACTGAATCAAAGTTGGAGATAAATGAATGTGCATCATGTAAGAAAAAAAACAACCTGCATATATACTATGCATTTTATGTGTTGCTTGCTAAACATAGACCTTAGAAAATTCCTATTTAGCACCAGTGTCTAATTTAGATTTATAAACAGGAATAATTATCTTCCTTTATTTTTTTCCCAAAACAATTTAATAAATTACAGGAGACAGTACCACTCCTCTTCTTAAACTCCCTCTTTCCCCCCATTCTCAAATGTACAGACCTCCTTTATGACAACACCTCAAAGATTCCTTCCTTCTTTACACAATATTCTACATCATCATCATTGTGTCCATCAGTCTTGAACATTCACTTTGTATTATTCCATTATTAGACTGTTGCTACAATTGTATTTATTTTCCTATACCCCATATACTATCTTTTGGATTAAAAGATCTACCATCTCTAGTGGTGAAACTTCCAGTTAGCCTTATTTGCAATTTGATGTACATCTTTGTAATATTATCACAGAGTTGTCTGTTGTGCACATTCAGCATATTACAATGAAAAATGATTCTTTGCTTTTTTTATTGTGTTTTTGCTGTCTTTTCTTAGTTGCATTGCATAGTGTTGAGTCATGTTTAAAAATGCTACAGCTCTTTTCTCAGAGTACTGTAGGAGGAAAAAACTCTACAGAAAGAACAGATTTCAAAAATCTTACTATTTCAAAGCCCAGATCATACATTTTGCAATTATTTGGTTGTATCTTCCACATGAATATCTCACAATCCAAATGCAACCCTATGGTGTTTACTGTAATACTCTACAATTTCAAAGGAACCCCATATTCTGGAAGGATCTATTTTTGAAACTCTACATAGTTTTAAAACTTTAGGGACAGAGAAAGATTCAGCAATACCATTGGGGCTGTCCAATTCTACTTTTTAAAACTCATTATTTATTTATTCAGCATATGCCATATCATACATGGACTAGCAATATATATTAACATTTCATCTAGATTACTAAAACATAATAAAATATAAATGTTAAAAAGATCTATGTTCAAATACCAATGTCTAGATGTTTAACCATCAAAGCAGAGCATCATTTATATTTAAAAAATCAGATATGGGACTGGTATATGCCCTCAGCTTACAGCCAGTCATGATGTGATCTGCATGGGACTCCTCAGTCACACTGATAGGAGGATACTATGCCCATAACTTAATACAGAGTCCCAGGCAGATATTGTGTGAGGTACGAATCCTATCACAGAAGGTAATAGCCTATACCAGGGGTATGAAGCTAGTTCACCTCCTCATGGTGCACCCTGGAATGCATGACAATGTCAAATAAACAAAGTAGCAGCTGCTGATATCCAGACTACTTTCCTGGCTCTCAAAATACATGGAAACCAGAGATGGTATTCAGCAGGTTCTGACCATTTCTGGGGAACCGGTAGTAGAAATTCTGAGTAGTTCAGAGAACTTGCAATTACCACCTCTGACTGGAGATTTTACAGTATCCTTCCCCTGCTACGCATCAAGCCACGCCCACAGAACCGGTAGTAAAAAAAATTTGAATCCCACTACTGATGGAATTTATTAGTAATCTCTAGAATGTAACTAGGACTTCTGTGGAGGACTGAGTATTCCATGCCAATATGAATTGCAACAACTGATCTGATTGAGTGATCATGATCTGTATCCCAAAACCAGATTCTGCAAATTTTCTGTGATTCTCTCTTTTAGGTAGTAAACTAACATGTGAAGCTTTTCTAGCTCAGGAATCCCACTGAGAAGATAGACATTTGTGAAACTGGGTTAATAAGGATTAAACGTTACTCCTTTTATGGGAAAGAATAACTTTAAAACTGAGCAAAGCATAATGATATTTAAAATACAGTTTTCATTCAGTAATTAAAGATGGAATCTATTAAGTCTGTTCCTCAAAAATATCTGTGAGACAAACAATGCAGAAGAAGAAATATCCTCTTATTATTGAGAAGCAATAATGTCAATTCCCTTAATTTTAATATGTTAATATATGCACATTCCCCATAACTTAATTTTTGTATGGCCCAGATATTTCATGTATTCAAAATTCTTCAGCTACATCCTTTGGATTAAAAATGTCATTATCTATAAACATTTTGATCCATTTTATTTTTATTATTTTCACAGCAACTATTATTAGAAAACCTGCAGTTGTGAGCCAGTACACTGCATTTAATAAAAAAAGTCTGCGATTTGTAAGGAGACAGAAGTATTAAAAGAAAAAAGGGTGAGCACAGTATATTCATAAGAGGTAGTAGGGCTGATCTGATAAGTTGTCCTGATCGTTATTGACATAAGTACTCTCATGTGCTCAGCAAGCTGCGATCTGCTCCTTTGAGGTCATAAAAGCAAGAGCATTCAAGTGATCCAAATTAACCCGATTGCCCTGAGAAATTGATGCCCTATCCATTTGATAAACATCTTGGGTTATGGGAGAATCTCAGAGCCATCATCACTTTTGAACAAGCACTTTTTTCTAGTTTTAAGTGGTTACAGGGCTGCAAGTTTAGTGTCTCTGATAGTTAAGCTGCCAGTTCCTACTACTTATACTTGATGGCTTCTGTACAAATATAGTCTACTGCAGTAGCTTTCAACTTTTCTTCACCATGGACCCTCTTTAAATACCTTTTGTGGCTATGGACCACTGGCCATGGACCCCCCAAGACTTAACTCAAGATTTAAATCATAACATTTCTTCAAACCTTCACAGACCCAGTGTGATGATATCACAGCCCCCCAATGGTCCATGGACCATAGGTTGAGAACCACAAGTCTACTGTAATTGATATAGTCAGAACGCAACAGCCTCCTTGTTATGTATTAACATACTCACTTGTGATTGGTTGGTTGTCAGCGATGGGAAATTGAGCAGCCGTCACTGGTTACAGCCGTAAGCAGCCCAGCTATAAAAGGAGCTGCCATGGCTGCAGCAAAGAGTCCTGTTAGAGAAATAAAGAGATAGTTATTGAGCTGACTCCGTCTCATGTCTTATTACCTGCGATCTAACACTCCTCACCAGATCTTGCTCAGAAATAACTAGGGGCTGAAGTTGCTTTAAGGCTGGAGCCTCTCTCAGTTCACAATTCTGCTTTGATTGGGCAATTCATCAAAGGGGTGACTGAATTACTTAATATAATCCTGGAAAGCAGACTGAGCTCTAAGATAGTGATTGGTTTATAGATTATTCAGTGAGTTTCCATGGTTGAAGGTGGTCTTATATGTTAGATTTGCATGAAGAGTCAGACGCGGAGTGCTTCAGTGAAGAGTTTATTAGTGACTACAGCTCATAACAGACCCAATTTGGCTGGTCTGCGCTGCTACTTATAGCCAGCAGCCACAGTTGCCAGCCAATCAGAGTGCAGGGTTTTCCCTCACTTTTTAAACCAATCATTTCTGACATTTTACAAGAACAGTTCAAACTTAACCAATGACATTCAAACCTGCATACATAACACCCTCCCACTAGGTTCAGTCCATACTCAAACCCCAACCTATCTAATGTATTCTTTTAAATAGGTGGGGCTCTTAATGTACGTTGAGACCTTCGTGGTTCAGAAGTTTTAACGTTCTCACCCAGTGAGAGGGAAATGTGTCTGTTGACATTTCCCTAGTTGGACTTCCTGTGAAAGAAGACCCTGTTTGGTTGTTAGACTCTGGTCTCTCCTCCCAACCCATCTCCAGCCCAATGTCAGCACCCAAGTCAGGTAGTGATGTGCAATCTTCCACTTGTAAGGATGGATTTTGGCATTGTGACAGGTTTTGGGGTGGTTCCTGTCAATGGCTCATTACACATGGGGTTGATTCTTGTTTGCTGATTATCCTCATGTTCCTCCCCTCCCCCTAGAAAAAGCATTAGGTATGGGAACTAGAGAGGAACAATTGTGATGTTCCTGAGGTAACCTGGATCTAAGCTGATCAATGTGCCTGCTCCAGAGGACTCCATCCTCTGTTTGTACCCTGTAAGAACGAGGGCCTGTGATTTGAGTTATTTCAGCAGGAATCCATGAAGGCTCACCCATAAGGTTCTTAGCATAAACAGAATCACCCACACTGAACGTGCGAACTTTGCTAGTGGAATCTAGTGGTGCGTTGGGTGCGTAAGTGGGATGAAGGCGTCAAGGGGAGACCTAAGTTTCCTACCCATCAACAACTCTGCTGGGGATAAGTTAGTTGATGGGTTAGGAGTGATGTGCTGAACACTAAGAAGTTTTTCAACTTTCTCAGTGATGTCCCCAGGACCCAATTGCTGAAGCTTTTCCTTGGTAAAACGTGCCATGCATTCAGCCCGGCGTTAGCGAAGGGTGCCCAGGGCTGTCAGGGCATGTCTGATACCCAGTTGTGATAGATAGGATTCAAAGGGTTGGATGTAAATTGAGGGCCATTGTCAGAGACAAGAACATCAGGTAACCCGTGGGTTACAAAAGCTTTTAAGCTGCTTGATGACAGCATCAGTTGTGGTGGATGCCATAGGGATTACCTCTAGCCATTTGGAATATGCATCTACTATAATAAGGAAGGTGTGCTCTCTGGTAGGGCCAGCGAAATCAATGTGAATCCTAGACCAGGGGCCCCTAGGACATTCCCATTCCTGTTTGGGGGCGAGAGGTGGGGCAGGCCTGACTACCTGACAGTTGGGACAAGATGCAACCCAGTTTTCTACCTGGCCACCATACGTAACTCCTGGCCAATCCCTTCATCCTTACAATACCAGGATGACCCTCATGTAGCATTTCCAAAACCTTCCTTTGCAGTTTTGCAGGAATAACCACCCTGTTACCCCACAAAATACATCCTCTTAATACAGATAATTCAGTTTGCCTAGATTTAAAAGGTTGGGCAAGGTGAGGTAGATCTTGAAGAGGCCAACCTTTCTTAATCCAGCCTATGACAGGAGCCAATAAAGTGTCTTTGGCAGTCTCTCTGGCAATTTCAGCAGTGTGTACTGGAAGCTTGGCAACAGTTTCTAGGAAAAAGGTGTGTGCCTCAGGTTCAAAATCCTCCTTGTGACAAGGAAGTGAGCAATGACTCAAGGCATCAGCATGTCCAATGTCCTTGCCAGGCTTGTGGATAAGTTTGTATGAATAAGCAGCAAGAAATTCAGTCCATCTCAGCATTCTTGGTGACAGGATAATGGGTGTAGGTTTGTCTCCTGCCACAATGCCTAACAAAGGTTTGTGATCTGTGACAATGGTAAATGTTCTCCCATATAAATACTCATGAAATTTCTTGATAGCTGCAACAATTGCCAATGCTTCCTTGTCCAATTGGCTGTAATTCCTCTCTGCTTTGGTCAAGGTAGAATAAAATGCAATAGGGGCTTCCCTCCGCTGGGAAGCCTGTGGCTCAACCCCCTACAAAGGGGATGCATCACAAGTCAGTACAACAGGTAAATTCTCAGAGAACTGTATGAGTACAGCATCAGACATGATTAGTCTTTTAATACTGTTAAATGCTGATTGTTCTTTCCTGCCCCAGACCCAAACAGACTTTTTGTCAAGCAACCTGTGTAATGGTTCTGCAATGGTAGGAACATGTGGTAAAAGTTAATAAGTCCAAGGAAGGCTTGCAAATCTGTTTTGCATTTTGGTCTAGGGGCTTCTTTGATTGCTTGAACCTTGGCATCTGTAGGGTGGATGCCATGCTTGTCAATCATATAGCCCAAGAACTCAACCTTGTCAGTTCTAAGAGTGCATTTTTCTTCCTTGACTTTTAACCCCACTTTCTTGAATCTGGTAAGGACTTCTCTGAGTCTCTCTTGTAATTGAGTGTCATTTTCAGCAGAGATTAACACATCATCAAAGTAAGGCACTACCCTGGCAGTCCTTGGAGCATCCTTTCCATAAGGCTTTGGAAGATGCCTGGTGCCACGCTTACTCCAAACTGTAACCTTTTACATTTGAAGGCACCTCTATGAGTCACAATGGTTTGGGCCTCTGCAGTGGCATCATCAACTGTTAGTTGTTGATATGCCTGGGCCAGATCAATTTGGCAAAGACTGTACCCCTGCCAAGTGAATGTAATAAATGATGCACCACTGGAACTGGATATGCGCTCTGTTGAAGTGCATGGTTCAATGTCCCCTTATAGTCCCCACAGATTCTCACTGACCCATCAGCTTGACTGGTGTGACTATGGGTGTCTCCCATCTGGAGTGGTCAGTGGGCTCTAAAACTCCTTGAGCTATTAGTTTATCTAATTGTGCATCAATTTTTCCTTTAAGGCAAATGGGACCCTTCTGGGCTTTAAGCGAATTGGGGCACCTTGGGATCTAGGTTGAAAGTGATAGGGGTCCCCATATACTTGCCCAATCCATCGCTGAAGACCTCTGGAAACTCAGACTTCAGGGCCTCCTCCCATTCAGTGTTGCTCACGTGATTGATGCCAGTCACCTCGATGCCTAGTGGATTGAACCACTCAAGTCCCAGCAAGCTTGGGTGTCCTTGTCCACGATGGTCAGGGGCAAACATTTGGTGTGGCCTTTGAACTTCATTGAATTCTCTTGTTCCAACTACTGGAATCTTGTTCCCTTGGTAGTCTTTAAGAGTCAGTGCTTGCTTCTGGAAATGCTTCTTCTGAATGTTGGGAAGTAGCCTGTGAATAGTGTCCCATGACACCATAGATAAATAGGAGCCTGAGTCCACTTCCATTTGGCAAGGCCTTCCTTCAATTAGTACCTTCACATGTACTTTTCTGCTTCTTAAGGGTGAAGAATGACCAATGGTGACTGTTTGATGAGTTTCATTCTTCCCTTTTCTTCTGTATTAGCCCCATTTTCTCACTGAAGTTGTTAGGCTTGAAATCTTTGTCAGGAAACTTCTTTCTGCTTGGTGGAGTTCTGGATGATTTGCAGACTCTTGCTAGGTGACCTCTTTTTCACAGGAGACAGATGGTATCAAAAACTTGCATTCAGTGCGGGGTGCCCCCCAACCTCTGCAATAAAAGTCTTGCCTCTTTCTTCCAAGGTCTTTCCTTTTCTTCTCCATTCTGAGTCTATAAATTCCTTCCTCCACCTCGCTACAGTCTGAATCAGAATCTAATTGCTGCAATGGGTTGTTGTGGATTTTTCCACATCAGGATGGCTTGCCCTTGTTAATTTTCTTCATGGCTGCTGCTGAGGACTTGGTAGCTTCTGCTGAAGAAGCTTCTTCTATGGCCTCCTTAAGCGTGATCTTAGGTTTCATTAATAATTTGCTCTGCAAAACCTTGTCTTTTAGGCCTAGAACAAATTGATCGCATGGCCTCTTCTAAGTTGATAAATTCACATGCACCCCCAATGTCCCTTAAACTTGCCACGAAGTCATTAACGTTTTGCTTTCCCCTTGATCCCGGCGGTAGAATTCGTGTCTCTTAATGAGGCACGATACTTGTGGCGTAATGGGCTCTTAATAACTTTTCTAAATCAGGCCAGTCCATTACCTTCACGTCTGCAGCTCCGCCAATGCCTTCGCCATCTTGAAAATGGCGGACCGCAGTGGGTGAGAAAGACCGCCCTCTTCCGCTTGTCGAAATGTTGGCGAGATCGTTTCCTCCAAATACATTTGGAAGCGATCTGCATCTGAGTCCCAGTCTTCTGCCGTCGGATCGAACGGGGCTGGAGGGGTGTTCAGCACAGCCATCTCTCTCGGCTTCTTCTCTGCGTTGTCTTCTCTTCGGGAAGGATCCCACCTTCGTCGCCAGTGTTAGATTTTCATGAAGAGTCAGACGCGGAGTGCTTCAGTGAAGAGTTTATTAGTGACTACAGCTCATAACAGACCCAATTTGGCTGGTCTGCGCTGCTACTTATAGCCAGCAGCTGCAGTTGCCAGCCAATCAGAGTGCAGGGTTTTCTCGCACTTTTTAAACCAATCATTTCTGACATTTTACAAGAACAGTTCAAACTTAACCAATGACATTCAAACCTGCATACATAACATTATACATGTTTTCTCTAAACCTGATCTAGCTCTAGCATATTGTCTCTTTACTTTGGTTTTTAATCTGTTGTGTGCATTCTTGGGACTATTTATTTTTTTCAAACTTCAACAGCAGAAAACAAATAAATGGCAATTGCATAAATAAAGCCCTTATTTAGCTGACCATTCTATGGGCATGATTTAATCTGAGAATCTGATGTAATAATTGAGGAAAGATAAACAGGAAAGTCCCAACTCCCTGATGAAAGGAGCCAGTGATTATTGTTCACAGAAAAGGCAATTAGAATAAGTTTGGATATTGCCAATTTAAAATATTTACAACTCAAATGTCTTATTTCTCTTTCTAGGGTCCACTTAGAATTCTAGTTTGCAAGCAATTCACTATATTACTTTATTTGGATTCCAGGTCATTTTAATCTAGGATGCAATCCCATAGATATATTAATAAGGGAATAAGGGAATACGTCCCTCTAAACAAAATGGAACTTACTTCTGGGTGGACAAGCATAGAATTGCAGTATGAATGAAGTTTCTAAAGAGCTCCTTATCACCTTTCATATTATAAATCTATTTATTACATTCTGGGTATACTGCCCTTTCAAGAGACCTGTTTGATGAATATCTAGAAACAACTTTTATCTTGTGTTGCTCCCATACCAATTGTAAAATAAGAATTGCAGTTGGTTCTGCCAATATTTTTCTAATCAGCCTAAAGAAGACTCTTCCTCCTCTTCCTCAAAATTATTTGTTTTCATGTTTTATGACACTTACTGTGTTGATGTTTTCTGGATTATTGTATACTGTGGTAATAGAATCTTTTGATATCTTATTGAAAGTAAAGGGCTATTATAAATAGGGGTTTTATAGTGGTATTATGAATAAACTAATGAAATTAAGGTATAAAGATATGTGCCACTTTCCCCCATTTATTTCTGATGTAATCAAATTATCCCACAGAAGGATTTCCTACTATCCCTATATTTTTCCATATGGTTGATCTGAGATTTAACACACACCATTTCAATCAAAACCTGATCCTTACTCCAGTATGTAATGAATCTTAGCTCCCATAACTGGAACATGTCAGCATGGGAAGCCCCCACATGTGAGAATGGACCATCACTGAAACTGGCCATGTTTTCACGAATTATGGTTTTAAATTATATATAATGTTAAATTATATTTTCCATATTTAAGATAGTTCAGTGGGAATATTTCATCTCTCAGCCTGTGATTTTGATTCAGGAAGTACAACTCTCGCATGAATTCTTGGAAGAAATTTACACGGGAAAAAATAATACTGTAGTCCTTTATGTATGCATGCATGTGTGTATATTTATTTGTTTATTTCCTGGGTTCAAATGGGATTAAATCTAGGCTATGGAGCTCCCTTCTTTACCATAGGCAGTGCCAACTTTTAACTGAAACTCTATTTAATATTTTGAAAATGAAAGAATGAACGATGATCTCTTGTGCCCTATGTTTTTCTTTCTTTTGCTAATGTCTAGCTTTTTTTGATTTGCTGGCTCTTCAGTTGGATACAGCAAGTAAATGATATGTATTAAAATATCTTCTTTATCAAGAATAAGCATGGCAGCAACAACAATCTCCTCTGGCAAAATAGGCCATGTTACAACCTTTAAAAATATCTGGGGCCAGATGTTTTCTGCCTAAGGCAGAGGGAAGAATGTCCTTTTCCCATTTCATGTCTATAAGCTAATTGGATTCTTATTAATTCTGAATTTTTAACTTGGATTCTCTTCCTGCTCCTCCTCTTGCTCCTTCTCTCTACTTCCTCCACCTCCTCCACTTTTACCACTTTCAGGTATCGAGGGAGATACAGAGTTCTGGTTCTTGCTCTTTTGGCTGCCTTGACCATAGTTATTTGATGCTGTTGTAGAGTATATTTGATGTTGTCTCTTCATCTTCTTCTGGATCTGCCTTGTGTTTTTTGACTTTCTCATGGCGTGGATTGGGACAACATTTTCTATTATACCTGACAGACCACATTACTTTGGAGGTAAAGGAGGAATGTGGCATAAACAATATGTCCTCCAACATAGGAGAATGACAAAAAGTGTTTTCCTTCAGTCATGTTAGCCCCCTACCCATGTCTGCCCCCTCTTACCCAGTTTCCAATTCCTAAATGAGGCAATTTGAACTTGCCTTGATTTTGTGCTTTGTGGCACAAAGGCAATACTATTTACCTTAGGGAGGCCTGGAGACCAAGCTGTTCCATCTCCTCAAGGGACTTCACATCTCTCAATTGCTTCTCTCAATTTTTACTGAGAAACCAGAAGAGACAGTGGGAGTGGCATAAAGCAAAGCATTGCTTGGCATAGCCACTCTGGAAGGATATTGTAATTGAAGTATCACTGAAGCAAAACACCACTTCAAAACTGTGCATAGATCTACAGATTTGCATACAACCTTGTTTCCAACCAAGTGCCCTCCAATAGCCAGAAAAAGCATAATTCCCTAATGGATGAGAATGATGGGAATCTGACTCCAAAACATTTGAAGGGCATCAGGTTGGAGAAAGCTCTTCTGTATAACTGCCACATTCATTATCATAAGAGATGAATCCTCATTTTTTTAAGTAGCATTGATGTAGCCATTCTCTTTTGCAGCAACTGGTTATATGGCTGAAAGCAATGGCTGGTATTTGCTAGGCCAACCACACACAAAAAATAGCAACAGAAATGGCTGTATTTTTTATTTTCTGCATAAATCACCTAGATGGCATCTCAATTTTCAAGAAGAGAGAATAAAAAAACACTTTATAGGATTGATGTAAATCTGGCAAGAATGATCATCCTCACGGTGATGATCTTTGCAAATTTGCTTCTGTTCATGAATTTCCAAGTTTTAGTGACAACTCTCATTGAATATAAAACAGCTGGAAAATCATAGCTCCAACTCCTCATTTGGCAAAGAGCTATGAATTTCTAACAACTAAAGTGAACAGCTTTTCAAAACGTTTTGTGAATAAAACTTAACAGAAAAACAAGAAATTTCGAATGGCTAATATTTGGTGATAGCAATTTGTTCTAGAGATGGGAATATTTAATTCTTTCATTCATAGTCTTTTTAATAACCTCTCTTATTCCAAGGATATGGACAGTAACTGGAAAGTATATAAAGGAGCTGAGCATCATTGTGAAAACAATCATGGATGGTCTTTTTATAAATATGTTTTCTAAGAGAAAGTTTCATTGCTGATTGAAGCCAAGAAATATTACTTTGAAAGACTGGTAAAGCCCAACATGCATATAGAATGGAGACTAAAGTATATTTTTAATTATTGTTTTCTATGCAAAATAGTGACGATGTCTTCTATGTTTGCTGGAGAGCATAATTCCTAGCTCTGTACACATGCAATGATTGCCACTGGCATGTATATGTTTCATCTCTCTGTATGACTCCCAAATGCTCTTACATAAATTCATATTAACAACTCTAACCTCAAATGCATAAAAGAGTAAATCTTGGGCTTTACCCAATGCCATTGGACAAAGTAGGAAAAATATTATGTAAACATGAGCTTTATTTATGGAATTAAGAAAATAATTTTGCTAAAGATGAGTCCTACACCCAGTACTACCTCCTTTCCAATGAATAACTACAGCAAAACATATGTGAAAAATGGAGTCAGTTCTAAAGATGTTGTCATGTGTAGGATTTTGGATGAGAACTGGGAGAGTCAAGTTCCAGAGCCAAGGAAACCTCATTGGGTGAATTTGAGTTAGTTGTTCTCTCTCAGCCCAACCTACTCCACAGGACTACTATAGCTATAAAATGAAAAGTGTAGTGGATTACAAAGATAGCCTAGAAGAAAATACATGACAACTGTTAGGAAAAGATGAGCCTGGGGAAAACAGGAAGGTGGAAGAAAGAAATTCATGACTATTCTGTCTTGACTCTCTTTGGTATGAAACAGAAGGAAAGGGAAATAATGTCAGGCTTCAAGATTCTATTATTATAGCTTGTACCAGGGGTGGGCTGCTATGGGTTCACCTGGGTTTGGGCGGACCCATTGCTAATGTTATGTCTGGTTCAGCGAACCACCAAATCCCAATTCTGGCTGGCCCCTCCCCACCCAGGAGTCTCCACATGGCCTGTTTTGGATGTGAGGTAAGTGCAGGGCACACACGGAGGCTCTGGGAACAGAGAAAATGGGCCTCCCAGAAGTTCCCGAAGTTCAGAAATGGGCCTGTTTCTGGCCTCTGGAGCCAGGGGAGGCCACTTTTGCCATCTCAGAGGCCCGATGAAAGCCTCCGGAGCCATGGTGCAGGAGGCAAACTAGGCCATGCCCACCATGGCCATGCCCAACCAGCAACTAGGCAGCAACCCATTGCTGCAATTTTTGAAGCCCACCCTTGACTTGCATCAATTAAATAGAGTTCTAGCATTTCTTGTGTTTCCTGTGTCTGAAGTAGGATAATTATCCTACTCTGCAAGGGTGTGCAAACTGCACCCCCCCTGGGCCACAGCCTGTTCAGAACCAGGCAGCACAAGCCACGGATGAGCACATGCACCTACAGTGTGAACACTCATACCTGCCACTCACTGAGAACCATTCCCTCCCCCCACCCCACCGTTCCATCAAGCCACAAAGGTTGAGGATTGCTGCTACTCTGGATACGTTTTGTAAAGATGTGGCTCTCTGGCTAATACTGGGAAAAGTGGAAGGAAAGAGAAGACAATTACCAGCAGCAAGATGGATGCACTCAGTTACAGTGGCAAAGAATACTCTGTTGAAAGACCTGAAAGATCAAGTTAGAGAGAAATTGTTATGGAGAAAATCCATCTATGTGGTCACTAGGAGTCAAATAGGACTTGGTGGCACATAATCAATCAATCAGTTTTCTGATCCAGTCTTTAAAAGGCTGACCCAGAGAGATTTTCATTTAAGTCAACTTGAAGTTTTTGAGGACAGCTGGATATAAATCTAACACCAGGGGTGGGATTCTATCTGGTCAGACTGATTCTATAGAACTGTATATTGTTACGATTCTGTGCAGTTCAGAGAATTGGCAAATCATGCCAATGGCTGGCCCTGCCCCGCCCACTCATTCCTTACCTGGCGTGCACACCATCAAACTTGCCTGCATTTGGTAAGTTGCTATTTTTCCTTTTTTTTTCCTGACCATCAGCTGCTCTGTGGGCCAGGAGATTTAGATTAGCCAGAAAGCAGGAAATGTTTGGATTTCTTGCTTTTTAGCTAATCTAAAAGCACAGCTGAATCTTCCTTAGGACTGAAGTTTCTATTTTTCAGTGCAGACTCAGGTAGCAGATTGCAGAGTGGTAGATATCTGAGTGAATCTGTGATTCTGTGAGCAACTCAATCTGCCTACCTGCTTTGCCTGATTTTGGGTAAAAGTTGCTCTCTTTTTTCTATAAAAAATTCAATACTTACATATATGGTGTGTTGTGAGTTAATTTTGTGAGTTTGCTTGCTAGCAAATTTTATGAATTTGTTTGCAAGTAAATTTTATGTGACAGACTCAGGTAGCAGATTGCAGAATGATAGATCTCTGAATGAATCTGTGATTCTGTGGGCATCTCAATCTGCCTCCCTGCTTTGCCTGATTTTGGTAAAAGTTGCTTTTTTATTAAAAAAATTCAATATTTACATAAATATTTATAATATTTACATACAAGCCACACCCAGCCAGTCACATGATCACCAAGCCATGACTAGTCAGCAAGCCACACCCACCCAGTAACAATACCACCAAGCCACACCCACAAATTAGGCCACACCCACAGAACCAGTTGTTAAGAAATTTGAATCCCACTCCTGTCTAACACATACGCAAACAACCATATCAGCTGGGTTAGCATGAAGAACAAAACTGGATTAGTCTTCAAAGAGGGGCAGAATGAGCAAAGTTCATAGGCAGGACACATGGGGACCAGGTAACATCCAGAAAAAAAGATGTTGTGTATATGAATACAAATTTTCTTTAACCTCACTGTATAGATTGTACATTTACCTTGTAACCTGGACATAAGACAATGTGCCCAACATTTTGAGTTTCTGCCTCTGCTACTCACATGTCGCACTGTGCCATAAAATTTGCTCTTTTGACTCAAATCTTTCCATTTACTTTCCACCTCACTTTCCAGTCTCCCAGATGTCTTATGAGGAGCTATATGGCTCCATATTCCATTGTAAAAATGTGAGCACACTCATTGCAATCAGTTCTAAGTTTAACACAGATAGTTGAATTTGAAGCACCTCATGTCCATTGATACCATATGGTTCCCTACCCTTTCATTACATTCTGCTCCAACAATATGCATCTTGTCACAAAGGGGATGGATGAAAATTCTGGCCCACAGGAAAAGAAATATTATTGCCAGATAAATTATACTTAAAAGGGAGAGTTAAAACTCCATAGATCCAGCAATATATGCCCTCCACTGGGAAAGGGAGAAGTCAGCGAGCATTAAATAAAACAAATGGAAAGTAATGATAGCCAGACTTTTAGCAAGAAGAATGTCAAAAGATGTGGTTAGAAACAGCTTTAAGGGAATGGAACTCCAGAGGCTCAAGCCTCATAAGCAGAGAAGGTGTGGTTCTGGATGTGTTTTTCCAATTGTCAGGGTCTGTAGCTCCAGACTCACTAATCACAGTTGTTGGAATGAGAAATGGAGAAACAAAGTCCCTCAGTCAGCCTCGTCTTACATTATTTAAGTATTTATACTGATGAGTAGAAGGAGGAGGAGAGGAAGAAAAGGAGGAGGAGAGGAAAAGACCCTCAGCACATATTTATTGGTTTTAATGGTGCTATTGTGATTTACACCCCCTTAGTATCTGGTCCAGATGGAATAACCTAAAGTGCATGTGGTAAATAATGGAAGAGGGAAACGGAGAATAATGTACTCCGCTGCCAGCAAAATTGGATTGTAATTCTGTTCTCTTTTTCTGTGTCTTTCTTCCTTTTTGCACTCACCCCTTTTTCGGCTTAGGGGGCACCCAGGATTTTCAGGGGTGAAGACAGAATGCAAAACAAGGTGATGCAACAAAAAACTACTATCAGGTTAAAATGGGAAGCAAGCGATGGAGTTAACCACATGAAACATACCCCCTTTTTCCTCCGATGACAGAGGTTCTAATTGTGTAACCAAAAAAAATGCATCACAATACTCAGATTCTTCTTGCCTGTCAAACATAAATGTTACTGCTCTTGTCTGTGCTATTCATACTTGAAGCCCTGCACTATATAGCTGTGCTATGAGAGAGTTAGATAAGGCTAAATGGAGGAAAGATAATTTATAATGGTACTCTGTGATAAATAGGATGGGGCTGATGTTCGTAGACCTATGGTTGAAAGGGACAGAAATGGAAGCTGGATAAAAGCAGATAGTACTTCCCTGCCACCCATTTGCCTTTTGACCAATTAGCTCACTGCTTAGGAAAGAAGCCAAAGACTACACAAACAATTGGGGGAAAGAACAAAGACAACATTAGATAGGATAACGATGCAATGTGGGTGGGGCTTTATAAGGCACATGGGCAGAGCCAGAACTTTCTGCTTCATTCCACTAACTTGGAAGACCAATTTTTTAAAGCTATCTTGAGTCCATTCTATGGTTTCTCCTAAAGTATTCTTGTACTTCCTTCATTTTAGTATATAAATTGAACAAGTAAATACAAATAAAATGATGGAAAACTATACAAATGATTTTCTACACTTGTACTTTGGGCCTTAGAGGATCATTAAAAAAAAGTATAAGTCCCCAACAATTCATCTGAACCATACTAATATTTTCCATCACCAAATTTGATGACTAGTCTTACACTTCTTGATACTTGCAATGCTTGACTGTTTACAAAATGTGAACAAACTGTGAGCACAAGTTGCCTAGCTAAGTACTTCTCAAATACTATTTTAAAAAGTCTCAGAAATGATAAGAAACATGGGTTTAAAGGCAGCATTCTACTTAGTTTCGGTCCTAACCAAGCTAATTGTGTGAAAAGAAAGAAAGAAAAGAAAAACGAAAAAGAAAATCTAACAGGTCCAGATGATACCTTCGTAGTCCCATCAGCTATCCTTGTCAACTGTTTCTCTAATACAAAGGCTTTTGCATCTGCAAGCTGCAGGCAGTTTCACTTGATCTTCTTTCAGACCTGAGCTTGATCATGAAAGGCCTTGTAAAAGTTGTGTGGAGTTTGTATTGACAAAGGATTATAGGGATACCTTTTCCAAAGCTTAGCAGCAGGATCTCATGAATTGTCCACTGATGCAGGGAAGGCAAACTGAAGTCTCAAAATACTATTGTTCAAACTTTTCATTTTCCCCCCCAAGTGAACAAGTCTACATTGAACTATGAAACATTACAAGAAATGGCTTTTAGAACTTCTCTTGACTGACGTGGTATCCATTTTTTTTAAAAAAAAAAGTCTAAAGTGATGTATTGGTTCTAGAAGTCTTTTTGGACTTTCATTAAAATTTGGATTGGGGACCTGGTTTTAATAACAATGCCAAGAAGGCTATCTTACATGCCCTGTATGGATGAATAAAATGAAACCATCATTTTTCAACATAACTAAACTTGGTTTCCAAATTCCATCCCCAGAGATATCTCTGTAATATGAATTACACTAATTATGTCTTCTGGTTTAAACATTGATTTCAGTGTTAATTTAATGGACTTAATGGATATTGCTGTTTCCATCAGATGGGTGCTCAATATTTGTCTTATTTCTTGACCACTTATAGATTTTTCTTGGCTCACTAAATATATTATAATTGGCAGTTTCTTATTCAATGTGAGGATATTGCCACAGCTATATGTTCATAATAATCCTGAACTCTGTGTTGCATTTTTCTTAAGGTTTAATTTAAATAGAAGGACTAATGTACACAAACATACTTGAATTATATAAAGCCAACTAATTTTGGGAACAGAGAAATATTAAACTTCTCTTATCCATAACATTTCTTTTCTACCTAGTTTATTATTAAGTACACATTTAGCACAAAAATTAAAGACTGTGAAACATACTGTTTGAATTCCTTTGGAACCAGTTATTCTAATTTCAAAATACCACACACAGTAGGTTTAATAAATGAAGTATAAAAATAATAAATGGTAACAAATCCTTGAGTAGCTTACTGTTCAGCTCCAGGATGAGCTTTCTGTAAGGTCCAAGAAGAATTTTGATTTTTGTCCCTTGAGAGATGTTGCTTTTGAGCTTGAAGGATTTCGTTTCACAGAGTTTCCCGTCAATGCCTAGGAAAATAGTTCTAGAGAAACTAGTTTCATCTGATTTTGGTCAGCTGCTCAAAAGCGAATTCAAGAAATGCCACAGGGATTGAAAAAGTAAATTCATATATTATATTGTAATGGCATATAAGGATAGAAGATCATTTAATTTATACCATTATAAGCTTTAGAAATATTTTAGAATTAGCATTTGCTTTTTCTTTATTTTTCTTCCCCTCCTTCCCCAAAAGACACCCTATTTCATGAAACATCATAAGAGGTAGCAGATCTTGACTGATCTTGTTATGTTCGGAAGAAGACAGGACGCGAAGTGCTTCAGCTCTTTTTAATAGGGTGACTACAGCTCAGAACTACGCCAGAATGGCTTAGTCTCGGCAGCTTTTATAGCCAGCTGCCGCGGCTTGTAGCCAATGGCGGTGTACGGATTTCCCACCTTTTCAACAACCAATCAGGTTAAACTCTGCATATCTTCAACAACCAATCAGGTTAAACTCTGCATACATTACACCCCTCCCCACTTAGTCCAGCCTATACTCAAACCCCATCTATCTAATGTACTCTTGTAAATAGGTGGGGCTCTTATGGTTACGTTTGGACCTGCGTGGCTCAGGTGTTCTAGGAACTTCTATTTGTGTGGAAGGAATGTTAGTTGTTGGAATCCCCTTATTAGGAATCCTTTGGCCAGGTGATCCAGCTCTGTTACTCCAACCTGGTCTCTCCTCCCAGTCCACTCCCGGCCCATTGGCATCCCCTTGAACAGGTAAGGTTGTGCTGTCCTGTATTGGAGTTAGCAGTTGTTGGGATTGGATTAGGGCTTGGGGTGGCTCTTGTCATGTTATTCCGTTTAAAAGGGGGTTGACTATTACTTGTTCATTATTCAAAAGGTCTCTCCCTTCCCCCATGGTTTGGGTTGTGCTTAATGAGTCCTGAAACAAGCCTGGGCAAACTTCCAGGGACTTCCTGGACCTTAATTGGTCTATATGCCTTTTCCAAGTGACCCCGTCCTCCGTTTGTACCCTGTAAGACCTGGGCCCTGTTACATGGGTAATTTCCGCAGGAATCCATAATGGCTCACCCACAAGGTTCTTAGCATAAACTCGATCCCCTTGAAAAATGCGAGTTTTGCTACTGGAATCTACAGGTGTTTCAGTTGCATAAGTGGGGTGAAGGCAGTTGAGGGTTGACCTGAGTTTCCTGCCCATTAAGAGCTCGGCAGGGCTTAAATAAGTGGAGGGGTTGGGGGTAATGTGTTGGATACTGAGCAGTTTGTCCACTTTCTCAGTAATATCCCCTGGACCCAACTGTTGAAGTTTCTCTTTAGTAAACCAAACCATACGTTCAGCCCGGCCGTTAGTCGAGGGGTGCCCGGGGGCCGTAAGGGCATGCCTGATGCCCTGCTGTGCTAAGTATGATTCAAAAAGGGTGGCGGTAAATTGGGGACCATTGTCAGAAACAACAACATCGGGCAACCCGTGAGTTACAAAAAGTTTCCTTAGCTGTTTGATAACAGCCTCTGCCATGGTGGATGACATGGGATTAACCTCAAGCCATCTGGAATATGCATCTACTACAATCAGAAAAGTATGCCCTTTTGTTGGGCCAGCAAAATCAATATGAATTCTGGACCATGGCCCCCTAGGACATTCCCATTCCTGTTTAGGGGCGATAGGCAGTGTGGGCCTCAGTTCTTGACAATTTCTAGAGCCCGCAACCCAGTTTTCAATAATTTTGTCTATCCCCGGCCACCATACATAGCTCCTAGCCAACCCCTTCATTCTGACAATTCCCGGGTGCCCCTCATGCAACATTGTCAATACTTTCTTCTGCAATTTTTCAGGAATAACCACTCAATTTCCCCATAGAATACACCCTTTTAACACAGATATTTCGGTTTGCCTGGACTTAAATGGTTTGCAGATGTCCGTTAGTCCTTGTTGTGGCCAACCCTTCTTTATCCAACCCACAACAGGTGCCAATAAACTGTCTTTAGCGGTCTCTCTTGTGATTGCAGCAGCATCCACAGGTAGTTGAGCAACAGTTTCTAAGAAAAAGGTGTAAGTTTCAGGCACTGGATCTTCAGTGTGTATAGGCAATGGGCAGCGGCTCAATGCATCTGCGTGCCCTATTTCTTTTCCCGGAGGAGTCTGTACGAGTATGCCGTGAGGAATTCGGTCCACCTCATCATTTGGGGTGACAGGATGAAAGGAGTTGGTCTATCACCAGCCACAATTCCGAGTAGAGGCTTGTGATCGGTGACAATGGTGAATTTTCTTCCATAAACGTATTCGTGGAATTTCTTGACAGCTGCTACTATAGCCAGCGCTTCCTTGTCCAGCTGACTATAGTTTCTCTCTGCCTTTGTCAATGTCCTTGAATAGAACGCAATGGGAGCTTCCCTTCCATTCGGTAACTGGTGGCTCAATCCCCCCCCACTCCAAAAGGGGAGGCATTGCATGTTAACACCACGGGTAGGTTTTCACTAAACTGTATTAATACACAATCAGAAGTGATTTGTCACTTAATAATGTTAAAAGCTGCTTCTTCTCTTTGCCCCAGACCCACGTAGTTTTTTTATCGAGCAGTCTATGTAGGGGTTCCACAGTGGTTGCTTTTTGCGGCAAAAACATATGGTAGAAATTAATAAGTCCCAGAAATGCTTGGAGGTCAGCTTTGCATTTAGGTCTGGGGGCTTCCTTTATTGCCTGAATTTTGGCTTCTGTGGGGTGGATACCGTGTTTGTCAATCATATAACCTAAGAATTCTACTCTGTCAGTTCTTAGTGTACATTTCACTTTTTTGACTTTTAGTCCTGCTTTTTTGAACCTGATCAGTACTTCTCTGAGTCTCTCTCGTAGCTGAGTGTCATTTTTAGCAGAGATTAACACGTCATCAAAATAAGGTACCACCCCTTTTAAACCTTGTAACATTCTTTCCATAAGGCTTTGAAATATGCCTGGTGCCACACTTACTCTGAATTGCAACCTTTTGCATTTAAATGCACCCCAATGGGTCACAATAGTTTGTGCCTCTGCAGTCGTATCGTCTACTGTTAACTGCTGGTACGCTTGGGCAAGGTCTAACTTGGCGAAAACAGTACCCCCACCTAGGGAGTGTAACAAATGATGTACCACTGGAACCGGATATGCGCTCTGTTGCAGTGCATGGTTCAATGTCCCCTTATAGTCCCCACAAATTCTTACAGAGCCATCAGCTTTGACAGGGGTAACTATGGGTGTTTCCCATCTGGACTGGTCTGTGGGCTCTAGTACCCCTTGAGCTATCAGTTTGTCTAACTGCTCATCGATTTTTGCTTTGAGTGCAAACGGCACTTGTCTGGCTTTTAAACGGATTGGTTGTATGTTGGGGTCTAAATTGAAAGTAATAGGGGTCCCCAAGTACTTGCCTAATCCATCGCTGAAGACCTCTTGGAATTCTTTCTTCAATGACTCTTCCCATTCTGAGTCACTTACATGGTTGATTCTGGTCACTTCGATGCCCAACCATTCAAGTCCTAAAAGACTTGGGCGGTCTTTGTCTACGATGGTCAATGGCAGAAGTTTAGTGTGATTCTTGAATTTAACGTTGAATTTTCTTGTTCCGATTACAGGAATCTTGTTTCCTTGGTAATCTTTGAGGGTTAGTGCTTGCTTTTTGAATTGGTTCTTTTGGATTTCTGGTATGAGTCTCTGTATAGTGTCCCATGACACCATGGATAGGTATGATCCCAAGTCTACCTCCATCTGGCACAGTCTTCCCTCGATATACACCTTGACATTCACCTTCCTGTTGTTCAGTGATGAAGAATGACTGATCGTTACAGTTTGATGAGTTTCATTTTTCCCGCTCACTTCTTTTCCGCGCCCAATTTTTTCGCCCGTGCTTCCGGTTTTTACTTCTCTGTCTTTGGTATTCGGAATGAACTTCCGTCTGTTTGGTGGAGTTCTGGACGATTTGCAGACTCTTGCGATGTGTCCTCTCTTCTCACAACGGAGACAAATGGCTTCCAGGAACCTGCCTTCTGTGCGGGGGTGGTTCCCTCCACATCCTGCGCAACGGAATTCTCGCTTCTTCTGGCCCTGGTCGTTCCATTTCCGCTCCATTCTGAGTCTGTTTATCTCTTCTTCTTCTCCGCTGCACTCTGATTCTGACTCTAGTTCATCAAAATGCGTTGTGGTTTTTTCACCTTCTGGATTGGTGGTTATTCTGTTCATCTTCCTCATTGTTGTTACGGAGGTTTTCGTGGCTTCTGCTGCTATTGCCTCATCGATGGCTTCTTTTAGCATAATTTTTGGTTTCATGAGTAGTTTACTTTGTAACGTCTGGTCCTTGAGCCCCAAGACAAAACGATCGTGCATGGCTTCTTCTAGCGTGATGAATTCACAGGCGCCCCCAAGGTTGCGTAAGCTGGCCACAAAGTCACTGATGCTTTCGTCATCTCGTTGATCGCGGTGGTAGAATTCGTGTCTGCGGATCAGGCACGATACCTAGGGTGTGTAGTGCGCCCTCAGTAGCCTTTCCAAGTCTGCCCATGCCATCACTTTTATGTCTGCTGGTACAGCCAGAGCCTTTGCCATCTTGAACACTGCGGGGCCACAGTGTGTTAGGAAAACCGCTCTTTTCCGTTGTTCAGATATCGATGCCAGATCATTTCCTTCTAAGAACATTTGGAATCTGTCTGCATAAGACTCCCAGTCTTCGTTCTTCGGGTCGAATGGGGCTGGTGGCATGTTCAGCCCAGTCATCTTGTCTCTTCTTCTGCGTTGTCTTCTTATCCGTTACGATCCCACCCTCGTCGCCAGTGTTATGTTCGGAAGAAGACAGGACGCGAAGTGCTTCAGCTCTTTTTAATAGGGTGACTACAGCTCAGAACTACGCCAGAATGGCTTAGTCTCGGCAGTTTTTAGAGCCGGCTGCTGCAGCTTGTAGCCAATGGCGGTGTACGGATTTCCCGCCCTTTCAACAACCAATCAGGTTAAACTCTGCATATCTTCAACAACCAATCAGGTTAAACTCTGCATACATTACAGATCTCACAAAATAGCCAAGGTATATTTATTTATTTTAGAAATGTATATGGACATCCAACTCTACAGTGACTCTGGGAAACATAGAAACTCAGATGTCAGTAGAAAAACAAGCAAAGACAATCAAATATAGAGCATTTACCCGAGGCCTGGGTAAGCAGCCTAGTTTTCCAAGGTCTTTTGAACATGATCTGATGGGAATCAGATGTTTTGAACATGTCTGGGCTGGGTGGAAATGATATTCTAGAGCAGGGGTCCCCAACCCCCGGGCCAAGGCCTATTCAGAACCAGCTGTTGACACAGAACCATTCCCTCTCCCCCCAATCAAGTCACCAAGCCAGAAAGGCTGGGGACTGCTTATTCTAGAAGACAATTTGAAGAATTAGAATCCATCAGGAAACCCAGGGCTATAGATTAGACTGGATAGTTGAAAAAAATCCTGCAAAAAGAGAGTAACAAATCAGATCAAACCTTGCCACGACAATTACCTAACTGTATCTCTGTAGCAACCAAAACCTAAGTTCAGGCTAAAGGGAATTTGTCTTTAAATTCACAAGAAAATGTATGTAGATGTGTGTTCATATTTAATATATTAGAGGTTTGGAGGAAGAGTTTACTTTCTGTTGTAAAGGAAACTAAGGGGCCATACTCATGTAAGTATATATAAGATCTCTTTTTCTGGTATTCTTGGAAACATCTTCCAGCAAATAACATATGTATTCAAATATATTTAACTTATGATATTTAATTTATATCCTGCCTTTTCCCCCCATTTTCCCCTTTTGACCCCACTGGACATACATAAATAACCTATTCCTCTTTTATTTATTTAATGTAGTTGTTGAACATGCTTACCTGCTACCAAATCAGAAGTGACTCCTGCCAGTTTACTGCAATGAAAGCAACTGCTGACAACTCTAAAGATAAAATCAATCCTCAAATAACCCAACATCAACAAACTAAATTAGAAGAAGAAACTGTAAAAGAAACAACGATACGCTGGATGAGAGATTTTGGTTATAACATAGTTTTGGATGATTGGCAAACTATCTGGACTAGAAATAAAAAAATAACTTTCGCAATTCCATTTAAAGAAAATCTGTATAAACTATTCTATAGATGGCATATAACACCAACAAGATTAACTAAAATGAATAATAAGCTTTCTCCCTTTTGTTGGAAGTGTAATAAGGAAAGAGGTACATATTATCACATATGGTGGAGTTGTGGAAAGGCCCAGGAATATTGGAAAGAAATACATAAATGGTTAAGAGAAATTTGTGAAGTAGAGATTAATTTTAAACCAGAATTTTTTCTACTGGGAATTACCGATAAGACCTATCCGAAGGAAATTCTTTACCTAATGATCCATATTATCACAGCGGCGAGGGTGGCCTTTGCACAAAACTGGAAAAATACTGAAACTCCAAAGGAAGCGGAATTAACAAAGAAAATTATTGAGTGCGCAGAGATGGACAAATTGACAATGGAAATTAAAAACAAGGAAGAAACGGACTATTATAAAACATGGAACAACTTCTATGGATGGTTGGATAAGAAAAGGACTCAATAGACTTTTTGAACTGGACTTAACAAATGATGGACAATGAATGATACAAGCCTAGCTGTACTTGGTTCGATTTTAATGTATGTTTTGTGTCTGATTATGTTGTGTTTACGTTTTTGCTTGGTTGTGTGTAATTATTAAATAAAATTTTTTAAAAAAAGAATAAAAATACATGAAAAAGATAAGGGACAATAAAAAGTTCTTTCTCTGACTAACAGCAATGTTATCTTTCAAAAAGAGTTCATACTTACCCGGTTTCATTGGTTTCTTTACTTCCCTCCCCCCTATTTCCCCAAAAATGGAGGATGCCACAAAAAAGCATTACTTTTAAGAACTCATCCCTCTCATTTTAGGTAAAATGAGGACATGAAACTTGAATGAACATCTTTATCCCATTACATCGACCCATCGTACCTAGTCAAGCAGGGAAGATATGTTTCCAGACCTTGTCAGTTAAAGAACTCTGACTGACAAGGTCTAGAAAGAGAACCTTCTCTGCTGTTGCCCATACCCCATGGAATATATTTTCCCCTGGAGTTGGGGCAACTCCACACTTTCCTTGCCTGGAGTTAAAATAGGGAGCCCAGAAGAGCATGCAGCCAGGGAGATGGCTAGTCCCCTGAAAACCCTTCCCTTCCCTTTTAACTAATTTTGATAGTGTTCAATCACACTTGCCTCCTAAATTTTTAACTTTTATATATACTGCTTTACATTTTAGCAATACAGTAGACTTATATATTGCTTTACAGTGCTTTACAGCTCTCTCTAAGCAGTTTATAGATTTAGCATACTGCCCCCCTCAATTTGGGTCCTCATTTTACCCACCTTGGAAGGATGGAAGGCTGAGTCAACCTGGAGCCTGGTGAGATTTGAACTGCCAAATTGTGGACAGCCAGCAGTCAGCAGAAATAGCCTGCAGTACTGCACTCTAAACACTGCGCCCCCATGGCTCATCATTTTAATATTTTATTGCACATAGAATCCCTATTTGAAGGTAAAGACGGTTCAGAAATGTGAAAAATAAATAAATAAATAACAAAGATAGATAGATAGATAGATAGAGAGATAGAGAGATAGAGAGATAGAGAGATAGAGAGATAGAGATAGAGAGATAGAGATAGAGATAGAGATAGAGATAGAGATATAGAGATAGGGATGGATGGATGGATGGATGGATGGATGGATGGATAGATAGATAGATAGATAGATAGATAGATATGAATGGATAGATGGATGGATGGATAGATGATAGATAGATAGATAGATAGATAGATAGATAGATAGATAGATAAAGACCATATGATGGGTCAGTTCTTTGTGGAGGGGATGATCCTGACTTCTGGGAGCCAAGCCACATAGAGCTTTAGAGGTTAAAACCAGCAGTTTGAATTGTTCTCAGAAATGGACTAGTACACAATGCAGCATTCACCATCTACCATGTGTAAATAGATTACTGTGGTGCTTCTTATTTGCCCCCAGAGAGGAGATGCTGCATTTTGAATTTTCAGAGTAGTCCACAATAGAAACTACATAACTGTAGTGTAGTCTGCCTCAGCTGTATGCTTTGGGTAGACTCCGATAGGCCCTGCATTTACAGGAAAATGTATGCCAATAATGTTCCTGCCAAAT
Organism: Naja naja; assembly: GCA_009733165.1. Taxonomy (NCBI): domain Eukaryota; kingdom Metazoa; phylum Chordata; class Lepidosauria; order Squamata; family Elapidae; genus Naja; species Naja naja. Next base: position 269,283,989 of record CM019148.1, read on the forward strand.
TACATTGAATAAAGAATAGGGAGCTTGTTAAATCTTTTAATATCACCTCAAAAGTGATTTTTTCTGCCTACAGGCTAAAAAATCAATGTCCTTAAAATAAATCTTAATTGAGTTATTTAAATTATCCTTAAACCCAATAGTGAAGTTAACCATGAAGGGAAATGATGTGGATGGTAAGAATGAAAAAGGTTGGGAAAGAAATAAAGATTTTCATACACCTGAAGCTTGCATTTTGTAAATGAACAAGTGCATCTGAATATACATTTTTACCTGGAAACACCAATGAATTGACAGAAACCATCATTAGCAGTAATTCCTAGGAAAAGGTGCATCTTACAAAAATGTTAGGGCACAAGCAACATTTGGTAGATCAATGCTAAACATCCTTTAAAAATAGTAGAACAAATATTTTAAGTTCCAAAAGAAATTAAACAAAACCGTCTGGAAATATTTAATGTAAATGCAGTGCAAAAGAGGACATATCAAAGACTGATTTCACCTTTGTTGGCCAGAGGTAAGGGGGTATTGATATCAGAGAAAATCAATACACCGAGATATTTGTGCCATCATTTTTTTTTTATTCAATAGGGACTTGAGATGTTAACAAAGTAGAGTGATTACTAAGACAAAGGAGCAGAGTTGTATTTATTCATTTGGTAGATTAGGATTTGGAAGTCAAGCAGAAGTGAGGAGATGTGATGACACAGTAATGCTGCAGAAGAAAAAGTTCTAAACTGTCAGTCTTATTAGGTACACCAGACAGGAAACACGAATAATTAAGTGGTTTTACTTTATTGTAATGCTATATTAACAAAATCTTGCAAGTCTGAGAGTACAATTTTCCTGCTATCTCCTTTATATCCCTCAAAACTAGGAAGTGTGTTTTCTGAGCCTCTTGCCCTGCCCACTATTCGACAGCATAGAGACAGAGGCTATGCTGTATGTCAAAAACAGATCGTGGTAGACAAATCTTATTGCATATTTTGACAATGTGATAAAATTAGTGGGCCAGAGAAGTGCTGTGTATCAGTGGTGGGATTCAATTTTTTTTTACTACCGGTTCTGTGGGCATGGCTTGGTGGGTGTGGCAGGGGAAGGATACTGTAAAATCTTCAGTCAGAGGTGGTATTTGCTGGTTCTCCAAACTACTCAAAATTTCTGATACTGGTTCTCCAGAAGTGGTCAGAACCTGCTGAATACCACCTCTGCTGTTGGATATAGCTTATTTCAACTTTAATAAGGCATTTGATAAACCACTAGGAAAAAAAGAAGGAAGGAAGGAAGGAAGGAAGGAAGGAAGGAAGGAAGGAAGGAAAGAAAGAAAGAAAGAAAGAAAGAAAGAAAGAAAGAAAGAAAGAAAGAAAGAAAGAAAGAAAGATGTAGTTTAGACAGCATTACTAGTAGATGGATTTGAATCTGGCTGACCAACCACACTCAACATGTAGTCCAGTGGTGCTATTCTAACAGCACCAAAGACCGGAGGAGACCAAACTGGTTCTTTCTGAGGAGCTGCTGTTGGGCCCACCTGCCCACCTGAGCTTCCATACTAACCTTTATTCCCTGCTTTTGAAGCGCAGCTGCTTTGCGCGGCACAGCAAATTGCCGCACGTCAGCTGCTGAAGTGACAGGGAGAGTGCAGGATTGAAGGAGGTGAGTTGGAAAGCCTCTGCACCTGTATAAAGTGTGTGCTTGGCATGTGTGTGTGCACAAAGTGTGTGTGCGCGCACAAAGCGTGCCCACCAAGCCACGCCCACCAAACTGGTGGTAAACTATTTTGAAAGGCACCACTGGTGTAGTCCTTAATCTACATGGAGGGAAGTATGCAGGGGGGTATGTCTTAGGCCCAGTACTCAGATAACTTTGCCTCTAGGTGTTTGCAGATTTATTGCTTGATTATCTTTACATATGTATATGAATATCTCTGTGTGTATTATTATTATTATTATTATTATTATTATTATTTATTATAAAATATAATATATGGTGTGTTTATGTGTGTGTGTAGGAATAATATCAGTTCCTATACCTACAGGCACATTTGCTCTTGTGCTGGGATTTCAAAGGGAAAAATCAAAAATACAAAGTAAATATGGCTCCATCAATGAAACACTATTACCAGAGGCTGAGGGACCTTGACTGATTGCAGCTTTACCTAGAGAAGTCAGAACCTGTCTCAGGTACACCTACACTGGTTACAAGATAATACATGCTCTCTCTGGATTTGCCTTTCAAGAAAGTTGAGAAACTTAAAATAATATAGAATGTAACCCAAGGAACATTTTCCATAGGTCACATATGAAATATATTGCATTAATTCTATTCACTTTGTAAGCCCAATTTGAAATCATGGTTCTGGCTTACAAAGTTCTAAACTGTTTAGGAATATGTTACTTGAAAGAATATTTGTATCCAAATATCTATCCAGCATGGAAGAGAAGACTTGGAGTCCTGACCAGTGTTGGCTGCAAATTTGGAAATCTTCAGCCCCAATATATCTGCTGTTCTCTTTCAAGTCCTTAATGACAAGCCCATGGAAATCACATATGCTTGGTATCATATATGCAACATTTGCTATTAACATTTTGTTCAACAACTTTTACTGCATAATATTCAAAGATGGGAGATCTTGAAATATATCCAATAATTCCGTTTATCTACAGTAAGTATGACTAAACCTTATTGTCTCTTTATGCCCACTTCCTTTTGTCATCACTATTCTTGTTAAGGAAAACAGGTAAGGTTGTATGTAGAAACTTGGCATTCTGCTACTTTGCCAACAACCTTTAATTTCTAGTGAGACCTCAAAGTAAAATACAAACTCAGAAATTATAATTGCACAGAAGTCTTATGTTTTTGATAGACAAGGTTAAGTCATACGATAAAGCCAAGGACAAAAGTATGAAGCTCTCATTCCAAATTAATTTCCTAATGATGTCAATTTAGTGATCCACATTTCAATTCAAAGGCAGCTAACAATGCTTGAAGTCTTTTTGTTTTGCTTGCTTGCTTGGCAATTCATTCCAGATGTGTTGGATTTAATTTATTCCCCCATAACTATTTCTTAAAATATATAATGATTCAAAAAATGGAATAGCATCCAAATTGTTCCCCCATTGGATTTCCCATATTTGATTGTCAAAAATGTTAATTTTTTTCAGGCCTGAAATTACAAGCCAGCTTTATTGGTCAAAGGCCATAATAATTTGAGCTCTTATTTTATAAACTCATTTCTGTAGCGTGATATCCTGATATGAGCAAGAATAATAAATCACAAACATGTCCCCCAAGATTGCATTGTAAATGTCAAAGTAGACAGGAAATTGTAATTAAAGAAAGGAAATTGCTACAAAGAAGCACTTGATTTTAAAATGAGCTAAGCACAGAATTTTCTAAGCATTTAATTATAAACCAATTTCAATTGACTACTTTGCTTTGCAGTCATATTTCTTATTATAACTCGGCTCTATAATAACTAAATCTCTCTGCTTACACTGGTCAAGAAGTATTACTGCATAACACTGCATAAGTACAGAGATTACCAACTTTACAGAAACTTAATTATATTCTGCCATGATGGATAGAAAGATCAGAACAGGGAGTAAACTAGAAGCCTCTTAACTTTAAACTATTTTATTGAGCAAGGACATGGTGGCTTTTCAAAATGTAACATTAACCTGAAATTGTCTGATGTCTGACAGTTCTAAACACAAGATGCCAGGACTACTTCATGTAATGCAAGAAGAAACCTGTGAGACTAGTGGAGGTTTCCAAGGAAACAAAAATAATAATTCAAGTGCTAGGATTCCAGGTACCTTGAACATGGAGGCACAGTGGAGAACACATGGTAAGCAAGGTCATCTGGCCACAGAATGAGCCTAGAAGAGATTCTCACCAAAAGGCAGGGGGCCATGTCTCCAAGTAGACCCTAACCAAGTGTCATATCAATTTAAAATAATAATCATTGTCCTCAAGCAAAATTTGTATACAAGACAAGAAGTCACAGCATGGACAGAATGTGGTAAACATTGACTGGCTCTGGATTAACAAAGGAGAGAGAGTTAAGGCTATATATTCCCCCTCCCCCTTATTTATTCAATCAATATACTGAATATATATTAAGGGAAACTGAGTTGGAAGAAGATGAGCATGGTTTTAAATCTGAAGGAAACAGTATCAATAAGATAAGAGCTGCGGTGGCGCAGTGGTTAGAATGCAGTACTGCAGGCTACTTCTGCTGACTGCCAGTTGCCTGCAATTTGGCAGATCGAATCTCACCAGGCTCAAGGTTGACTCAGTCTTCCATTCTTCTGAAGTGGGTAAAATGAGGAGCCAAATTGTTGGGGGCAATATGCTGACTCTGTAAACTGCTTGGAGAGGGCTGTAAAGCACTGTAAAGTGGTATATAAGTCTAAGTGCTATTGCTATTGCACAGTACTGTGACACTGGTCAACAATTAAAAACACAAAGGATCTGCAAGCTGTAGTACTAAAAGTCAAGTAATACAGCGAAAAAATGGAACTAAAATTAAACATAAAGAAGTCAAAAGGTAGAACCAGCCTTAGAAATTACACTGAAGTTATCCAAGTGGTAGATAGCCTTTGAGGATCAATCATCACTAGTAAAAAAAACAAGCAGTCCAGAAATATGTGGCAGATTAGCACTTGATAGAACAGCCATGAAAACCTTGGAAAAGATATCCAGATGCTACAAAGGCTGGAATACTTCAAGCAATGGAATACCTGTGACACGCTATGGAAGCAAAAGCTTAACTTTAAACAAGAAGAATAGAAAAATTATAATGCTTTTGAACTTTGATGTCTAGAATACCATGAAGAGCCAAAAAAAACCCTAAACCCAAGCAAATACATCACCAAAGAAATAAATCCAGAATTTTAATTTGAGGCAAAAATAATCAGACTCAAATTATCTTACTTCAGTACATTATGCAAAGCCCTAACTCTCTGGAGGTGGAGGGAAAGAGAATTAAAGAAAAAGATGACCAACAGCAAGATGGATGGACTCATAGTTGAAAGTAGTAATTAGTGCATTGTTGAAAGACAAGCTATAGACCAATCATCATGAAAAAGATCTATCCATATGCTCACTAGGAGTCAACACTAACTTAACAGTATAAAATCAATCATTCACTCTCAGTCTTTGCGTCTGAAAGCCAGAAAGTAACAATGTGTTATTTTCTGATCATAATTAGATTATATCTTCTTTGTGGTAGCCCATCAAATATCGGAATATTGCTCTCATGTCTTCTTTTCTGTAGACTAGCCAAAGATCCATATACAATGTATTATATTCTATCCATGTGCCTACATATTATGCCACATTACCACTTCATTCACCAGGGTCCAAACACGATCACCATCATGCAGTGAGCTATGGTAAGAAATAATTTATGATATCACAAAAAGGAAATAGGGCTTTGCTAAAATTTCACTGGGATCTTAATTTCATGTGATAGATATTATCTCCAAGCTATGCAATAATGCAAGAACACAGCAACAGCAGGAAAATTTCAAGTCTAGCTCATGGTAAAGCAACCATTGGTGTGATTTATTGTATAACAAATCTTATATACAACAATTCTAAACACTTATTATGCATCTTTATCATGTAAATTGCTCTCCTCACTCACTTAGAGTAATTAAAGCTGCTGATCTAGTCCATATTCTGAACCTAAATATTTCACTTTGTCACCAAACATCATTCAGTGCTGAGATACTGTCCCAGAGTCTTGATACCCAATTCTTATTTTTAACTCTTTGCTATGGGTTCAAGACATAATGTGATAGGAGTTGAAACAGCTGTTGAAGAATTCCTTTTCTTTCTCTTTGTATGGAGCACAATACAACCATCTGTGGATCACATTTTGTTCCTATCCTACTGCAGTCCCCACTGCAGCTCCTTCTCTTCCTCCTTATTCTCCTTTACAATCCTTAAAACCTTTCCAGATTGTACTGGCAATATGTGATGCAGTGGTGGGATTCAGAATTTTTTACTACTGGTTCTGTGGGTGTAGCTTGGTGGTCATGAGCGTGGTTTGGTGGGCGTGGCAGGGGAAGGATACTGCAAAATCCCCATTCCCTCCCCACCCCACCCCACTAACCTGCTTTCCAGCTCCGTTCTCCTGTGCAGGGCATCCAAAGAAGACCCAGCCAATGAGCTGGGGCTCGGGAGGCAGAGGATAGATGGGGGCAGGGCCAGCCACAGGTGGTATTTGCCAGTTCTCTGAACTACTCAAAATTTCCGCTACCGATTCTCCAGAACTGGTCAGAACCTGCTAACAACATCTCTGATGTGGTGGCAAAATGCCAACTGGCAATATGTGGTAGCAAAATTGTGCAACCCAATTTTATTTATTTCTTTATTTGTAGGGGGAAAGTATGCTACAAAACTTCCAAATGGCATAATACATCTATTCTGTTGATTTCTTCCACACTCACTTAGCATCCATTGATTTCAAGTGGATTTAAGTCTACCCAGCTATGTCTGGATGTGATCAAGTATTATGTGCCTATAGAACATGAGCCAATTTATATTTTGTATACATTGGGCATTTTTCACACTTATAACTATTGCAGAGTCCCCATGGTCACATGATCAAAATGTGGTTATTTGGTAACTGGCATGTATTTATGAAAGTTTCATTGTCCTGGGGTCATATAATCACCATTTGTAACCTTCCCTGTTATCTTCTGACAAAAAAAGTCAATGTGGGTATCCAGGTTCACTTAAGGACCACCTGATTCACTTAACAACTGAGGCAAAAAGATTGTAAAATGAGGCAAAACTCACTTAACAACTTAGAAACTTTTGGGCTCAATTATGGTCATAAATTGAGGACTATCTATACAGCCATTCGACATATAAGATGAGGTCCCACATATAACTTTGAGGACTTAGAGTGCCATAGAACCCAAATAAAGTATTAATTGACTTAATCACATAATCACAGGATAATCAACTTTAAATTGACTTTGATTAGAAGAGGGCTAAGCTTTCCCCATTCATGGAGCCATACCCAGAAAACAGCTGACCACAGACCACAGAGCAGGGTCCTATTCAGCAGGTTCTGACCAGTTCTGGAGAACTGGTAACAGAAATTTTGAATAGTTCGGAGAACTGGCAAATACCACCTCTGACTGGCCCCACCCCATCTATTCTCTGCCTCCCAAGTCCCAGCTGATTGGTTGGGTCTTCCTTTGTTGCCCTGCACAGGAGAACGGAGCTGGAAAGCAGGTTAGTAGGGTGGGGAGGGAATGGAGATTTTACAGTATCCTTCCCCTGCCTCGCCCACCAAGCCACATCCAAAAACCACACTATGCCCACCAAGCCACACCCACCAAACCGGTTGTAAAACATTTTGAATCCCACCACTGACAGAGAATTAACTCACATTTATCTCCTTCAAAACCACTAAGTGTGTTTTGTGGTGAACAGAATTAAGTATACTGACTTGGAGAAGGGATGCCTAGGTTATTTGTTTCATGTAAACAAGGGCAAAGCCTTGATCTGAAGATTGCAAGCCTAAAACCTATATTCTTAAAAGCAGTTACCCGGATCTCAGCAGAATCATTTGAATATTCATTGGATTAAGTTGCATATCCTTAAAATAGAAGAAAGTCGAAATGAAATTAATAATATTTGATTACATGTAAATGGGTTTAGGAAGAAGAAACAGAAATTCAATCATCTAAGACAGTTATATTTTGCAAAGTTTTTAACATGAAAATGCTGTTACTGGATCTTGCTCATATAATACTAACAGGCTAATTTTAAAGGTATTATTTTATTTTATTACTGATAAATAGATAGGGCTTCAATGTATGGTGACTCTTTTAAGATACTGTTGAACTATTAGATATTTTGAATAATATAGTATACTGTACTAGATAATATACTAACATTTTGATGTATATATTTTTAATTTTATGAATATACATTATATCTATGGATTATTATATAATAAGAAGCCACTCAATGGATAATATTTTTAAATCACCATGATTGCTGCAGAAATTCTATAAATAACCAAACAAACCATGTTTATTTTGTATTATAATTAAGGAACATTCTGTGATTTGTGATCCAATCTGTATAGTTTCAATGTGTGCATGAATGGATTTTAATTTATGCTACATGATCAGAGACTAGCAAGACTTTAGGGATAAAATCCATTTGTTAACCATTTGGAGAATACAGTTCAAATAGTAGGGAAACATGAACAGCAAAGCTAGCCTACCATTCTTCGTATAAATTTCATTAGATACATGGGACCCTTTCTATCAAAGTGTCAAAAGCTATACTTAACTATATTTCTGGCGTGCTCATTAGGCTGCAGCAAAATGCACATAATTCATCACTCTGGATCTACACATTTAATGGAATAATTCAAAATGCACATATAGTTTATGTTCACATATAAAAACATATTGAAGTAGACTGTCTGAATGCACTGAGATGTTCAACTGTTTGTGTTTTCCAACCAAGATACTACCGTGGAAACTGATGCATTGATTTGAAATCAATTGATTCAGACGTTTGAGGGAGAGGAATTAATAAATGAACAAGGTTTAATGCTTTTCACTTAAATTAGAAAAAGAGAAAAATCGTTAAAATGAAGGGGAGGGTTTGGAGAGAAAAGAGAAAATGATTGTATTTATTTTAAAATAAACCTTTGAGTAGTAACAATGAAAATTCATTAGAGTTCAGTATAATATTTCAAAATATTAACACAGAATGGGAACCAGAATGTTCTACTAAAGAGATGGGCATTTACAAAGAGTGTCCTTCAACAAAGCAAATCACAGGATTCCACATTATACCTAAGGATAAAGAATAAAACTCCAAGACTCTGTTACAAAGAAGTTCAGTTGGCAATTGGTCTTACATGTGTATTTTGAAGGTATTCAAGCATTTTGCTAGGATATCTCTTTGTTTGGGGTAAAAGCTACCAAGATCTAATTCACCAAGAGCTTTGGTGGCTCAGGCTGTTAAATGCCTGCTCTTAAGATCCAGCTGTCTACAATTACTGTAGGCTCGAATCCCACCAGGCTCAAGGTTGACTCAGCCTTCCATCCTCTCGGGTAGGTAAATTGAGGACCCATGATTGTTGGGGCAATTAGCTGACCTTGTAAAAATGCCGCTTAGTAATAAGCAGGCATATACAATGGAATGAAGGCTATTGCTGAGCGCATTGGGTTGTGCTCCAAAAATTGTAAGCCGCCCTGAGTCTTCGGAGAAGGGCGGCATATAAATGTAATTAAAAAAAAAATCTGTGTGTTTGCAGGCTGCCTACTTTTATTGTAATTAAAGTTCACAACAAGGAAATTCTCTACCCCAAGTGAAGGATTAGCAATCACTCTTATGTAAGCAGGGACATTCAAGCTTTGTGAGTAACCAGGAGCATTCACACAGGTGGGCTAAATGAGGGAAGAATTATGAAACCAGCATCATGCCATTGTGACCCAAGCCTTACCTCTTTTGTATGGACCTCATGAAGTCACCTGCATGAAAACGAAGGGCAGACTTTGCACCAGGACGTAGCAACACTGTTTACATCATTTCCACAAAAACAGCATGATTCTGTAGATGCCCATGGTGGCTAAGTTTGGTATGCAGAGAGCAGCTGCTGTGATGAGTTAGTTACACTGTCTAAAATACTTTCAAATATTTCCAGGTTAATGCTGAGCTATGCAGGGTCCAGAGTTTGATGGAAATTAGGATTATATTTGGGGTTGATGCTTTGCTTTATAATTTGTTAAGTTTCCATTTTTTAAAAAAGCTAAAAGTTTATAAAATCAGGCAGGGTATTGGCTTGATGTGAACCAGAAGAGATCTTTGTGAGGACCTTAATGGGCATGGATACATTCTGGCAAACCTGAGACAACCATCTTCCTGGAGATGGATGGAGATGGAGCAAACACAGTGGGCACAAGTTAGGTGTCACCTACTGTATTAGCCACCTCCAAAGTGCCATGCCCCCATTGGGGTTCCTGGTATAGCCATGTCTTCAAGGCCTTTTGGAAGGCCAAAACAATGGACATGATCTTTTCCTAAAGTCTAGTTCTTTATTTTCCCACATTCAAGCCAAAAGACAAGCCTGTTGTGTAGGGAGTTGCAAGATTCTAAGCCCAATAATTAGCTAGCCTCCTTCCTGTAATGTCTTCTCTTTGACTCTTTTATTCATAGCCATTGCTCATTTTCCTCAGGTTAGCCAGTAAGATAGATACCATGTCACTCTCTTCTGTTCCATGTTCTACTTTGGAATGTAGTCCTGATGTAGGCAGGGATGATGATGATAACTTTCCAATGTCAGAGAAATTACATCAACAAAAGCTCTCAATAGGGAGGTTAAGATTATAGCTATCGGCTATTTTTATGGGAATTGACCCTTCTTGATTCCATGTTTTGTTTCCTACCCTTCCCTGCCCTCCCTTTCCTCTCAACAACTGGGTGACCATTATTCTGCCTTCCAAACACTATCTTGCAAATAAATGTTCTGATTTAAACCTTAGCACTCAGATGTTTGCAGAAGAGGTATTAACAGAAAGTTTCAGATCTGTTATTTAAACCAGAGTGGGGGAGGAAAGACAGTGATTAAAATGAACAGATCCCACACAGAAAAAGAAAAAGAAATAATAATATTTCTGTTTATAATTGATGAGTAATTCCAGCATAAATGTGACATGGTACTACTCATTATAGGTGATTAAGCTCATTAAGTAGAAAGGTACATTATTTTCAAATGTTGCTCCATTCACTTTCATAGCTTTTGCTAACTTCACCATAATAAAAGCTAGAGATGGACACCCCATCTAAATGTTCTTCAAAATAGTCTCCTGGTTGATCCATTCACTGAAAGAGGCGATTCCTGGGAGAAAAGAAATGGCTAGAGGTGGGTGGCAGGGAGTGGCTGTATCAGTTGCTTTGGATATACAGAGAGCTATTGCAATGGAGGCAAATTCCTTGTGTCACTTGGCCCATAAAGTATTCTAAATACTAGATTATCATATCCAAAATCCTCATCTATGCTCTGAATTGTGGGGAGAAGAAGAATTCAGGTGTTTTCTAGTTCTCATATCCTGGAGGAGGCCTAGAGGGTATTCAAAATTGCTCGAGGAAGATAGGGGAAAGCCAACTATTTTGGCAACTGGGCTGTATTAATTGCAAACAGGGAAGCAAACAACGAAAAGGAAATAAATATCCCATGTATGTTCCCAACTAGCCAACCATTCATTTCTCTTAGCTTTGACTTAATTTACTTAATCTAGCATTTAAGTTCTGGTTTCAGTTCCTGTTCCCTTTTCCAACTGTCCCATCAGTAGTATGTTCAGTAGTATGTTCTTTTTCTCTTCTTTTATCCTCTGCTTTTATCTCTTCTTTGTACCTGTCTTCCTTGCAGATATCTCCCCCTTCAAAATATAGTTTGTGGTGAGAGAAGGCAATTTGCAAATTAGCTTCTTCACATCCAGCCACTCCTTAATGTGACTGAATTATTTCATATATAGTTAGACATTTTCTAGTTTGGAGCTTGTTAAAAATGTATGTGTGTGTGTATTTTACATAATATACTGGGGCAGGGGACTTCCCTAGACCTACAGAGACTTTTTGGTTAGTGGTCGTTTGTTGCATCCCTTCTGGAAATTTAAACAGAAAGAGAACATGTTCAGAGACAGGTTTCAAAAAGTTTGTTGTAATAGTAGCAAGTGGAGAATCTTGTTTGAAAGCTCCTTCTAGTCTAGCATGTCTCAACCTTTAATTTGTATGGATTTTATGAATGAAGGCAAATATACGTGTCCCAGGATAATGTTGCACAATCCAATCTGGGTCAGCCACTGGGACCAGAGGTTTTGTCTTCTGAGCTTACAGACATGTGCTGGAGCCCATCTTCAAGAAACTTCTATCTAGCAGAATGTATGCTGTTCTCTGTGTGTTATTTATGGGGCTTGTTGTAAGTGACTTTTTAAGATGTTGATTGGGTGTGTTGATGGCTGGCTTTTAAGTCATTAGTTGTCATTTGCTTGTGCTGCCCAGCCCTCACCTTCTAAATATTTGATAAGCTGGTGGTAAATCATCACTCCTGTTGACTGGCTGTTTTTGTGCCTGCTCGTCCAACAATTTTAGTAGCTGCAAAATTTAATGTATGTCCTTGTTCATTGCAGGACGAGGCTACCAATGAATTTGAGTCTTCTCATCTGACCGCTCGCTTGTGTTCTTGCAATCTGGTGGTTAGTTTCCTTCCCATCTGTTCTACATAGTCACAGGGGCAATCCATGCAGGGGGTTCAATAGAACTATAGTCATTTAGAAGTATCTCCCACTGCCAAATGATTTTTACAGTACATAATTTGTCCTCGTATGATAGCCTCTGATGGTGTGCAATGCCCCCTTGCAGATCTTGGAAGCTGTGTTCTACAGCTTCTGGAATGTTTCTGATGTATGGCAGGATGTGCCATGTGGTTGGTCTTATATTTTGTTTCTTCCTTTCTCTCCCCGCCATTTTGTGCAGTTGTATGGATTTCAGCTCGCAGAATTCCCCAACCAGCTAGCTAAGAGATTCTGGGAATTGATGTTACCAAGGTTGAGAAATACTATTGTAGTCTGATACTGGCCTATTGATATTTACTTTTGTGCATGTTTTTTAGCCACTTTACATTCACCTTATGGTCGCCCTCTTTAGCCCACATTTCTTTTGTTTAATTATAAGATTGTCATGCAGAACTGCACGAACAGCCTTGTGCACCAAAATATTTAATTATGAAACTCAAAGTAATTTATTAATGAACATTATTTTGTTTGCTTGCAAATTACATTTTTTTCTTGAATGAGTAAGTATTTGGCCTGTATTTACCCTTCTACATATCACATAATAATGCAATTTGAATTCCGCATTATAAATGTGGATATAAAAAGCTATTCTCTGATTCCAGAGCTAGTTGAATTTAGAAAAGTATCTGGGCACCAAGAAGTATGATTAGTTTTCAGAAAGGCATGGGCAAGTGACATTTTTCCCCTCCTCTTCCCAAAATGTTATGGTACTGTACCTTCTACAAGCGAATCCATAAACAGTAGCAGAACCAGACTTGAGTACACCATCTGCCACACAAAACAAGGATCCCTATTTTTGAGCCAATTTCCTCAGTGTAAGCTTCAGATTCATGACTGAAACCCATTCTGAGTAGAAGATATATAGACCTTACTCTACTTGTGAGAATGTTTCAATTTTAAGCAGTCAATTGGAGTTTTCTTTCCATCTGGTTGCATCACTGTTAATGAGAATAAGTGTGGTAACTAAACTGGAGGACTAACTGAGAGATCCGAATTCCTGCTCAGCCTTAATCTACCAGATATCTTTGGAGGAGTGTACATCCTGCAACCAACCAGCTTCAAAGTAAGATGAATTCTAAAGCTCATAGTGCTTCAAGCTTTGAAAATTAAAATTAAAACTAGAATAAAAACCTAAACTTGTGGATTCAGAACAGACGGTCATCCAACTGGAGTTGATTGGGGGGGGTGTCTAAAATGCTACATTTCCATTTCAAACAAGAGGCAGGAGCTATCCCTTACATTGCATGATTATGAGTGCTGTTCTCAGAGAAAATGTTCAGAAATATTTCCAAACGATTTCAGTGTGGTGATATAAAATCTTTCTGGTATATTGTACCTGTTAGATTAGAATGTCTAAAAGCAAGGTCTACCATTCATTTATGTATTTATTTTTTAAATATTTCTATGTTTTTTCTTTGAAAAAGGAGTTTCAAAGTAGTCAATTCAGCCGCACTATTACATATAGAGACTTGACATGTATGGTCCAAGAACTGAGAGCTATTAGTTAAATAATGGTTAAGATGTTGATCTAGGACAGGGATGTCAAACTCAAGGCCAGTGGGGCAATCTGGAACTGGCCTGGAAATAGCAAAGAACCAGCCCATGGTGGCTCTACTAGTGAAATGGGGACATGGGGGGGCCACATGTGGCCCCTCTGCATCCCATTTTGGCCAGCAGGGTGCTGCAGGAGGCATCTGTCTGGTCTGCAGGGGCTTGGACTGAGCCTCCCGAGCTCCTCTTCCCTTTCCCGATGAGTCTGGGAGTAGACTACAGGCCTGCAGGTCTGGAGGATCCAGTGTCTTGGCCTTAGCCTGAGGTGGATGAACCAGGGACGTTGTGGGTTGAGTCCTTGGTCCCCTGAAGGCGGCATTATGGCTCTGGACCCTGGATTTATGTTGGACTTTCTCTTTCCTATGACCTGCTATGCTGGGCATTCTTTGTGATCACTGTTTATCTACTATTTGAATATTTACCTGTTCATAATTTTATCTATACCATTTTGCCTGGACTATATTGTTTCTCTTGGGACTTGTGCCTCTGATGAGAGGGAATGGGAGGATGTAATGAGTGAGAGGGCTGGGGGCTGTTCAGGATTTCAGACAGATAGATGATGAGATAGATAGATAGATAACATCAGCAGACAGACAGACAGACACACAGATTGGAATGAATGCATTTGTGTGTATGGGCATTTTCATTTATTATTTTATATTATTATTTATTTGTAGACTTGTTTAGATTTTGATGGACTCAGAGGCGGCGAACATATAAAAAGAAATATATTTACAATAAAAGATGTTAAATAAAGACAAGTCTATAAATTACAAGAAACATTAAAAACAATTAAAATTACAATAATAAACAGTACTCTTAAGACAACCCACCCCCCAGGTCAATCCAGGCCGGCCTGCTGAAACAGCCAAGTCTTCAGGTCTCAACGAAAGGAGAGGAGATCAGGGGCCAAACGAAGATCCGCGGGAGCTGATTCCAAAGGGCTCTCACAGAAAAGGCCCTAGCTCTGGGAACCGCCAGCCGACAATGCCTGACTGATGGTATTCCCAGAGGCCCCTCCTGTGGGAGCACACGGGGCGATTGGAATGTGATACTGGCAGGAGGCGTTCCTGCAAGTACCCTGGACCCAAGCCATTTAGGGCTTTATAAGTTGTTACTAACACCTTGAAGGAAACCCGGAAGGCAACCGGCAACCAATGCAAGCCGCGCAGGAGGGGTGTAACATGGGAGTATTGGGATACCCCCATCACAGCCCGCGCGGCTGCATTCTGCACCAGCTGCAACATCCAAGTAATCCGCAAGGGTAGCCCCATGTAGAGAGCGTTGCAGTAGTCGATTCTGGAAGTGACGAGTGTATGGGTGACCGTTCGAAGGGCATCTCAGTTCAGGTAGGGGCGGAGCTGGCGAACCAGCCGAACCTGGGCAAAAGCCCCCCTGGCCACAGCTCCCACTTGCTCCTCCAGATTTATGCCCTACTTATTCTGAAAGTGTTTTTTCAGAAACATTTTCTATATTAAATTTGTACACCATCTAATCCTCCAAGGGTTTGAGAGTTTCTAATATATGCTTCTTTGAAGTAATACTCCAAAGTGATAATAGCAATAATCCAATTGCATATATATACCACTAGCTTTAATACAGACTGAAGTAATGAGATACAATTATGACGTAGGAATCTTGTTGCTTGACCTAGAGCCATTTGCTTTTTTTGAAGTGGTAAATGCATGAATGATTTTATGAATAGATGTTTGTTTGTTTGCCTGCTTTTGGTTCTAGAAGGAGTTTGCAGTGCAATCCCTGAAACACAATTCCTCCATTTTTTAAAGCAACATTTAAATGTAAGAGAGGCATTAATGGGTTAGTTTCATCAAGGTGTGTAGCTGAATCTAGAGTTCAGACTCAAACCAGCTTTTCCACAGTTACACCCACACCTGATCTTTGGATCTGGTTGTTGTTAACTTTTTTCACCATTGTTTATCTGACTGGGTGTGAGAGTTATTATAAGCAGCACAAGTGACTACTGTACTGTGATAAATAGAAGTTTTCAAGTCTAAAGGTGATCACACATTCTTGGTGATAATGGAATAGCACCAGTGGTGCTGAAACACCCGACAGAGTTTCATTATGACCAGTATTGCTCCTCCAATGTTGTTGATTTTTTAAAAAGATGATAATTACTCTGTGAGTGTTTCCAAGATTAATAAGAAAGAAAAAGCCAACAATGTTGTTGTTCTCTTTAAAGTAGGGTATTGAGTTTCTTTTTCACTTGTTGAACCTATGCTTTCCTGTGGAATTGCACAGATTTCACCCATACAGCATTCTAAATCAGTTCAAATGTCTTGATCCTTAAGAGGGCTAAATCTAGCGGACATTTAAAATAGGGAAAAATAGGGGTGAGAAGTGAAATGGGTATTGGAACTTTGCTGCTCCTATTATTTACTGCTCATTCAGCATGTTCTTTACTGCATAGCTCTGGCCAGAGATCTCAATGTGAACCTGATGACCACATTTAGCCCTGCAGAAAACAATATGGTCCTCTTTCAGTAAAATCTACTACTTGCTTGAAAATACCACCATCAAGTTATTCCTACATCGAGACTTGGATGCACCTTGTTTCTCAGAAGATTATATTTTTCAGTCCTTAGATGATAAGACAGATGATAGATAGATAGATAGATAGATAGATAGATAGATAGATAGATAATAGATAGATAGATGAGAGAGAGAGAGAAGATGTAGTAGGTAGGTAGAATGTAGGAGCGTAGGTAGAGATAGAGAGATAGATAGATAGATAGATAGATAGATGAGATGTAGACATAGATGTAGATAGATAGATAGATAGATAGATGAGTGAGTGATAGATAGTATGGTAGGCGGTAGGTAGAAGGTGCAGGTGGAGGAGATAGATAGATAGATCAGACAGATAGACGAGGATCGAGAGATTGATCGATGATAGATAGATAGATAGATGATAGATAGACGATAGATAGACAGACGATAGATAATGTAGGGGGTAGGTAGAGATAGATGGATGGATGATAGATGATAGATAGATAGAGAGTAGATGATGTAAATGATGATGACAGACAGACACAGGCAGACAAACAATAGATTCTCAGGTTATTATCAATTTTAAAATGTTATTCATAGTAACTCTCTGCTGGCTGCCAAGGACTCTCTTTGCCCAATCATTAACCCTCTTCCAGCTAACTGTTTAGAGTAGACCTGTATTCCTTTTGGGGCCACCCAATAGCATTCAATATGGGCCAGGTTTGCTAGCCTTGATTGCTTAGTCTTCGACCTTGCTGCATTAAGTGTGAATATCTGAAGGGGGGACGGGGTTCTCTTTGTGTTTCACCTGAATACTAATACATACTGAGACAGAGCTACCATCTCAAGTTACCCAATCATTTTGTTTTTCTTTTGGGATGGTGGATTGAAAACAAAAAGAACCGAGCACCTCTCTCCCAGCAATCAGCAACCAGATCAGCATAGATTAACTCCAAGGTTAACTTCAGACCAACAATCAAATAAGCAATACCCCAATCAAGAAACTGCCAAAAAGCCATCAGTAAAGAGACCAACCAAAGAATCTCTAAGATGGCCCCCATTCATACAGAAAAGTAAGCCACTATAAACTGATAGCGAACAGCATCCTTACTAGTACTGATGATGTTACAAGCAAGAAAATAAGCAAGAGAGCACCAAGGACCCCTCATTTCCACCCTGAGCTACTATATATCCTCCTTTATTGTTACTGTTACCTTCACACCAAAGTGGTACCTATTCATCTACTTGCATTTGCATGTTTTTGAACGGCTAGGTGGGCAGGAGCTGGGGCAAGTAATGGGAACTCATCTCATTGGGCAGTACTTGGGTCTTGAACCTGGGCTGTCAATTTTCCAGTTGACAACTTCAATGTCTTTAACTACTGAAGCATCACACTCCTTTTCTACATGCAAACATGTTTAAAGCATTCCATAACAGCATACTCAATGCAATTCAGTGTAAATGGGTAGAATAATGGACAGTAGTCAATTTATAAAGGATAGGCCAAAAAATGTGTAAACAGGGATCTGAAATGTATGAAATACAACAGTTCCCCTCTCTTGCTTTTCTATGGTTTTGGGACTTTTCTAAAATTTTGAGTCTTGTTATGGGCGGAATGCCTCAAAACAGAGGGATGGTAGAATAATAGTAACATATACTGTAAATATATGAAGCACTTTTAACTTCTTCAGCTCTATGTGCAAGTTGAAAATGGATTTAAAAAAAGAGGAGGAGGAAGAGGAGGAGGAGGAGGAATCACAAAGAAAAGTCACTCTGTTCCTTGCTAGTAGAATAACATATCAACAACTGTTAGAGCTGACTTGAAGGTTAAAATATTAGGAAGGAATCCAATTTCTCTTGTCTATTCAGCTCAGCGGTGTGTTAGATTGCAGTTGGAGTGTGCTATGGAGTGTGGGATATGAAGCTGCCTAATCAATCCCTACTGCTTCATTCTCAGATTCTTCTTCTATCAGGTCCCTGCCCTCCGGCAGCCTTCAGCTTTCCAAAAGCCAATTCCATACAAACAAAAATTGCGACCTGCAGCTAGAGGGTGAAGCTGCGTTTCCCCCTCATGATTAATCTCTTCTTATGCGGCTTTCATGAAGAGGGGGGGGGAGGAAAAGGTGGGGAGAGAGAATGGAGGGGTGAGGTGGGGAAAGGTGTAAGCTGCAACCTTGTGAAAGAGTGCTTTCCTATTGAATGAGCCCCGTGTGTTAGAGCCAGCTTATCAAATGAAAGAATTCATTTAAACACATACGCACGCACACATGGCACACACACACACACATGCACACCAAAAACACTGCCTCGTGTTGACATTGAGAAAATGAGCTATCAAACACTATGATTAAACTTCAGCTGCCATAATTGTCGTTGAAACAACAGCATGGTGGAACTGAAAAGTGTTTCTTTAACCAGCTCGGTATGGTTCACCAGTAATACTCCGTTTAAAAAGGTCCTTGCTGCTAGCAAGAGAAACAAGGCTTGAAATTAACTTTTTCCAATCCACAGACAAAATTAAACATAGGTATTTGAGGCCCACAAACAACAGCCAGAATTAGATGGGCTTTAACCCCTCCCACTTCTGTCCCCATTTTACAGATTCATTTGTTGAAGGATAGCTTTGGGGAATGGTAAAATATTTGGATGCTTTTAGGGGTTATTGTTGCATCTAATAAGAAGGATTGCAGGTGTCTTTTTAAAAAAAACTTGTATAGGTTGTCCTCAACTTATAACCACAATTGAGCTCAAATTTTATGTTGCTAAATGAGAAATGGTTAAGTGAGTTTTGCCTTTTTATTATGATTTTTTTACACATTTGTTAAGTGAATCACTGCAATTGTTAAATTAGTAACACTGTTGTTTAGTGAACCTTGTCAGACGCAAATGCTGCAACAGTCATAAGTGTGAAAAATGGTTATAAGTCACTTTTTTCAGTGCCGTTGTAACTTCAGCGGTCACTAAGCAACCTGTTATAAGTCAAGGATTACCTTGGAGGGAAGAAGAAGAAAAGGTGAAAATGAAACTGATTAAAAATTTCATCTGCATTTCCAATGGTGGGGATAAGAAGACATTCTAAGTGGAATAAAATTGCTGCATGGGTCCACTAAATTGGATGGGCCCATTAAGAGGGGGAAACCATTGATAGTTATTGTCCACAAACCCCTTTTGAAGCTGATCACCAGAGATTAAAGGGGTCATTAAAGAGAAGCACTAAAATGAAAAGTCCATCAATAAATTGATTATAGCAATGACAGCAAGGAAAAGAGGACCCCTCTCACTGGCGACCTCAAGTCAAATGTTCGTTTTATGGGTTGCCAAATGAATATGTGAACTGTTAAGCATATATATGTCTGGGTTGGGCTAAAGACTACAGGATAAGATGATCAAGGAAAAAGACATAGAGAAAGTTTATTGCAATAATAAAATGGGTGCCCTTGCATAGTCTCCCATCATCTCTCTAACACAAGGGTCTTCAACTTGGCAGTTTAAGACTTATGGACTTCAACTCTCAGAATTCCTGAGCTAACATGACTGGAGGAGGAATTCTGGGAGTTGAAGTCCCAATCTTAAAACTGTCAAGTTTGAAGGCCTTGTAACATTTGCTTCATTGTCAGATACTTCATTTGGGAGGTACACTGAAAATTTGTGAACAAAAACCACAAGTGAGATTTCAGTTTGTCTTTTAACTGCTAATGCAAGATAGCTGTGAGAAAATGCCAAATTTGGTCCAGTGCTATTTTCACTCATATTCCTTTTATGTTCTCAACCATGTGTTTTGGTGAAAGATTCTGAATGTTTCATCTGCTTCTGTGTTTCACTGATAGTCATCCTGCATCTTTGATTTTGGAGTATGTTTTGTGTTTGTTTCTTTTGTTTATGACTGGAAAGGTGGTTTGTCATTAAAACAACCTTTGAGAGTATTGTGGCA
>CM019148.1:269305322-269531162 GCA_009733165.1 Naja naja
TAATAGCTACAAAACTTCCAAATGGCATAATACATCTATTCTGTTGATTTCTTCCACACTCACTTAGCATCCATTGATTTCAAGTGGATTTAAGTCTACCCAGCTATGTCTGGATGTGATCAAGTATTATGTGCCTATAGAACATGAGCCAATTTATATTTTGCATACATTGGGCATTTTTCACACTTATAACTATTGCAGAGTCCCCATGGTCACATGATCAAAATGTGGTTATTTGGTAACTGGCATGTATTTATGAAAGTTTCATTGTCCCAGGGTCATATAATCACCATTTGTAACCTTCCCTGTTATCTTCTGACAAAAAGTCAATGTGGGTATCCAGGTTCACTTAAGGACCACCTGATTCACTTAACAACTGAGGCAAAAAGATTGTAAAATGAGGCAAAACTCACTTAACAACTTAGAAACATTTGGGCTCAATTATGGTCATAAATTGAGGACTATCTATACAGCCATTCGACATATAAGATGAGGTCACACATATAACTTTGAGGACTTAGAGTGCCATAGAACCCAAATAAAGTATTAATTGACTTAATCACATAATCACAGGATAATCAACTTTAAATTGACTTTGATTAGAAGAGGGCTAAGCTTTCCCCATTCACGGAGCCATACCCAGAAAACAGCTGACCACAGACCACAGAGCAGGGGTCCTATTCAGCAGGTTCTGACCAGTTCTGGAGAACTGGTAACAGAAATTTTGAATAGTTCGAGAACTGGCAAATACCACCTCTGACTGGCCCCACCCCATCTATTCTCTGCCTCCCAAGTCCCAGCTGATTGGTTGGGTCTTTTGTTGCCCTGCACAGGAGAACGGAGCTGGAAAGCAGGTTAGTAGGGTGGGGAGGGAATGGAGATTTTACAGTATCCTTCCCTGCCTCGCCCACCAAGCCACATCCAAAACCACACTATGCCCACCAAGCCACACCCACCAAACGGTTGTAAAACATTTTGAATCCCACCACTGACAGAGAATTAACTCACATTTATCTCCTTCAAAACCACTAAGTGTGTTTTGTGGTGAACATAATTAAGTCTACTGACTTGGAGAAGGGATGCCTAGGTTATTTGTTTCATGTAAACAAGGGCAAAGCCTTGATCTGAAGATTGCAAGCCTAAAACCTATATTCTTAAAAGCAGTTACCCGGATCTCAGCAGAATCATTTGAATATTCATTGGATTAAGTTGCATATCCTTAAAATAGAAGAAAGTCGAAATGAAATTAATAATATTTGATTACATGTAAATGGGTTTAGGAAGAAGAAACAGAAATTCAATCATCTAAGACAGTTATATTTTGCAAAGTTTTTAACATGAAAATGCTGTTACTGGATCTTGCTCATATAATACTAACAGGCTAATTTTAAAGGTATTATTTTATTTTATTACTGATAAATAGATAGGGCTTCAATGTATGGTGACTTTTAAGATACTGTTGAACTATTAGATATTTTGAATAATATAGTATACTGTACTAGATAATATACTAACATTTTGATGTATATATTTTTAATTTTATGAATATACATTATATCTATGGATTATTATATAATAAGAAGCCACTCAATGGATAATATTTTTAAATCACCATGATTGCTGCAGAAATTCTATAAATAACCAAACAAACCATGTTTATTTTGTATTATAATTAAGGAACATTCTGTGATTTGTGATCCAATCTGTATAGTTTCAATGTGTGCATGAATGGATTTTAATTTATGCTACATGATCAGAGACTAGCAAGACTTTAGGGATAAAATCCATTTGTTAACCATTTGGAGAATACAGTTCAAATAGTAGGGAAACATGAACAGCAAAGCTAGCCTACCATTCTCAGATAAATTTCATTAGATACATGGGACCCTTTCTATCAAAGTGTCAAAAGCTATACTTAACTATATTTCTGGCGTGCTCATTAGGCTGCAGCAAAATGCACATAATTCATCACTCTGGATCTACACATTTAATGGAATAATTCAAAATGCACATATAGTTTATGTTCACATATAAAACATATTGAAGTAGACTGTCTGAATGCACTGAGATGTTCAACTGTTTGTGTTTTCCAACCAAGATACTACGTGGAAACTGATGCATTGATTTGAAATCAATTGATTCAGACGTTTGAGGGAGAGGAATTAATAAATGAACAAGGTTTAATGCTTTTCACTTAAATTAGAAAAGAGAAAAATCGTTAAAATGAAGGGGAGGGTTTGAGAGAAAAGAGAAAATGATTGTATTTATTTTAAAATAAACCTTTGAGTAGTAACAATGAAAATTCATTAGAGTTCAGTATAATATTTCAAAATATTAACACAGAATGGGAACCAGAATGTTCTACTAAAGAGATGGGCATTTACAAAGAGTGTCCTTCAACAAAGCAAATCACAGGATTCCACATTATACCTAAGGATAAAGAATAAAACTCCAAGACTCTGTTACAAAGAAGTTCAGTTGGCAATTGGTCTTACATGTGTATTTTGAAGGTATTCCAAGCATTTTTGCTAGGATATCTCTTTGTTTGGGGTAAAAGCTACCAAGATCTAATTCACCAAGAGCTTTGGTGGCTCAGGCTGTTAAATGCCTGCTCTTAAGATCCAGCTGTCTACAATTACTGTAGGCTCGAATCCCACCAGGCTCAAGGTTGACTCAGCCTTCCATCCTCTCGGGGTAGGTAAATTGAGGACCCATGATTGTTGGGGGCAATTAGCTGACCTTGTAAAAATGCCGCTTAGTAATAAGCAGGCATATACAATGGAATGAAGGCTATTGCTGAGCGATTGGGTTGTGCCAAAATTGTAAGCCTGAGTCTTCGGAGAAGGCGGCATATAAATGTAATTAAAAAAAACTGTGTGTTTGCAGGCTGCCTACTTTTATTGTAATTAAAGTTCACAACAAGGAAATTCTCTACCCCAAGTGAAGGATTAGCAATCACTCTTATGTAAGCAGGGACATTCAAGCTTTGTGAGTAACCAGGAGCATTCACACAGGTGGGCTAAATGAGGGAAAAATTATGAAACCAGCATCATGCCATTGTGACCCAAGCCTTACCTCTTTTGTATGGGCCTCATGAAGTCACCTGCATGAAAACGAAGGGCAGACTTTGCACCAGGACATAGCAACACTGTTTACATCATTTCCACAAAAACAGCATGATTCTGTAGATGCCCATGGTGGCTAAGTTTGGTATGCAGAGAGCAGCTGCTGTGATGAGTTAGTTACACTGTCTAAAATACTTTCAAATATTTCCAGGTTAATGCTGAGCTATGCAGGGTCCAGAGTTTGGTGGAAATTAGGATTATATTTGGGGTTGATGCTTTGCTTTATAATTTGTTAAGTTTCCATTTTTTTAAAAAGCTAAAAGTTTATAAAATCAGGCAGGGTATTGGCTTGATGTGAACCAGAAGAGATCTTTGTGAGGACCTTAATGGGCATGGATACATTCTGGCAAACCTGAGACAACCATCTTCCTGGAGATGGATGGAGATGGAGCAAACACAGCGTGCACAAGTTAGGTGTCACCTACTGTATTAGCCACCTCCAAAGTGCCATGCCCCATGGGGTTCCTGGTACAGCCATGTCTTCAAGGCCTTTTTGAAGGCCAAAACAATGGACATGATCTTTTCCTAAAGTCTAGTTCTTTATTTTCAACATTCAAGCCAAAAGACAAGCCTGTTGTGTAGGGAGTTGCAAGATTCTAAGCCCAATAATTAGCTAGCCTTCCTGTAATGTCTTCTCTTTGACTCTTTTATTCATAGCCATTGCTCATTTTCCTCAGGTTAGCCAGTAAGATAGATACCATGTCACTCTTCTGTTCCATGTTCTACTTTGGAATGTAGTCCTGATGTAGGCAGGGATGATGATGATAACAGCGAAATTACATCAACAAAAGCTCAATAGGGAGGTTAAGATTATAGCTATCATATGGGAATTGACCCTTCTTGATTCCATGTTTTGTTTCCTACCCTTCCCTGCCCCTTCCTCTCAACAACTGGGTGACCATTATTCTGCCTTCCAAACACTATCTTGCAAATAAATGTTCTGATTTAAACCTTAGCACTCAGATGTTTGCAGAAGAGGTATTAACAGAAAGTTTCAGATCTGTTATTTAAACCAGAGTGGGGAGGAAAGACAGTGATTAAAATGAACAGATCCCACACAGAAAAAGAAAAAGAAATAATAATATTTCTGTTTATAATTGATGAGTAATTCCAGCATAAATGTGACATGGTACTACTCATTATAGGTGATTAAGCTCATTAAGTAGAAAGGTACATTATTTTCAAATGTTGCTCCATTCACTTTCATAGCTTTTTAACTTCACCATAATAAAAGCTAGAGATGGACACCCCATCTAAATGTTCTTCAAAATAGTCTCCTGGTTGATCCATTCACTGAAAGAGGCGATTCCTGGGAGAAAAGAAATGGCTAGAGGTGGGTGGCAGGAGTGGCTGTATCAGTTGCTTTGGATATACAGAGAGCTATTGCAATGGAGACAAATTCCTTGTGTCACTTGGCCCATAAAGTATTCTAAATACTAGATTATCATATCCAAAATCCTCATCTATGCTCTGAATGTGGGGAGAAGAAGAATTCAGGTGTTTTCTAGTTCTCATATCCTGGAGGAGGTCTAGAGTGTATTCAAAATTGCTCGAGGAAGATAGGGGAAAGCCAACTATTTTGGCAACTGGGCTGTATTAATTGCAAACAGGGAAGCAAACAACAAAAAGGAAATAAATATCCCATGTATGTTCCCAACTAGCCAACCATTCATTTCTCTTAGCTTTGACTTAATTTACTTAATCTAGCATTTAAGTTCTGGTTTCAGTTCCTGTTCCCTTTTCCAACTGTCCCATCAGTAGTATGTTCAGTAGTATGTTCTTTTTCTCTTCTTTTATCCTCTGCTTTTATCTCTTCTTTGTACCTGTCTTCCTTGCAGATATCTCCCCCTTCAAAATATAGTTTGTGGTGAGAGAAGGCAATTTGCAAATTAGCTTCTTCACATCCAGCCACTCCTTAATGTGACTGAATTATTTCATATATAGTTAGACATTTTCTAGTTTGGAGCTTGTTAAAAATGTATGTGTGTATTTTACATAATATACTGGGGCAGGGACTTCCCTAGACCTACAGAGACTTTTGGTTAGTGGTCATTTGTTGCATCCCTTCTGGAAATTTAAACAGAAAGAGAACATGTTCAGAGACAGGTTTCAAAAGTTTGTTGTAATAGTAAGTGGAGAATCTTGTTTGAAAGCTCCTTCTAGTCTAGCATGTCTCAACCTTTAATTTGTATGGATTTTATGAATGAAGGCAAATATCGTGTCCCAGGATAATGTTGCACAATCCAATCTGGGTCAGCCACTGGGACCAGAGGTTTTGTCTTCTGAGCCCATCTTCAAGAAACTTCTATCTAGCAGAATGTATGCTGTTCTCTGTGTGTTATTTATGGGGCTTGTTGTAAGTGACTTTTAAGATGTTGATTGGGTGTGTTGATGGCTGGCTTTTAAGTCATTAGTTGTCATTTGCTTGTGCTGCCCAGCCCCTCACCTTCTAAATATTTGATAAGCTGGTGGTAAATCATCACTCCTGTTGACTGGCTGTTTTGTGCCTGCTCGTCCAACAATTTTAGTAGCTGAAAATTTAATGTATGTCCTTGTTCATTGCAGGACGAGGCTACCAATGAATTTGAGTCTTCTCATCTGACCGCCGCTTGTGTTCTTGCAATCTGGTGGTTAGTTTCCTTCCCATCTGTTCTACATAGTCACAGGGGCAATCCATGCAGGGGTTCAATAGAACTATAGTCATTTGAAGTATCTCCCACTGCCAAATGATTTTACAGTACATAATTTGTCCTCGATGATAGCCTCTGATGGTGTGCAATGCCCTCTTAGATCTTGGAAGCTGTGTTCTACAGCTTCTGGAATTTCTGATGTATGGCAGGATGTGCCATGTGGTTGGTCTTATATTTTGTTTCTTCCTTTCTCTCCCGCCATTTTGTGCAGTTGTATGGATTTCAGCTCAAGAGAATTCCCAACCAGCTAGCTAAGAGATTCTGGGAATTGATGTTACCAAGGTTGAGAAATACTATTGTAGTCTGATACTGGCCTATTGATATTTACTTTTGTGCATGTTTTTAGCCACTTTACATTCACCTTATGGTCGCCTCTTTAGCCCACATTTCTTTTGTTTAATTATAAGATTGTCATGCAGAACTGCACGAACAGCCTTGTGCACCAAAATATTTAATTATGAAACTCAAAGTAATTTATTAATGAACATTATTTTGTTTGCTTGCAAACTACATTTTTTCTTGAATGAGTAAGTATTTGGCCTGTATTTACCCTTCTACATATCACATCATAATGCAATTTGAATTCGCATTATAAATGTGGATATAAAAGCTATTCTCTGATTCCAGAGCTAGTTGAATTTTATCTGGGCACCAGAAACAGCAAGTGACATTTTCCCTCCTCTTCCCAAAATGTTATGGTACTGTACCTTCTACAAGCGAATCCATAAACAGTAGCAGAACCAGACTTGAGTACACCATCTGCCACACAAAACAAGGATCCCTATTTTTGAGCCAATTTCCTCAGTGTAAGCTTCAGATTCATGACTGAAACCCATTCTGAGTAGAAGATATATAGACCTTACTCTACTTGTGAGAATGTTTCAATTTTAAGCAGTCAATTGGAGTTTTCTTTCCATCTGGTTGCACTGTTAATGAGAATAAGTGTGGTAACTAAACTGGAGGACTAACTGAGAGATCCGAATTCCTGCTCAGCCTTAATCTACCAGATATCTTTGGAGGAGTGTGCATCCTGCAACCAACCAGCTTCAAAGTAAGATGAATTCTAAAGCTCATATTGCTTCAAGCTTTGAAAATTAAAATTAAAACTAGAATAAAAATCTAAACTTGTGGATTCAGAACAGACGGTCATCCAACTGGAGTTGATTTGGGGGGTGTCTAAAATGCTACATTTCCATTTCAAACAAGAGGCAGGAGCTATCCCTTACATTGCATGATTATGAGTGCTGTTCTCAGAGAAAATGTTCAGAAATATTTCCAAACGATTTCAGTGTGGTGATATAAAATCTTTCTGGTATATTGTACCTGTTAGATTAGAATGTCTAAAAGCAAGGTCTACCATTCATTTATGTATTTATTTTTTTAAATATTTCTATGTTTTTTCTTTGAAAAAGGAGTTTCAAAGTAGTCAATTCAGCTGCACTATTACATATAGACACTTGACGTGTCTGGCCCAAGAACTGAGAGCTATTAGTTAAATAATGGTTAAGATGTTGATCTAGGACAGGGATGTCAAACTCAAGGCCAGTGGGGCAATCTGGAACTGGCCTGGAAATAGCAAAGAACCAGCCCACGGTGGCTCTACTAGTGAAATGGGGACATGGGGGGGCCACATGTGGCCCCTCTGCATCCCATTTTGGCCAGCAGGGTGCTGCAGGAGGCATCCCCCTTCTCCGGTTTTGGTTTGGAGCGGCGTTCCGGTAGGGGCTTGACTTTTGAGCCTCCCCAAGAGCCTCCTTTCCCCAGAGTGAGAGCTCTGGGAGGGAATAGATCTGGGCGGGGTGGAGGCCTGCAGGTCTGGAGGATCCAAGGGGACACATTCGGTCTTGGCCTTAGCCTGAGGTGGATGAACCAGCCTTCCCGACGGGGTTGTGGGTTGAGTCCTGGAGATGACGCCCCAAGAAGGGACGGCATTATGGCTCTGGACCCATGGTCATGGCCGTATGGATGTTGGACTTTCTGGATTCCTATGGACCTGATTGCCCTATGCTACCTGGGCATTTCATTTGTGATCACTGTCTTCCTGTCTGTTTTTGTCATCTGGGACTCGTTGACACTATTGGTACCTGGTTCATCTGTACCATTTACCATCTATACCATTTGCCTGGACTCATATTCTGCCTTTCTCTCTGGGACTTGGCTGCCTCCCACTGTAGTGAGAGGGCAATGGGAGGATGTAACCCCCCTGCAGTGAGAGGGCTGGGGGCTGTTCAGGATTTTCACCACAAGTCACTGTGGCAGAGCAGTGATTGGTTTATTTGGATTCTAACCATCAGCAGCTGTGAGAGAACTGCTGATTGTGGATTGTTTCCTGACTATTTTTCATGGCCTGTCCCTTTTATTGTAATTCCATTTTGCAATATGTCCATCTAATCAATTACCTCTTGTATCGACTTGCCTTGAGATGTTTGTGTTATGCTTGCCTACTCCTGTTAGAGCTACGGCCCTCCAGACGGTTCCCAGTCTGTGAAGTGGCCCCTATGCTATCAAGAATT
This sequence comes from Naja naja, assembly GCA_009733165.1. Classification (NCBI taxonomy): domain Eukaryota; kingdom Metazoa; phylum Chordata; class Lepidosauria; order Squamata; family Elapidae; genus Naja; species Naja naja. The sequence goes on from CM019148.1 coordinate 269,313,651, forward strand.
ACCTTAATGACGGATCTTGGGATCCCGGAGGTGGCATGTTATGACTAATGGGCCAAATTTTAAATTTGGAAGGAAGGGGAAACTTTTGAAATTTTAATTGATTGTCTTAAGGGGTTAGGAGGTAGATGGGTCTGTTCTCAGCCCGGTTTGCAGCGGGGGTGGGGTTGGGGTCAGCGGGCTCCGGGGTCGGGAGGTCCGCAATTCCAGGGTGGTTGGGGTTGGCGGAGAGGCATAGGGCCATATCCTGTGTTGGGAGCACACCACCAGCTACGCGGGTTGCTCGCTCCGACTTATGGCCTCCTCCCTAGGGGCACGGGAACAGGGACCCCTGGGCTCAGGCTGGTGTATTTTAATGCCAGGTCTGTGGCTAACAAGTCCACCCTCCTCCGGGAGATCATTGAGGAGGAGGCTGCAGATCTGGCCTGTATTACCGAGACCTGGTTGGGCCCAGAGGGTGGTGTCCCTCTGGTGGAATTATGCCCTCCAGGTTTTCAGGTTGCCACGGGCCCAGGGAAGGGGGGTGGGGTTTGGCTGTGGTTATTAGGGAAACCTTGTTTCCAAGGGAGGTCACTATGCCAGAGACAGTGGGAGTGAGACCCCTCTCCTGAGGTGGGGGCCTAATGGTCAGGTGGGCTTGCTGCTCACATACCTTTCCCCCAGCTGTGTGACAGCAGCCCTGCCTGGGCTTCTGGACGCTCCTCTCTCGGGTGGCGTGGAGTTCCGAGTCTTGTAGTTCTGGGGACTTCAACCTGCCTTCCCTGGGGGTACGCCGATTAGCCCAGGAATTCATGGTGACTGGAAACCATGGGCCTGACCCAATTAATTCAGGGCCCTACCCATGAGGGGGGAAATACTCTTGACCTAGTTTTTGTCTCTGAGCAGTGGCGAGTGACAGAGGGCAAGCTATTTCTACAGCTCTGCCCGCTCCATGGTCTGATCACTATCTCCCACGGCTGGTCTTCCAACAGGCCACCCCTGCTGCTGGGATGAGGAGCCTTAGATGGTTCCCCCCAGGCTCCTGATGGACCCTGAGAGGTTCCAGGCGAACTGGGGTTTTTCCCCTTCCTTGCCCACAGCTCTGTCGAGATCTGGTGGTTGCTTGGCAACAGGCTGCGGATGCCTCGACAGGGTTGTCCCCATGCAACCCCTCACACGCTCGGGATCCTGTTGGCTCCTTGGTATACTGGAGGAGCTCCGGGAGATGAAACGTCCGGAGGGGCTTAGAGAGCAGGTGGAGGTCCACCCGCCCCAGGCCATCGAGCTCAGCTAAGAGCCCATGTTAGGATTTCACCTGGTTGCTATGAGAGTGGCGAAGGGCTTATCTCCACTCTCATAGCGCCCGAGATAACCGCCCAGCCTTGTTTTGGTTACCCGCTCTCCTTCGTCCAGGGAGGGAGCGGACCCGTTATGGGAAGAGCTGAGGAGTTTGTCAATATCTGTCGGACAAGATCGCTCAATCCGAGCGGGTTGTCTCTGATTTGCAGTGCTCTGAGGATCGGGATGCAAGTAGTCTGGCCAGTGTGATTTGGGGATGAGTTTGATCCTGTTTCTGAGGATGAAGTGGACGGATTGCGCCTGAGTTCCACCACATGTTTGTTGGACCCGCCCTTCCTGGTTAGCTTATGCTGCCAGAGAGGTCACCCGCGGCTGGGCTCGGCAGTTGTCAACGCCAAGGGAGGGTGTCTTTCCGCTGCCTTGAAGGCGAGGCGGTGGGACCCTCCTGAAGAAGCCTGCCCTGGACCCGGCCGTGTTAGACAACTCATCTCCAACCTTCGCTTTTGGCTTTTGTTGAGAGGTGGTGGCTCGCAGTTTCACTTTTCCTGGATGAAGCGGACTACCTGGATCCAGAGACACCGGGCTTCCGCCTGGTTTCAGCACGGAGACGGCATTGGTCGCACTGATGGATGATCTCTGGAGGCCCGTGACAGGGTTTTCCTCTGTCCTGATCCTATTAGACCTCTCAGTGGCTTTTGATACCATCGACCATGGTATCCTTCTGCAATGCCTCGGGGTTGGGTATAGGGGCACTGTACTCCAGTGGTTCACCTCCTACCTCTCGGGCAGTCGAGTCGGTACTGGCTGGGGACAGAGGTCCACCTCGAGGTGCTCTCTTGTGGGGTCCCTCAGGGTCGGTCCTCTCCCCTGCTATTTAACATCTATATGAAGCCGCCAGTGAGATCATCCGTGGTTTCGGGTGAGTTTCCATCAATATGCAGATGATACTCAGCTGTATATCTCCACTCAACCAGATCGGTGATGCCCTCTCCTGATGACCCAGTGCTTGGATGCGTACAGATCTGGATGAACGGAAACATGCTTCGCCTCAACCCGCCAAGACTGAGTGGCTGTGCATACCGGCATCGCGCCCAGGTCAGAGTGGGTGTTGCCCCTGTGGATAGGCGCTGAATCTGGGGGTCCTCCTGGATGTACGGCTTCGATTGGAGGAGCAGGTGGGGGCCATCGCCAGGGGTTGCTGCCCAGCTCCTTGGTCACCAACTACGCCTTTTCTGGACCGATGCCCTGCGACAGTTACTCATGCCCTTGTTATCTCCAGACCACTACTGCAACGCTTCTCTATTTAGGACTACCCTTATACTATCCGGAGATTGCAGCTGTGCAAAATGCGGCGGCGCTGGTGGTGATGGGAGTTTCCGTTCTCCCATGTTACCCCTTCTGCTGTCTGCATTACGTCGGGTTGTGTCCGGTGAGATTCAAGGTGTTAACATTAACATACAAAGTCCTCCATGACATGGGTCCAATATTTAAGGGAGCACTCCTGCCGACATCAAGTACTAACCGCTCTGTGCGATCACATAGGCAAGGACTCTTAGTCCCGGCGGCTGGCCAATGCCGGGTTGGCGGTCCTCGACGACGCAGCCTATTCTATTGCGCCTGACCTCTGGAATCATTTCCCGCTCCGCCTGGCCCCTGACCTCTGCCTTCTGCCGGAATTGAAGACCTGGTTATTTAACCAAGCGGGCTGTGACCCTTTGGGGTTTATCATGGTTTTATCATGTATTGGGGCTTGTTAGTTTAATTTTTAATTATTTATTGTTTTTCTTGTTTTAGTGTGAGCCACCCCGAAGTCTTCGGAGATGGGGCGGCATACAAGTCTCATTAATAAATAAATAAATAAATAAATCTGTCCTGTCTGCAGTCTGTCCCGTCTCCTGTCCCCCCGATGAACCCGTCAGGGCCAACTACAGTGCTGATCCAGCCCTCAAAGAAATCCAGTTTGATACCCCTGGTCTAGGAGCATCTGACTCAGGCTTTAGTCTGCCTTTAATCACCAATGCTTGCTGGATAACTTTGGATCAGTCATTATCTCTCTGACTATCCTGTTTTAAAAGTATTTTTAATTGAATTTTGGGGTCCCTCTGATACCTTTGGATGCGATGTCTGTAGGCACTGCTGGCCCTGGATTTATGTTTTCCCTTTCAAAGCTTTCAGTGACAATATAGTTCATCCATATAAAAGAGGGAGACTTCTTTTAATAATCTTTATTTTTATATTAATGTTCTCTAACTATTTAATTTTTCTTTTGTTCATAATTTTATTTCTGTTCTCATTTTGTTCTGCTGATTTGATAATTATTGTATATCATTTTGGGGTTGTTGTTTTTAAATAAGATAGTAGGGATAGATAGACAGATAGATGATAATGATAGATGATAGATGATAGATGATAGATGGATGGACGGACGGACAGACAGACAGACAGATAGATAGATAGATAGATAGATAGAAAGATAGATAGATGATAGACAGACAGACAGACAGACAGACAGACAGACACTTTGAATGAATGCATTTGTGTGTAGGGTTGCATTTGCTCATTTATTATTATTATTATTATTATTATTATTATTATTATTATTATTTTATTAGATTGTATGCCGCCTTTTCCCAGAGGACTTAGGGCTTAACATATAAAAAGAAATATATTTACAATAAAAAGATGTTAAATAAAGACAAGTCTATAAATTACAAGAAACATTAAAAACAATTAAAATTACAATAATAAACAATACTCAAGACAACCCGCCCCCAGGTCAATCCAGGCCGGCCTGCTGAAACAGCCAAGTCTTCAGGTCTTGATGAAAGGAGCGGAGATCAGGGTCCAAACGAAGATCCGCCGGAGCTGATTCAAGGCATGGCTCTCACAGAAAAGGCCCTAGCTCTGGGAACCGCCAGCTGACAATGCCTGACCAACGGTATTCCCAGGAGGCCCCTCCCTGGGAGACGGGCGATCGGAATGTGATACTGGCAGGACACTGGAGTACCCTGGACCCAAGCCATTTAATTTATGTTGTTACTAACACCTGAAGGGAACCGGCATCAACGGCCAAAAGCAGAGGGTGTAACATGGGAGTATCGATACCCCATCACAGCCCAGACGGCTGCATTCTGCACCAGCTGCAACATCCGAGTAATCCGCAAGGGTAGCCCCATGCAGAGCAGTGGCGTGATTCTGGAGCGAGACAGGTGACCATTCAAGGGCATCTCAGTTCAGAAGGAGCCGCACCATGGCAACCTGGGCAAAAGCCCTGGCCACAGCTCCCACTTGCTCCTCCAGATTTATGCCCTACTTATTCTGAAAGTGTTTTTTCAGAAACATTTTCTATATTAAATTTGTACACCATCTAATCCTCCATGGATTTGAGAGTTTCTAATATATGCTTCTTTGAAGTAATACTCCAAAGTGATAATAGCAATAATCCAATTGCATATATATACCACTAGCTTTAATACAGGCTGCAGTAATGAGATACAATTATGATGTAGGAATCTTGTTGCTTGACCTAGAGCCATTTGCTTTTTTTGAAGTGGTAAATGCATGAATGATTTTATGAATAGATGTTTGTTTGTTTGCCTGCTTTTGGTTCTAGAAGGAGTTTGCAGTGCAATCCCTGAAACACAATTCCTCCATTTTTTAAAGCAACATTTAAATGTAAAGAGAAGGCATTAATGGGTTAGTTTCATCAAGGTGTGTAGCTGAATCTAGAGTTCAGACTCAAACCAGCTTTTCCACAGTTACACCCACACCCTAATCTTTGGATCTGGTTGTTGTTAACTTTTTTTCACCATTGTTTATCTGACTGGGTGTGAGAGTTATTATAAGCAGCACAAGTGACTACTGTACTGTGATAAATAGAAGTTTTTCAAGTCTAAAGGTGATCACACATTCTTGGTGATAATGGAATAGCACCAGTGGTGCTGAAACACCCGACAGAGTTTCATTATGACCAGTATTGCTCCTCCAATGTTGTTGATTTTTTAAAAAAGATGATAATTACTCTGTGAGTGTTTCCAAGATTAATAAGAAAGAAAAAGCCAACAATGTCGTTGTTCTCTTTAAAGTAGGGTATTGGATTTCTTTTTCACTTGTTGAACCTATGCTTTCCTGTGGAATTGCACAGATTTCACCCCATACAGCATTCCTAAATCAGTTCAAATGTCTTGATCCTTAAGAGGGCTAAATCTAGCGGACATTTAAAATAGGGAAAAATAGGGGTGAGAAGTGAAATGGGTATTGGAACTTTGCTGCTCCTATTATTTACTGCTCATTCAGCATGTTCTTTACTGCATAGCTCTGGCCAGAGATCTCAATGTGAACCTGATGACCACATTTAGCCCTGCAGAAAACAATATGGTCCTCTTTCAGTAAAATCTACTACTTGCTTGAAAATACCACCATCAAGTTATTCCTACATCGAGACTTGGATGCACCTTGTTTCTCAGAAGATTATATTTTTCAGTCCTTAGATGATAAGGCAGATGATAGATAGATAGATAGATAGATAGATAGATAGATAGATAGATAGATAATAGATAGATAGATATATAGAGAGAGAGAGAGAGAGAGAGAGAGAGAGAGGTAGGTAGGTAGAGATAGATAGATAGATAGATAAATAGATGATAGATATAGATGATAGATAGATAGATAGATAGATAGATAGATAGATAGATAGATATAGTTAGGTAGGTAGATAGGTAGGCAGGTAGGTAGGATAGATAGATAGATAGACAGATAGATAGACAGATAGATAGATGATCGATGATAGATAGATAGATAGATAGATAGATAGATAGATAGATAGATAGATAGATGTAGGTAGGTAGGTAGAGATAGATGGATGGATAGATAGATAGATAGATAGATAGATAGATAGATAGATAGATAATGATAGACAGACAGACAGACAGACAGACAAACAATAGATTCTCAGGTTATTATCAATTTTAAAATGTTATTCATAGTAACTCTCTGCTGGCTGCCAAGGACTCTCTTTGCCCAATCATTAACCCTCTTCCAGCTAACTGTTTAGAGTAGACCTGTATTCCTTTTGGGGCCACCCAATAGCATTCAATATGGGCCAGGTTTGCTAGCCTTGATTGCTTAGTCTTCGACCTTGCTGCATTAAGTGTGAATATCTGAAGGGGGGACGGGGTTCTCTTTGTGTTTCACCTGAATACTAATACATACTGAGACAGTGCTACCTTCTCAAGTTACCCAATCATTTTGTTTTTCTTTTGGGATGGTGGATTGAAAACAAAAAGAACCGAGCACCTCTCTCCCAGCAATCAGCAACCAGATCAGCATAGATTAACTCCAAGGTTAACTTCAGACCAACAATCAAATAAGCAATACCCCAATCAAGAAACTGCCAAAAAGCCATCAGTAAAGAGACCAACCAAAGAATCTCTAAGATGGCCCCCATTCATACAGAAAAGTAAGCCACTATAAACTGATAGTGAACAGCATCCTTACTAGTACTGATGATGTTACAAGCAAGAAAATAAGCAAGAGAGCACCAAGGACCCCTCATTTCCACCCTGAGCTACATATATCCTCCTTTATTGTTACTGTTACCTTCACACCAAAGTGGTACCTATTCATCTACTTGCATTTGCATGTTTTTGAACGGCTAGGTGGGCAGGAGCTGGGGCAAGTAATGGGAACTCATCTCATTGGGCAGTACTTGGGTCTTGAACCTGGGCTGTCAATTTTCCAGTTGACAACTTCAATGTCTTTAACTACTGAAGCATCACACTCCTTTTCTACATGCAAACATGTTTAAAGCATTCCATAGCAACGCCTCAATGCAATTCAGTGTAAATGGGTAGAATAATGGACAGTAGTCAATTTATAAAGGATAGGCCAAAAAATGTGTAAACAGGGATCTGAAATGTATGAAATACAACAGTTCCCCTCTCTTGTTTTTTCTATGGTTTTGGGACTTTTCTAAAATTTTGAGTCTTGTTATGGAAGCGGAATGCCTCAAAACAGAGGGATGGTAGAACAATAGTAACATATACTGTAAATATATGAAGCACTTTTAACTTCTTCAGCTCTATGTGCAAGTTGAGGAAATGGATTTAAAAAAAAAGAGGAGGAGGAAGAGGAGGAGGAGGAGGAATCACAAAGAAAAGTCACTCTGTTCCTTGCTAGTAGAATAACATATCAACAACTGTTAGAGCTGACTTGAAGGTTAAATATTAGGAAGGAATCCAATTTCTCTTGTCTATTCAGCTCAGCGGTGTGTTAGATTGCAGTTGGAGTGTGCTTATGGAGTGTGGGATATGAAGCTGCCTAATCAATCCCTACTGCTTCATTCTCAGATTCTTCTTCTATCAGGTCCCTGCCCTCCGGCAGCCTTCAGCTTTCCAAAAGCCAATTCCATACAAACAAAAATTGCGACCTGCAGCTAGAGGGTGAAGCTGCGTTTCCCCCTCATGATTAATCTCTTCTTATGCGGCTTTCATGAAGAAGTGGGGGGGGAAAGGAAAAGGTGGGGAGAGAGAACGGAGGGGTGAGGTGGGGAAAGGTGTAAGCTGCAACCTTGTGAAAGAGTGCTTTCCTATTGAATGAGCCCCGTGTGTTAGAGCCAGCTTATCAAATGAAAGAATTCATTTAAACACATACGCACGCACACATGACACACACACACACACATGCACACCAAAAACACTGCCTCGTGTTGACATTGAGAAAATGAGCTATCAAACACTATGATTAAACTTCAGCTGCCATAATTGTCGTTGAAACAACAGCATGGTGGAACTGAAAAGTGTTTCTTTAACCAGCTCGGTATGGTTCACCAGTAATACTCCGTTTAAAAAGGTCCTTGCTGCTAGCAAGAGAAACAAGGCTTGAAATTAACTTTTTCCAATCCACAGACAAAATTAAACATAGGTATTTGAGGCCCACAAACAACAGCCAGAATTAGATGGGCTTTAACCCCTCCCACTTCTGTCCCCATTTTTACAGATTCATTTGCTGAAGGATAGCTTTGGGGAATGGTAAAATATTTGGATGCTTTTAGGGGGTTATTGTTGCATCTAATAAGAAGGATTGCAGGTGTCTTTTTAAAAAAACTTGTATAGGTTGTCCTCAACTTATAACCACAATTGAGCTCAAATTTTATGTTGCTAAATGAGAAATTGGTTAAGTGAGTTTTGCCCTATTTTATGATTTTTTTTGACACATTTGTTAAGTGAATCACTGCAATTGTTAAATTAGTAACACTGTTGTTTAGTGAACCTTGTCAGAAGCAAATGTTGCAACAGTCATAAGTGTGAAAAATGGTTATAAGTCACTTTTTTCAGTGCCGTTGTAACTTCGAACGGTCACTAAGCAACCTGTTATAAGTCAAGGATTACCTTGGAGGGAAGAAGAAGAAAAGGTGAAAACGAAACTGATTAAAAATTTCATCTGCATTTCCAATGGTGGGGATGAGAAGACATTCTAAGTGGAATGAAATTGCTGCATGGGTCCACTAATTTGGATGGGCCCATTAAGAGGGGGAAACCATTGATAGTTATTGTCCACAAACCCCTTTTGGAGCTGATCACCAGAGATTAAAGGGGTCATTAAAGAGAAGCGACAGCCATGCACTGAAATGAAAAGTCCATCAATAAATTGATTATAGCAATGACAGCAAGGAAAAGAGGACCCCTCTCACTGGCGACCTCAAGCCAAATGTTCGTTTTATGGGTTGCCAAATGAATATGTGAACTGTTAAGCAGATATATCTCTGGGTTGGGCTAAAGACTACAGGATAAGATGATCAAGGAAAAAGACATAGAGAAGAGTTTATTGCAATAATAAAATGGGTGCCCTTTGCATAGTCTCCCATCATCTCCTAACACAAGGGTCTTCAAACTTGGCAAGTTTAAGACTTATGGACTTCAACTCTCAGAATTCCTGAGCTAACATGACTGGAGGAGGAATTCTGGGAGTTGAAGTCCACAAGTCTTAAAACTGTCAAGTTTGAAGGCCCCCTGTCCTAACATTTGCTTCATTGTCAGATACTTCATTTGGGAGGTACACTGAAAATTTGTGAAAAACCACAAGTGAGATTTCAGATTTGTCTTTTAACTGCTAATGCAAGATAGCTGTGAGAAAATGCCAAATTTGGTCCAGTGCTATTTTCACTCATATTCCTTTTATGTTCTCAACCATGTGTTTCGGTGAAAGATTCTGAATGTTTCATCTGCTTCTGTGTTTCACTGATAGTCATCCTGCATCTTTGATTTTGGAGTATGTTTTGTGTTTGTTTCTTTTGTTTATGACTGGAAAGGTGGTTTGTCATTAAAAACAACCTTTGAGAGTATTGTGGCAGAATTTAAAGCCCAAGGGGTAAGGTATTGGCAGAATATTCATGGGAAATCAAGCACAATATCCAACTCATATATCAAAAATACAGCCCGACAAGAAGAAACTGAATTTATCAGCAGAGAAATGGACCAATGGAAGACAATTTTAATGTATGATTTCTTTTTCTTGCCTTCCTAGTGTTGGAAGAAATATCCTTCTGGGTTCAGTTCCAAGTGGGGAAAAAAGACACTGGAAACATGGTGATTGCTTGGAAAGATAGTTTAATGGTGGACAGGATCACATGCCTTGGGTGAAGAAAGAAGGGGAAAAAGGGCTGAGATGCTGAGAGACCCTTAGTTTTATACCCTCTGTTGAGTTCCACCTTAGTGTTTCCTGTTCCTGTGTAAGAAATGTATCCCATTGGCTGTCAGATTCCCAGGGACAGGGGTCTTAGCTAACTTTGTAGGCTTTGTCTGGACCACATGACTTCACCTGAGTGCTGGCTGATGCAATCTTCCCAGGCCAGGTGGTGAGATGGGCAGAGGCCTTTATTATGTAGAATACTCTGGCCCAGGCCTTAATGGCCCACCTATTAACAAAGGTGGGGGTGAGCTTCTGCTTCTGAGCTGAGTTTCTGCTTCTGGGTTTCTATTTCTCTTTTTAGGGGAAATATTCTGCCTTTTTAATATTTCCTAGGATATTTCATTTTTCTAGGAGAGGGGTGGGTGCTAACTTCCTACACTAGAAATGCAGAAGTTGAATCCATGGAAAGAGCAGGCCTTGTTTTGAGAGCCATCATTTCTTCTGAAACTTCTGGGCTTGTGGTCCACCAGTAGAGAAAACAAAACGACCACAGAACATCCAAATATGGTTGCTTCCCCTTGCCATTTGTATCTTTCACCAGGAATTCAAAGCGGAGAAACAGAGGAAAGGCCAGCCTGCTCTAGCCATTTTTTTTGAGCAGTTGTCTTTCAACCTGATATGCTAGCCTTGGAATTTGCAAGCAAAAGGAGTAACTGGCATGTTTAAACATGGGCACACACTTTGTTTTTTAGTTATTCTTTTTCTTCATTATACTTCTTTAGACTGTAATTCTACGTCCTCTTTCCTGAAATAAACACTTAATTCAGTGGGATTTATTTCTTAAGAGGCATGCATAGGATTGCACTATAAATTAATCGTGTTCTTTTAAGGACTTTGGTTAATAGAATAGTTTAAAAGCTACAAATTCTACAAGTAGCCAAGCAGATGAACATCAAAAGGCTGTATATTCTGTAAATATTGTATTGCTTCCTGATTTGCTGCAAGCAATTAAAAATACACAATGTTGCAACCTCCAAGGATACCCACTCTATCTAAAAAGATACTTTAAATTGTTAATATGTTAAGAACCTCAATAGGAAGTTGTTATCAGATAGTATGAAAAGGAAGGAAGGAAGGAAGGAAGGAAGGAAGGAAGGAAGGAAGGAAGGAAGGAAGGAAGGAAGGAAGGAAGGGAAGGGAATGGAATGGAATATACCTTAACTTTCACTAGATAACTACTTGATGTTTACTGTCAGTAATCTTAATGCGCTACATAAGAGTGCCTCATTCTCCTATCTTTCCCTTAACAGCTTAGTTTTATCAGACATTCCATCAAATTAATATCTCATTATCTTCTAACCTTGAACTTTTTGTTCTTCTGCTTATTTTACTTCTTCAAGCTGGGGCTTTTGCTAAGTTCATTACACTATCTCATAAAACTAGTCATTCCCTGAACATATGGAAATAAGGGTTTTGAATTACCAGCCACATTTTTATCAGTTTTAGTGTCTTACTTTAACTTTGCTTTGCTTGCTATGAAAGAAACCAATATGGTAATATAGCACATTGAAAGTATTAAAAAAAGGACAGGAAGAGCCCATATAAATTTATTGGCTAGAGAAATTTGAGGTGATTCCAGGAGGCATACATCAATAAATAGTCATACTCTAAAACCCCAAACTCTTTACCTTCTCCCTCCTTCAGGATAATCAAACAAGTCAATTGATCAGCTCAATATCAGTCTGGGGTCCCCTCGTCCACTGACAGAACTGTGTCTTCAGGGTATTTTGGGAAAGTAACAAGATGACCAATCTTATCTCTGGGGAAAAGATGTTCCACAGGAAGGGAGCCAGTACAGAGAAGGCCATTTTTCTCGACCCTATAAGGTATACTTCCTTAATAGTTGGGAAATGCAACATCTCCTGCCTTCCTGTTCTGGTGGGCTAGATAGATGAAGCTAGGAAGAAGCTGTCCTAAAAACAACCCGACCCCAGGCCATCTAGGCCTTATCCTAACCCTAACCAATACCTTGAATTGCACCTGGAAGCAAACTGACAACCAACGCATCTCCTGCAAAAGAGGTGACACATAGACAAATTTGGGCTTGCACAAAACTATGTGGGCTACTGCAGTTTGAGGCAACTGAAGCTTCCTTCAGGGAATCCCTGTGTAGAGGACAATACAGTAGGGTAAATAGAAGGTGACCAGGAGAAAGGTGACTGTGAGAAAGGCTCATTGATCCAGGAATGGACATAACATGAGTACAACACACAGTTGTGCAAAGGTCTTCCTGGCCATGATTGCCACCTGCTCCTTAAACAGGAGTTATATTCCAGGAGAACCCTTAAATTATGCACTAAGGCAGTTGAACCCCATCCTTAGTGGAAGGGGCTCTACATTCAAAGCCATTCTGTTTTGCTAGGGTTCAGTTTTAACCTGTTGCCCCCCCCCCAGAAAACTTAACAGCCTCCAGGCATTGAGAGATGACAGTTGTGGCATCCCTTAACTCACCATGGGCAGAGATCTACACTGAGCAACATCAGGATATTGATTGGCATATCACCCTAGAAGATGACAGGAATTGGAAATCAGTTTAGGCCCCTTTCTTTTAGTTTGTTAAAAACTTATTAAAACATAGCTTTTCTGGAGATCATCTGGGGAATTGTTGAGGACTATGTTGAGTGTGGAGGTGGGTGGGCTGCGTTGTATTACAAATGTAATTTTTTTAATCATGGAGGTTTTGATTGCAAATTACTTGAGATTTTCAATAGTCGACAGCCACTGAAAGTTCTGCAGAATGATGATAGTATACAAACAAACAGCCAAGGAAATTAGAAGGCTGGACTTAGTGAGCATAAACCATCAGGGGTTGTCGGTTGCCCTCTGGGTGAGATTCAAGGTGCTGGTACTTACCTATAAAGCCCTTCATGGCTTAGGGCCAGGGTATTTGCAGGAACATCTCTTGCCAGCAACAACTGCCCATCACCCTGTGCGCTCTCACAGACAGGGCCTGCTTGGGGTGCTGTCGGCTAGACGGTGTTGGCTGGTGACCCCTAGGGGTAGGGCCTTCTCAGTGGGAGCGCCCACCCTGTGGAACCAGTTGCCCTTGGAGCTGCGGTTGGCCCCTGACCTCCATTCCTTCCATCGCAACCTGAAGACGTGGTTTTTCCAACAAGCCAGCCTGGACTGGGGGGGGTTATGGGGTTTTTATGTTTACTTTGATTTATGGGTTTTAGATAATTGTTTGGCTTCATGGTTTAATAATTTTTAATTAATTTTAAATTTTGTATTGTGTGTTTTTATTGATGTGAGCCTCCCTGAGTCCTTCGGGAGATAGGGCGGCATATAAGTCCAAACAACAAATAAATAAATAAATGTCAAACTCAAGACCCGGGAGCGAGATCTGGCCCACAGGGTGCTTAGATCTGGCCCACAGAGCCACCCTGGAAACAGTGAAGGACTGGCCCATGGTGCCTCCACCAGTGAAAATGGAGCTCAGGAGGGCCCTTCTGAGCCCCATTTTGGCAGAGGGTTGCAGGAGGCCATTGCAGCCTGAAAACGGAGCTCAGAAGCCCATTTTCTCTGGCAGATCGCTCAGGCTACCATAGGTCCCCCTGACACGAGTGACGTCAAGCTGACCATGCCCATCCTGGCAATGCCCACTCCCCACACCCTTAGGTCAAACACAACCCTGATGCAGCCCTCAATGAAATTGAGTTTGACACCCCTGCTATATGTTGTGGCTCGCCAGACTCAGACAGTGAGGAGGTTGGGGTGGTCCTGGAGTCTGGGGAAGGCTTTGATGAGTGCTCTGCATCGGAGGCAGAGATGGGGCCAGGCAGGGGTTGGATTCAAATTTTTAACAACCGGTTTCTGTGGGCGTGGTTCTGTGGGCTTAGGTGGTGAGCATGGCTTAGTGGTCATGTGACTGGGTGGACATGGCTTGGTGGTCATGTTATTGGCTGGGCATGGCCAACTCAATATCACTCACATTGAGGTACACATCTCCTCGCCTGGCCTCTCATGACTGTGAGGATGCTACAACAGTCGTAAGTGTGAAAAATGGTCATAAGTCACTTTTTTCAGTGCCACTGTAACTTTGAATGGTCACTCCACACGAGCAAAGTACCAGCAAAGGAGCGGGAAGAAACACCAGAGAAGTTCCTGAGACAGGAAGTCTAGTCCTGCCAAGAATGTAATAAGGGTTAATGGAGAGGCAGTTTCTGTAAGCAACACCAGAATGTTTCCTTCCTGTCTTCCTTACAGGATTAGGGCAGTAATTTCTTCTAACAACCAATTCTCCGAACTGCTTAGAATGTTAACAACCAGTTCTATCGAATAGGTGCGAACTGGTAGAATCCTTCCCCTGGGGCCAGGGCTGTCCAACAGTTATCAGCTACCTTTGGAGTCAGAGATCAGTGGGGCAGAAGAACAGCTGGAGCCTGTTCCTGATGTGCACATGCACAGAGTTGTCAGGAGAAGGAAATAGTTAAGGAATAAGGGTCGACCCGGGAGTAAAAGCATAGGTGGACAGTGAATGGCCACTCCCATAAGGAATAAATAGGAGCAAAAGGGGAGTGGTGTTTGCAGGAGATAATTAGTTCATTTAATTAGTGTGAAGATTTGTTTATCTGAGTTTGTGACTCACAGAGACTCCTTGCCAAGTATTTCCTTGTACAGCGTTGCACTTGGAAGCTATCAGCCTGGCAACTCTCCAAGCCTGATAAGGTCTGTGGTTGCAATTCACTCTTGAAAGACTATTTGCCACGACATTGTTGGATATGAATAATAAGAATTCACATTAGCCAAATAAAAAGGGATTTTATCGGGACAAGGAGTCTGTTTCATGATTTTGTGAAGCCTAGGTCAGAACACTATAGATGCTTAAAAAAAACTATATTTGCAATGGGTGTAGAACCATTAAATGAGCTCTTGTTCCAAAACAAGCAAATAAACAAACAAAATGCTTCTGTTTGGAGCAAGGGGATATGGATCACCTTGAAGTTGAAGTTCCTTCGAGGCATTGAAACATACCTAGATGAATGGTAAGCATAGTTTATATATGGAATCCAGAGCAGAAGAATTATTACCTTCCCTTAGCTATTTTTAAATGAAAAGCTAATGTGAAAATAATGCAAAATAATGCTGAATGTATTCCTTGTTGATACCTCTTGCCTTGATTATACTGCGAATCCCAGTTTAACAGTTTAATTCTAGGATTGTTTCTGCATAGTGAGCTGCACACAGTGGTTTATTATTGTAGGTTACTTCAGCATGCTGGGCTGTACTCAGAGCATAGTTATTTTAGGATTGCTCAGGCATACTGTGCTGTTTGTAATAATCACTTATTTTAAGATTTTTCATGCATCTCAGCTAACTGGAGATTATTAGATCAAGAGAACAATCAAAAACGTTTTGTTATAGGAAGATTTGATATGCATAAAAGCTTCATAAGCACTCAAATTTGGGGTAGAATAATCAAAGCATTAGCTGATATATTTTAAGCAATGTAATAAATTAGTAAGATAAACAGTTAACGATGCATGGTACTCCAACAGAGTTAATGTTTGTTGCCCAAACTTTGCGCATAATGTATGTCAGATCCACATTTTTTCACTAAATGCAGTGGTGAGCATGGGGAAACAGCAAACCTAATCTATTTCTTTTCTTCTAAGAATTATGTATTAGAGAAGGAGTGTCAAACTCATGTTACCATGACATTATCACGTGACATATTGGGACTTTTTTCCTCTTTGCTGAACCGGCTGTAGATGTGGTCAGCACATGATGCATCTGGCCCACAGGTCGCGAGTTTGACAGCCCTGGTTTAGAGAAATCAAGTACCATGTGTGAAGTTCATAACTACCCATTCCATCCTCACAAAAATCATGAAGTAATTTTAAAAGAGACAAGCAAGCTTTGATAGAGATCTCCCCAAGCCAAGTAGAATCCAACAGAAAAGATATACAAAAGCACTAATCCACTACTGGATGTGTGTGTGTGTGTGTGTGTGTGTATTTGTTTGTTTTCTTATGTTTTCACAGGTATTTCATGGGTATTTATATGTATGGTATTTAGGGTTACAATTTTTATTGCATACAAGAATGTAATAAAAAAGCTGGAACACACTTCCTCACTAGTCCAACATATGAAAGCCACAGGCCATAGCATCAACTTCAATGGCACCAAAACCATAGCCCTTATAGAAAACCCCAGCCACAGAATCATCAGAGAAGCAATAGAAATTGATAAAAGACCTAATAGTATGAATAAAAGAGATGACTCCACCAGACTATCAATCATCTGGAAGCCTGCACTGACAAACAAAAGGATCTCTATACCACAATACAAACAAACACCTGGACACAAACAATCCCCCCCCCCAATACTTCCAACCCAAACACGCCCCCAATACACAAAACACAATGTTGCCAGCCAATCAAGAACACAGCAACTCGAGCACCAATGAACACAGACCTAGACTCCCAGCCAATAGGGATGAAAAGAGGACCATTCAAATAAAACACAGGGCCAGAACCAAATTCAAACTGTCAAAGGCTGCCAAGCCTGAAACACATGATTAATAAAGAACCCAATACATAAGTCTGAAGATGGCAGATGGGATTCTGCCGAAACGTCGCTATAAAAGCACAACTATTACGTGGGAAAATATCCGAAGAAACCTAAATACCATATATATGTGTGTGTGTCTGTGTGTGTCTGTGTGTGTGTGTGCATGTGTGTGTGTGTTTATGTATATGTATATATATGTGTGTGTGTGTGTATATGTGTGTGTATATATATATATATTATATGCATATACATATAATCTTTTTTTTTATTTTAAAAAGGACGTCATGCATTTACTTCATCCATCTTAAAAGATTTTTTTACTCCTACTTTTATTATTTTTACAAATACCTTAATGACAAGTAAATACATCTAATAATTCCTTCACTTCCTATTTTCCCCACAAAAACAACCCTGTGAGGTGGGTTGGTCTGAGACAAAGCAATTGGGATCAAAATCCTTAATAAAATTATATTTTAAAATTTTAAAGAGGGCTGAATCTAATGAATTGTGAGATAAATTAGTCTGGCAGGACACACCAAATAATTCTGAATCATTTTTCAACAAGGGACAAATATTTGTGTAATCACAGTTTAAAATGGCGAGTTGACCTATATAGATTGCTCCTGGCAAATGACATTTTGTTTCAAAATATCCCTGCTCCATCTCTCCATTTGCCTTCTATATCACTGCACCCACCCTAAGTTAAGTCTCCCCCGAGAGATCTGGATTGACCTCAACCCTGTTGGTTTTTTGTAAAGCATTAAAACCTCGGTGCTCCCACAGGCATTTGAGCTTGAAGATTAAGTAGATCCATTGGTTGGTTGGTTTCATTACTGAAGTAATGATTTAAAGTGGAATGATTTTTTTTTACCCTGCTCCTCTGTTACTTTATTGTTTTTCAAGTTACTGATTTTTGCTAACTATTATTGGTTGTTCGTTTTTAATTTCACTCTCTGTAGGCCACTTAGAGTTCATTTAGGGGAGCAGTTTCAAACTCACATCGTCACGCCAGAGTCACATGATGTATTAGGACTTTTTTTCCCTTCACGGGCATCCGGCCCTTGGACTGGGAGTTTGACAGCCCTGCTTTAGGGAGATGGACAGCTATATACAATAAATAAAAATCCTGCCTCCTGTTCACTTCTCTAATAATTATATAATTAAATAAATTATACTGTAATCAGGGTCTTGGAGGCAACTGATTTTTTAAAATTATTTATTGGATTTAAAACTACTGTAAAAAAATGAATAGTTTAGTTTTAGTTTAGTTTAGTTTACTTTATTGTCATTGCACCTTGTACAACGAAATCAAACACCATCTTCAGTGCACATCATGACCATGAAAATAAACACAAACATATATCCTTCACCCTTCACACATTGAACCGAAAACCGCCGACACCTGCCCTGGGATTTAAGCCAATGATCTTCTGGGCAATGACATTAACCCTCTGGAGCACTTTCCTATCTGCCACTGTGCAATTGGCAAACCATAAAGAGGTGCAGTAAGTTAAAATACTCTCTATGGTGCAGCGGTAGAAGGTCACCAGCAGTTTTCCATCCACTTCTTGTTTCCTGAGAAGCCTCAGGTAGTATAATCTCTGCTGGGCCCTTTTCACTATAGCTATATAACATATAGCAGGCCTAGAATGTATTAACAAGAGGATATACACTATAGTATATGCCTAAAAAGACTAACTAATTTGGAAATTACCCAGATAATTAACAAATTAAAAACACTCTGAATTCATCATTGTTATTAATAGAAAATCCCATATAGAAGAAACCACAGCATTACCAGGGATAGGAAAGGGATGGGAAAGAACCAAGAAAATGCTGAAATCACCAATTATTGTGAGATACAAGTATTTTTAAGAGTTAGGGGATGCTACCAACATAACAGTACAGAAATCCAAAAGACAATTGAGAAGTGTATGTTTTTCCTCCTTTTCATCCTTTAAGTTATATAACAGCAGGGGTGGGATTCTACCAGTTTGCACCTATTCTCTAGAACCGGTTGTTAACATTCTAAGCGGTTCAGAGAACCGGTTGTTAGAAGAAATTACTGGCCTAATCCTGTAAGGAAGGCAGGAAGGAAACATTCTGGTGTTGCTTACAGAAACTGCCTCTCCGTTAACTCTTACTACATTCTTGGCAGGACTAGACTTCCTGTCTCAGGAACTTCTCTGGAGTTTTTTTCTCCTCCTTTTTTTGTGTGGAGTGACCATTCAAAGTTACAATGGCACTGAAAAAAGTGACCTGACCATTTTTCACGCTTACAACTGTTGTAGCATCCCCACAGTCATGAGAGGCCAGGCGAGGAGATTCGTGCCTCGATGATATTGAGTTGGCCATGCCCAGCCAATAACATGACCACCAAGCCACATGACCACCAAGCCATGCCCACCAACTAAGTCATGCCCACAGAACCGGTTGTTAAAAAATTTGAATCGCACCCCTGCATAACAGCTTTATGTCAACTGTACAAGGAAATTGTAGCTGTTCCCTTTTACAAACTAGATTTCCCTTTTACAAATGGTACTGCCTGCTTAACCCCAATAATGCTAACTTGATAACAGTGTGCAAACTGTGGGGTGGGATTGGCAAGGGAAACCTGATTTTGAAGTATATGTTTTGTAGAGTGTACTGAAGCAATGCACAATAGTAAAAAGGAAAACAAAAATGAACTTTCTCTTTGGCAAGCAGGAAGGGTGGAAAAGAAAGCTAAATGGGAATGAAATAGGAATTTGGAGTGCTGATGTGTTAGGAATATTCCTCAATATCTTCCTGCCTTAATGCCCTGGGAATCCCTTAGGACACAGTAAGCATTCAGTGATAACAGAATAAAAGAGTAACAGAGTTGGAAGGGACCCTGGAGGTCTTGTAGCCCAACCCTATACCATTTCAGACCAATAGTTGCCCAATCTCTTTTAAAGACCTCTAGTGATGTTTGATAAACATCAAAGCATTAGATACATCCAGGGGTGGGATTCAAATTTTTTAACAACCGGTTATGTGGGCATGGCTTAGATGGTGGGCGTGGCTTTGTGGTCATGTGACTGGGTGGACATGGCTTGGTGGTCATGTTGTGGGCTGGGTGTGGCCAACTCAATATCACTCACATGGTGAGGCATGCATCTCCTCGCCTGGCCTCTCATGACTGTGGGGATGCTGCAACAGTCGTAAGTGAGAAAAATGGTCATAAGTCACTTTTTTCAGTGCCATTGTAACTTTGAATGGTCACTCCACACAAACAAAGGAGGGGAAAAAAACTCCAGAGAAGTTCCTGAGACAGGAAGTCTAGTCCTGCCAAGAATGTAGTAAGAGTTAACGGAGAGGCAGTTTCTGTAAGCAACACCAGAATGTTTCCTTCCTGCCTTCCTTACAGGATTAGGCCAGTAATTTCTTCTAACAACCGGTTCTCTGAACTGCCTAGAATGATAACAACCAGTTCTAGCGAATAGGTGTGAACTGGTAGAATCCCACCCCTAGATAAATCTCTAAATGAAGTGCTGCCTGCTCATACAGTTAGAAAGGATCAACGCAATATGAGCTTGTTTTTATGGACCAAATATACCATTTTTATTTTCCCTTCCCCCCACAAAGGATTAAAAATTTGGGCTTTCTAAAAAAAGAAAGGGGGGGGGAGAGTCTTGTTCTTTAAATGCAGGAGTTGAGAGAAATGTGATTTAATTTAATGATATTAGAGATAGACAAATAGATTAAATGTGTTTTCAAAAAAAGCTTGCATGGAATTTAAGATAAATTCACTAATTAAGGTATAGCTAACATAGCAATCTAAAATTTCCTAGAAACTTAATGAATTTTGAGCTGCAAAAGCTATGCTGAGTACTAGAGGTTTAATGAGCATCAGCTGACATGAAGCTCAAATTAATTTCAATTATCTCTTTCTCTTACCTTAGCTAGAAAAATAGTAAATAGTTGGTTTGGAGTGTGAGTCACAGTCAGCGAACATCATTGGTCAATAGACAAAGACAATGTCATATAGTAGAATGAACAGGGAGCTTGACAGTTGACCTTTGGATTGAAATATAGGCATTTTAAGCTCCAGTGGAATATATCTGAGTGGGCTTTTTTTGTGAGTAAAATACATAGAAGGTCAAACTGAGGTCACAGCTGGCTTTGGGTTCACCAGAGCAAATCAGATCACCAGCCTTTCTTTATTCATCCACTCTTCTAAGGACATTGAGATTATAGGGCAATGTTCTAAAGCATGAGACCTTCAGTTGTTTCAGATCAGGTTATCAGTGCTGGCTGTCATTCTGACTTAGAAATGACAGGAAATTATTTGGAACATCTACACATTTCCTTGCATACTCTATTTTCCTAGAGCTTTCTGTAGCCCCCCCCCCAAAGGTTACGAAGAAAAACTTATCAAAGAGAACAGTTAAAACCATTTAAACACAGGCTTTGAAGATCTAGAAAGGAAACTGAAGATGTGTGCGACCCAGGTGAGATTCTTCTCCAATCTCCCAATCCATGGAAGATATCCAGGAAGGAGAGGAATCAAAAGTTTGAGTAAATGGCTGGCTATATGCAAATGATGGCCATGGCAGAGTTTTAAGTTTCTAGGACATTAACATGAATTATGTGGATGAATAATTCAACAGAAAAATATATGTTTGGCCAAAGCACGACCAGACCTTCTGGAAGATGGGAAATGAAAATCCTGAATAAACCAGGTTTAAAAAAAATTAAAAATAGAAAATAGAAGTAAGGATCTTGCTTGCATACTCTAAAAAGACATGGCAGTGTTGTTGTACTGGAGCTTCTTATACTATTCCATGAAAAAGCAGATCATTCTTACAGTTCATAGCCTTTATTGTCTGTATACTAACGCTTGGAGTATGAAAAATAAAAGAAAAACAAATTTGAATGCTTAATGCAGCAAGGCAAATATGATTTAAAAGCAAAAGCATAGACAATACCCATGTTTTATACATAGCAACTGAGGAATAAATCTACTCAGCAAAAATTAAACCATAGAAAATAAGAGTTGCTTTGTTATTAAGTGTATTAAATGCTTACTAGTGGGGAGCAAAGTAGAAATCAAACAAATAATGATAATAATGAGAACTATCCATATGTGCTTAAAAAAAAAACAATCCACAAACAGGTCAATGAACTTGGTGTTTATCTTGAAAGCATCTAGATTAAAATAAGAATAAGAATTAATCCAAAAAGAAGATATAGGTGATGCCTTTCAAAAACAAACTGCAGATCTTCCAAAAAGGCATAAAGTAATATTAATAACAGGGTTGTATTATGCCAGCAATTACTGCAAGACATTGTTTGATGCTTTCTGGCAACCTTCCCCTCAAAAGTTAGACAAAAGTAATCAATAAAAGATTTTGCCAAAGAAGTAGACTAAGTAATCCTGGAATTTTGAAACTGAAGTTGGTTATGGACTCCCACCAAAATGGGTTTTTATAAACTAGGAACAATATTGAGTAAAGTTCCATGGTATCTCCTGTTTACAGCAGCACCACTAAAACTTCAACTGATGCTGATCAGACCTCACTCAACTACTGCCTGACTACTGTGAATCAGAAACAATTGTTGGTCCAGAGAAGGTGAAGATCTTCTAGTGTACTTGTGCTATTCTTAGCCAAATCACATTCTTCAAGTGCCAAGTGAATTCAAGGACTGAGGGATGATCCAGAATTCAAGGACACACTCAGGTTTCATAGCATGGTCAAGAAAGGCACAGATTGAGGATCTTGAGATGTAATCAATGTTAGAAAAGCTAGTAAGGAAAGTGGTTCAAAATAAGTCAGAGTTCTCAAAAAAGGAGATACTAAAAGCACAATTGGAGATAATTCCAGAGAGAAACAAAAAAATAAATCTAGCAGAAGAGTCCAGTGTGGCTAACCAGAAAGTTGTGAGAAAGTTTGAAAACCAAAAAGAGGCATGGGGGCAATAAGGGACATGTCACCAAGGAAGAAATTATCTTAATATGCTAGAAAAATAGGCTGAAAATAGTAAAATGGAATATAACACTGACAAATACCAAATTCTTCACTTAGGAATAAGAAATAAAATGCACAGGTATGGAATAAGTGTCAATTAGTTTGAAAACAGAACTTGAAAGAGGGATTTTGGGGTAGTAGTAATTCATTACTGTATAAACTGATCCTGTATCAAAACATTTATGTGACTGCAAAAAAAATGGACTTATCAACAGAATTATAATGTCCAAGTTCAGCAGAAATATAATTTCCAGATTATGGAAAAAATACCTCCATTTCATTTTGTGTTGGTCAGACCACATCCCGAATACTGAGTTCAATTTTGGGCACCAAAAGAATGAAGATGACTGGGATATTAGAAAACTGGAAACTTTGTCCAGTTTTTCCAAATAATAATCCAGATTCTGCATGAGGTCCCAAAGTCTAAAATGAACTGGAATCGATTGTGTTGATTTTGGGGATTCACATTACATGTTTTAAGTAATTCTTCTCCTTGCTTATCTCAACCACTGTTATTTGATGCTGCTGTAGTGTGTCATTGATCCATTTTCTTCTGGATCTACCTTATGTCCTTTGGCCTTCTCCTATTTTTGTATATACCACCTCCAGATGAGCAACCATTTTATTTTATTTGTTTTTGTATATAGTTTTATATGATTGCTGTTTAAAAATTCAGAAAAAAATGCCATAGCCTTTTAACCAACATGGTTGGAAAATATTCCAAGAGAACGACACGTTGTCTTCGCCTGATTCATAAGACTTTTTCTCCTCCTCCTCCTCCTCCTCATCATCATCATCATCTTCATCTTCTTCTTCCAATTTTCTGGTTAAGGGATATTTCAAGTAATTTATGAATTACTTTCATGTGGATGGTTGGGATTTGTTTGTGGCCGTAGGTTTAGTAAAGGTTTAGTACAAGCCATTAACAATGAATTGCATGAATGTTCATCCTCAGTTTCCAACAATTTGAATGAACTGACTACAGTATGAAACAAACCCAGAAAAGCTTAGTGACCTCTTTGGCATGCCCAAAAGCAAATGACGGTTTCATAAATCCACTCACATATCAAGTTTATGCAAAACAGAAATTAATCATGAGCTGAAAGTCTGAAAGGGAAAATAGTGGGTCCAACCTCCCAACCCTCCGTAGGGGAATTCATGAATGGACTGCTCATAGTGGTGGGAGCGGGGTATGGATTTTGTATAGAACATGATCCTCCCGCAGGAATGAACATGTGAATCTAACCCTTTTCAGTGTTTCTTGCAAACTGCAAAGGAGCTGTTAGGTTCTGTCTATGATGATAAATAACAAGTATTAAATAAATAATTGTTTCACCTGTTAAGACTAATATGTTCTACCCCCTTCAGCAAAAACAGAATCAAATTTCACCAGAGCTTCATTTATGCATTTTATAGAGTAACTTCAAAATAGGAAAAGCAATTTTTGTCTTTAGCATGTTTATCCTTTAATGAACATTTTAGACACAGATTCCAAATTATGTATTCATTGGAAAGATTAACTTTGATTAATGAATTCATGCTAAGGAACTGCA
This sequence comes from Naja naja, assembly GCA_009733165.1. Classification (NCBI taxonomy): domain Eukaryota; kingdom Metazoa; phylum Chordata; class Lepidosauria; order Squamata; family Elapidae; genus Naja; species Naja naja. The sequence goes on from CM019148.1 coordinate 269,337,670, forward strand.
TTTAATTGGATTTCTCAAAGATGCTAAATGTGAATGCTTCTAGCACAAATCTATATGTGGAAAAAAAATGTCTATCTGTCATTTTACAGAAAATGTTACTGTTGACCTGTCTTTTCTGAAAATGAACTTTGTTCTTTGCATTCAAAGTTCTCAATATTCTGGTTCTAATAATGTTTAAAGTTATCTGCCTAATCAGACTAATTAGCAATGGTGAACAGAGACATAATCATAATAGAATGCAAATGCCAATTTTACAAAATGAAAGCACCATATGTGCAGTAATTAGTGAACCAAAGGCACTTTTTATAAATCATATTTATTAGTTTGTAAACATATAAAGCCCAAATGAAATGAAAGATACTATTAACAACACCGAAAGACAAATTGATGCATAGACCTACTCAAAGTTATGCATGCTGTCATGCTACATCTAAACTTCAGTGAGCAAATAAATATTTCTGCAAAATCCTTGGAGACCATGTGAAGTTGGGCTGAATTTTGGAATGTGATTCCCCGTCTGTAAACTCAATATTTGGGAAGGAGTGCATTATGATCTATGGAAAAAGCTTTCTGATCATATGGGCTATTGTAGTCTAGAGACCAGATGGTTCTAAATTAGGATATGTGGTTGTGTCAGAATTGAAAAATGGAAGAATGATATATACTCTAATTGTGTGTAATTGAAAGCTAAGCCACAGCTGAAATGTAACATGGGATGTGTTGTTCCATACTAATTATTAGTGAGGGCATTCCACCTATTACCTAGTTGCTATTTTATGTTATCTTTAAAAAAACACTTAACAGCATATATAATCCAGCTTTGTTTGTACTTTCCTTGAATCTTAGATCATATCACATATTCCCTGTGTAGAGAAAAATCATTTGTCAGAAAAGAATTTAACCCTAGGCTTTAGAAATATACAATCTTCCCATTGCAGATGTATTTTAGCATAGAACATTGTAGCATAAATTATAAAATATGCCACTACTTATACTGGTATTTAAACCAGACTAGAATAAATCACAGAATCATGGAGTTGAAAGGAACCATTTAGGCCATTAAGCCCAGGTTGCAACAAAGTCCATCCCTTGAATGGAGGTCCATCATCTTTCTGGGGAATGTGTTCCAACACTGAACTACTCTTTCTGCATTTTCTTTCAGAATCTGCTTTCTTGTAATTTAGAATGTTCTATATATCCATGTTATCTATTATCCATGTTACATTTACATGCTAGAATAATAGAAAACGGTATACATATCTGTGTGGCATTCTTTCAGATAGTGGAATAATGCTGTCATATCTTCCCATAATCATCTTCTCTTCAGGTTAAATATATTAGTTTCCTCAAATTTCATCTGTGATTTGGAACCTGTAATTTTCCAAACAACAAACTACTCTTAAAACTAAAATCTTATGGTATCTCTGGACACCTACATAACTGGATAGAAACATTCCTGTCAAACAGGCAACAAATGGTCAAAATTGGGAGCATCCTATCAAATTCTGTACCTGTCAACAGTGGTGTCCCCCAAGGCAGTGTTCTAAGACCAACTCTCTTCATACTCTATATAAATGACCTCTGTGATCATATTAAGAGCAACTGCGTTGTCTTCGCTGATGATGTAAAGCTATTCAACACCACAGACAATACTGCTACCCTTCAAAAAGACCTCGACTATGTATCAGAATGGTCAAACAAATCTCAACAAATAAATGCTCTGTCTTACATATTGGCAAAAACAATCAGAAAATAAAATACAAGCTGAATAGTCAAGACCTTGTTGATGATCCAAACTCCATCAAGGACCTTGGAATACTCATCTCTAATGATCTAAGTGCTAGAGCCCACTGTAACTACATAGAGAAAAAGGTATTAAGTGTTGTTAACCTAATCCTACGTAGCTTTTTCTCTGGTAATACCACATTACTAACTAGAGCATACAAAACATTTGCTAGACCAATACTTGAATATAGCTCATCAGTCTGGAACCCGCATTACATATTGGATATTAATACAGTTGAGAAAGTCCAGATATATTTCACAAGAAGAGTTCTCCACTCCTCTATTCGTTGCAGAATACCTTATGCCACCAGATTTGAAATTTTAGACCTTGACTACCTAGAACTACGCCGCCTTCGGTTCGATCTAAGTATAGTACATAAAATTATATATTGCAATGTCCTACCTGTCAATGAATACTTCAGCTTCAACCATAACAATACAAGAGCACACAATAGATACAAACTCAAGGTAAACCGCACCAAGCTTGATTGCAAGAAATACAACTTCAGCAACAGAGTGGTCAATGTCTGGAATACTCTACCTGACTCTGTGGTTTCTTCCCCAAACCCCAAAAACTTTAACCTTAGACTGTCTACTATTGACCTCACCCCTTTCCTAAGAGGTCTGTAGGGGCTGTACATAAGTGCACTAATGTGCCTACCATCCCTGTCCTATTGTTTCTTTTATTTTTCTTATATGTATTCATTTCATGTATTCACAACTAGGTTTATCCTTATACTTATTATCTTGTAAGCGATTGACTAAATAAATAAATAAATAAATAAATGATAGACATGGCTTTGTGGTGTAAACTCCACAAGGTGTGTCCGTGTGTGTGTGTGTGAGAGTGAGCAACATTGCAACATATATAAAAGGGAAGGGCTTGTAGTGCCAAGTTCATCATTTTTACTACCAACCTGCCTTCAATCAAGGACCTGTATACTGCACGAGTCAAAAAGAGGGCTGTGAAAATATTTACAGACCCCTCACATCCTGGACATAAACTGTTTCAACTCCTACCCTCAAAACTACGATATAAAGCACTGCACACCAGAACAACTAGACACAAGGAGTTTTTCCCTGAAAGCCATCACTCTGCTAAACAAATAATTCCCTCAACACTGTCCAACTATTACAAAGTCTGCATTACTATTACTATTAATCTTCTCATCACTTCTTATCACCCATCTCCTCCCACCTGTGACTGTATGACTGTAACTTTGTCGCTTGTATCCTTTCGATTTATAGTGACTGTTTCCTAGTATGATTTGATTGCTTATTCTACAAACTCAAGGTAAACCGTACCAAACTTGATTGCAAGAAATACGACTTCAGCAACAGAGTGGTCAATGTCTGGAATACTCTACCTGACTCTGTGGTTTCTTCCCCAAACACCAAAACCTTTAACCGTAAGCTGTCTACTATTGACCTCACCACTTTCCTAAGAGGTCTGTAGGGGGCATGCATAAGCGCACCAATGTGCCTACCGTCCCTGTCCTATTGGTTTTTTTTGTATCCATTTCATGTATTCATAACCATGCTTATACCTGTTATCTTATAATCACTTGACAAAATAAAAATAAATATATAAATAAATAAATTCTACTGATATGACTTAAAACTGGCTTTTGGACAGTCACGTACCATCGCTGAATCTTGTTCGATTTATAATCAATTACAGTTCAAGATCTTCACACATAGTATACTATTACTATCAAATCAAGATATTCCTTATCTACGGAAAGGCTGGTGATTGCTAGAATGGGTCCTGAGGGCAGTTGATTGCCCATGATCATTTGAATGACAGTCTCCTACTGAGTAAGAAGAGTCTGTAGAAATAATATGAGGCCCACAGGTTGTAGGGGGGGAAATGGGTAAGTTGGTAAAAAGGAGAAAGCTCAGGCCTCTAGCAAGGGAATGCATTTTTTCCCTTTAAGTGATCAATATATTGGTGACTAATTGAGACTCGAGAGGGTGAAAAAAAAAGCATTCAATTAGTGGTGACTTAAAAACACAAACAGGCAATACTCTGCCAATGATTGGGAATTTCTATTCACTGGATGCAATACTGTTGAAGACCATTACAACATATTTTTACTTGAAGTCAAAAGAGTCATCAAACTATATGTATCAATAACAACTCCCAAAACCAGAAAAAAACAAATTACCCATAACAATAAGGAAGCTTCAATCCAAAAAGAAATCACTTTGGCGGAAAAACAAATCTGGTCATGTTGCCAACTTCAAAAGCCGATACAAAAATTTATGCCACCAGATAAAGATTGAATGCACCAATTATCACATTAAACAAGAGGAAAACCTTCTATGCACCAATTCCACCCGCCCTTTCTACAATTTTGTAAACAACAAACTAAAAGACTCAAGGCCCATCCCACCCCTGAAAGGACCTAATGGTAAAGACTGCAACAATGACACCATTAAAGCCAACCTCTTTAACACATTCTTTGGCTCAGTATTTGTAAACACCAATGGATCAAGCCCAGTATTTCCTAGTTGAACCACAGACAACTACAATGATCTAATACATATCGATTTTACAGAAGACAATGTTGAAAAAGCACTATGTAATCTAAAACCATCTCTGTCTATTGGACCAGATGGAATATGTGTCTACTTCTTTAAAAACCTATCCACTGCCATAGCCGAACCTCTAAGCATAATCTTTGAAAAATCCTTCAGGACCAGCTCCTTGCCAAACCTATGTTCACTAGCCACGGTCATCTCCATCTTCAAAAGGGAGACCCCAGCCTAGTTGAAAATTACAGACCAATCTCTTTATGCTGAGTCATCTGTAAAGTCATGGAATCAATTATTAACCAATCTATTATCCTCCACTTAGACACAAACAACCTACTCTCTAATAAACAATTTGGTTTCAGAAAAAAAACTATTCTGTAATCTATCCTGTAATCTATCCTGTAATCTGCAACAAAGAAGAGTTCTCCACTCCTCTACTCGTTGCAGAAAACCTTATGCCACCAGATTTGAAATTCTAGACCTAGACAACCTAGAACTATGCCGATCAGTCCGATCTAAGTATAGTATATAAAATTATATATTGCAATGTCCTACCTGTCAATGAATACTTCAGCTTCAACCATAACAATACAAGAGCACACAATAGATACAAACTCAAGGTAAACCGCACCAAACTTGATTGCAAAAATACAACTTCAGCAACAGAGTGGTCAATGTCTGGAATACTCTACCTGACTCTGTGGTTTCTTCCCCAAACCCCAAAACCTTTAACCTTAGACTGTCTACTATTGACCTCACCTCTTTCCTAAGAGGTCTGTAGGGGAAGTGCATAAGCGCACCAACGTGCCTACTGTCCCTGTCCTATTGTTTCTTTTCATTTTTCTTATATGTATCCATTTCATGTATTCATAACTAAGTTTATACTTATACCTGTTATCTTATAATCGTTTGACAAAATAAATAAATAAATAAATAAATAAATAAATAAATAAATAAAAATAAGTAAATGTAGCCTACAAACTTTGTGGCATATTTGTGTTTCTGACTGAAAATAACCTGATGTATATTTATAGAATTTAAAAAACTTGTATAAAGTTGTAATGGTCCTTAGAAATTAAAAAAAAACCTCAGCAGACTGGAGTAGACAGTGAGCATACCTTAACTGAACAGAGAAGTTGAAGATTTATTGGATCAAAGAGAAGGGGCATTAAAACAGAAGCTGACAGAGGGAGTTAGTCTCCATAAATAACACAGTTAATCAAAAGAGCAATCATGGTGGATGAGAAGAATAGCCCCAAGTAAGAATTGTAGAAAATATTTAGCACTGCTTAAATTCAGAAATAGGTTCTCTGAATTTCTCACAGAAAGCTCTGAACTTTCAGGGAAGAAAATGATGAACCACGGAATAATAGACAGGAAGGCTGAGAGATGTTGCAGGCTGCTGAAAAATAAAGGGAAAAACCTCAATAGTTAGTAATTCACTATTTCAAAGACCTAAAGGAAATGCAAACAGGCCCCATTAATTCTGCTGTCTGGCACAAGTATGGATCAGGGATATGATGCAACAACTTCCAAGACATTTTGAATTCACCCCTTTTTGCTAACTCATGTGGAGACAAATGATGTTGCAAAGAACAGGTGAAATTATATTGCCATGGATTCTGATGATGTAAAACAGTTCTTTGTTAAGATCCTTGGACCCACATGATATTGCTATCCATCCTTTGAGTCCATAGAAAATAACCAGAAAGGGAAAGGAGGCCACACCATGATAATTGGGTTTCTGGATACACAAATGTTTTTGGATTCTGGGATCATAGTCTGAATCATGTACATAATGTACTGTTGTCTGGGATGAGTCGGATTCATAAAGGAGTATTAGGCAGAGCATAGCAAGCTTGGTTATTGAATCCTGTTTCATCAATGTTCAATAAGGATGTCAGATAATGGCCTGTGCACTGTAGAAAGAAGAGTCACTTGGATACCTAAACAGGAGTGCATACTTTCAGCATACACTGGAACTTTTCCTTTCTTTCTATTGCCTTTGTTCTTTTTCTGCAAATTCATTAACTATATTTCCAACAAATATGTTCTTATTGTGCATATCATCCTACTTCATTACACCTATCAAATCATCTTTACCTTTTCATGGTATAGGTTTAAGCCCATTATTTCTCATACTTTGACCATTTTCATAGAGACAACCAGAATAACTTTCTTTATACATTAATATGCATTAATAGTGTTTCAAGGACTGAAAAACAGTCCAGAATTGTGCATACAGTGGGTACAGAAAGATCCAGATCAAAATGTTAAGAACCTTACATCTTTCAGAGGTAAATTCATTCTGTCTGAATCTTTTCAGAAGAATAGAACAAAGGCAGCTAGGTTAAAGAAGTGAACCTTGCATTGGTAATAAAGAAGTCTTGGCAGGTGTCATCCAGACTCCTGGAAACTACATTTTCTTCCCTCACATCTCCCATTGTTTATAGTTGCGTATAGTTCAGAGGTAAGCAGTGGGTTACTTATAAACTACATATTTCCAAAATACCTCCTTTGCTCCACATTAGACTTCCTGACCCAACCAACTTTCTCAAATACTGTATTTCAAGAAACTAAATAGCAAGCAATGTACAGTACCTGCAACTAATATTTAATCAAAGAGTGCAGGATTTTGCTGAACCAATTTATCAGGGAAATAACCACCAGTCCCTAACCACTAGGTAGAAAACAATTGAGAACACCCCCCTAAATTAAATTACTATGTTTAAACATTTCTGTTGAGTCTATAATAATTGTGGGGAAGCACCATTTACTGATAAAGTTGAGGTCTGTTTTGTGATTGAGTAGTTCAGTATTTAGTGCGACCTGAATTATAATCTTCTACCCATTCTAGGTGAAAGAGTATGGGTGCCCCATCAATGGAGGCTTTCAAGAAGCCATTTGTCTGAAATAGCATGGGGTCCAGGGGTGGGATTCTACCAGTTCGCACCTATTCACTAAACCGGTTGTTAACATTCTAAGCAGTTCAGAGAACCGGTTGTTAGAAGAAATCACTGGCCTAATCCTGTAAGGAAGGCAGGAACGAAACATTCTGGTGTTGCTTACAGAAACTGCCTTTCCTTTAACCCTTATTACATTTTGGCAGGACTAGACTTCCTGTCTCAGGAACTTCTCTGGAGTTTTTTTCCCCTCCTTTGTTTGTGTGGAGTGACCATTCAAAGTTACAATGGCACTGAAAAAAGTGACATGACCATTTTTCACGCTTACAACTGTTGCAGCATCCCCACAGTCATGAGAGGCCAGGCAAGGAGATGCATGCCTCGTTGTGAGTGATATTGAGTTGGCCACACCCAGCCAATAACATGACCACCAAGCCATGTCCACCCAATCACATGACCACCAAGCCATGCCCAACATCTAAGCGACACCCACAGAGCCAGTTGTTAAAAAATTTGAATCCCACCCCGATGGGGTCTCCTGCTTGAGCAGGTTGTTGGACTAGATGACCTATAAGGTCCTTTCCAACTGTGTTATTCTGTGTTCCAAGTTGCTCTTTGGCCAGATCGTGATAAGTGTTTTGAGTGGGGGTGGGTTGGTTAATGGATTCCATCCAATTATTTGCTCAGCCTGCCAATCTTGCACTTTCTTCCCAGATGTTACTTGGGCTACTTCCATTGCTCATTCCATTTCATAGCCTGAAAGCAAAGTGCCTCATGCCTTGAGTTGTTGTAGGCAGATATTTCTTGCCTCTACAAATACAGGACTGAAAGTAGGAAAGGAAGAGATGGATAACCAACCAAACAACTTGGACATCAAAAGGGAGGCAGGTGGTGATTGGCTGTGGGCAGTTCCTGCCTGGCAGGACAGTGCCCCATTCATCTTAATGTCTCAGCTTCAATTGGTTGTGATCTCTTTGGCTTTCCAGTACAGTATGCTCAAACCGCTTTTGGGCTGTCAAACTCCCTGCCAAGAGAGGCTGCAGTAACTCTATCTTTGTTGCCTTTGACGGGCAGACAAATGCATTCTTATTCAGAAAAACAGTTCGTCTTAAAAGTGATAGGGTGCAATAGTGGCATTTAATCTGGTGGGTGCTGTTATTTACTTATTGTCAGGTTTTTATTTGAGGCTTTTATTTTATTTTATGAGTTGCAGTTATTTCCCCTGTGTTTTATTGCTAGCCTCTTGGAACTCTTCTTTTAATGGAGAAAGGCATGATATAAAACAAACAGAGCAGTCAAAATGGGGGAATGGAATGCTCCAAAATTTCTACAGATAATGGTAAATCTCCCTTGTGATGACTTGGTGGCTTGGTGACTGTGTGCGTTAAGTTTGCACGAAGAGTCAGACGCGAAGAGCTTCAGTGAAGAGTTTATTTAGTGACTACAGCTCGCATGGACCCGACTTGGCTGGGCTACGGCTGCTTCTTATAGCCAGCAGCCGTAGTTGCCAGCCAATCAGAGTGCAGGGTTTTCCTGCACTTTTTAAACCAATCTTATTTGACATTTTACAAGAACAATTCAAACTAAACCAATGACATTCAAACCTACATACATAACAGTGTGGATGTGGCAATGTTGCCTTTTCAGCAGCTATATGGATGTGGGGTGCTGCTGCCTTTTTCTATTTTCCTTTCTTCCCCAACTTCCCAGTCTGTGCTCCACTAGAGAAATCATTAAAAATTGTGGGACTGTTCATACCTTAAGGCAGCTAGTGGTTCATACCAGCAGTGGTATTCAACTTTTTTTACTAACAGTTCTGTGGGTGTGGCTTGGTGGGCGTGGTGTGGCTTGGTGGGTGTGGCTTGGTGGGCATGACAGGGGAAGGATACTGTAAAATCCCCATTCCCTCCCACCCCACCAACCTGCTTTCCAGCTCCATTATCTGTGCAGGGCAACAAAAGGAGGCCCAGCCAATTAGCTGGGTCTCCGATCAGCAGGGATTTGGGAGGCAGTGAATAGATGGGAGCAGGGCCAACCAGAGGTGGTATTTACCCAAACTACTCAAAATTTCCGCTACCAGTTCTCCAGAACCTCTTCTGGCTGAATACCACCTCTGGTTCACACCCTCTTCCTGGTGCCTCCAGACCTATCTCCAATTCCTCTGCAATAAATTTAACCTAAAAGCACCCTCAATCAAAGGAATAACTTTCCTTTGTTTACTTTAGAAACTGGTGCAGAGTCTCTGTTAGGTTAAAAAAAAGAAACTGGTCTGAAAACCCTTTCTTGTGACATTATTATTTCTTCTTATGCCCCCCAGGGCATTTGTTTTTAAAATCCAGACCCCCCTTTCCCTCAACCTTTCTTCCCATCATTCAATTCCTGTACCTAATAACAATTATCATGTGCGTCTCATGCTTTGATGTGTAAGAGAAGGGATTTGTCGCATTCTACCATCTACTTTCTAATTCTATAATTTTACAACTTTAATCCCCAATTGAACCTACACTCTAGGTTCATGAAACTTGATTATCTATGAATAGGGGTCACTTCCATCAGCTTCCCATGTTTGGTAAAGAAGAATTCAATTTTGCCCAAAACATGGCTCTTGAAAATCTGGTCACAGGTGGCAAAATGTTCTAGTCCGGGAAAATATTTATTCTTTTAGTCATCTGCGACAGCCTCAGAAATTCAAGACTGTTCTTGACCAGTTGATTTGGTAAAATTTTAATATCCATCTGTCTCATGTTGTTAGAGAGCAAAACATCCTCTTTTAATAAAAGCGTATTTCAATAATCCATACATTTTACCATCTCAGAGCAATGCCACAAACTCAGCAGGCAGGAGGATATCCTCAAATTTCCCCAGTTGTCTGTATTTCCTAACGACCCACACAAAACATGCACCCAATGCTGCCAATAAGCAATATCTTAACCATTGTCTCCACTTCCTTGTCCAATCCTGTCCATAGATATACCGCACAAGGCCTTTCCTCATTACAGGCAGTCTTTGATTTACAACAACAGTTCATTTAATGTCCATTCAGAGTTACAACAGCACTGGAAAAAAAGTGACTTATGACCATTTTTCACAATGATAACCTTTGTAGCATCCCCATGATCATGTGATTAAAATTCAGATGCTTGACAGCTGGTTCATACTTGCCATGTGGTCATCTTTTGTGACCTTCTGACAAGCAAAGTCTATGGGAAATCCAGATTCGCTTCACAGTGGGATTACTAACTTATCAACTGCAATGATTCACTTAACAACTGTGGTAAGAAAGGTCATAATATGGGGGTAAAACTCACTAAACAAATATCTCACTTAAGAAAAGAAATTTTGGGCTCAATTGTTATTATGTTGAGGACTACCTGTACATTGCATTGTTTTATACACATCCTTGAGTTTACGGAAAATTATACTGTTCCTATTGCCAATCTCTATCCAGCCTCCATTGCCGCTCTGTCCATCAGTATAGCTACCTACCTTCCTCCACCAAAGTAATGGCTAGGCAAGCTTAAGCTATTTTAAACACTCTAGGGTTGCCCTTGGATGATGCTCAGATTTCATCTCGATGAAAGCAACTTCAAATGGACAAAGAATGTTGCCAGGGCATGTGCGCTATTGGTTATGTGGAACTGAGAGCACAGCCTCACACAGAACTCATACACACAACCTGCTTTCTGCAGTGCAAAAATTCCCTATTTATCTTTCCCGGCTTTCCTAGTAAATTCCTCTTTTACCAGATTCTTCTTGTTCTACAATCCACAAACCAGATTATAAACTAAGTCCGCTAAGGCTAGGAGCAAAACCTTGCCCGGGTTCTTATTTCTAGAATAATAGTTGTTAAATACAGAGGTGGTATTCAGCAGGTTCTGACCAGTTCTGGAGAACTGCTAGTGGAAATTTTGAGTAGTTCGGAGAACCGGCAAATGCTTTGACTGGAGATTTTACAGTATCCTTCCCCTGCCACACCCACCAAGCCACGCCCACAGAACAGGTAGTAAAAAAAATTGAATCCCACCACTGGCATCCGACACTGTACATCAAGAGTTATTGAGCTCTGTTTCTCTCAGTCATCCTTTCAGTTTTTAGTTTCTGAACAGCTGAACCGGCCTAATTTTAGTTCAGTTTTGTAAGGCCTGCCATTGGATTACAATATGGTTGTAGCAGTGGTGGGGTTCAAAAATTTTTACTACTGGTTCTGTGGGAGTGGCTTGGTGGGTGTGGCAGGGGAAGAATACTGCAAAATCTCCAGTCAGAGGTGGTATTTGCCGGTTCTCTGAACTACTCAAAATTTCCTCTGCCGGTTCTCCAGAACTGGTAAGAACCTGCTGAATGCCATCTCTGGGTTGTAGCTATTCATGAGTTCAATTCACTGCTTGGTACTGTTTCATTTGTGTAGGGTTTCTGACAAACAATGTCTCACAAAGGAGGTAGAAACTCCTGAGAGACCAAAGGAAGCCTAGATTTAATTCCAAAATCTCACAGCCTGAGCAAAGATCACTGTATCAAGTCCTGTGTTTCAAGGCATGGTTTACGTGTGGCTAATTCCAGGCTGGCAAAAAAAATAAATTGCTAACTCCTCTTCTCGAATTCAAGCCTTGTTGTAACTAAGAAAATAAAACCCAATGAAATCCTTATTATTACCCATTGCAAAGAAATACACTCCACGAAATGGTACAGTGAAATTGCAGACAACTGGATTACCTGATCACTACTTACTCTAATAAGTACTTTGCTGTATTTTGCTTTGTGGTTTTCACTGAGAGAATCTAACTACAGAAATTGCTCCCCTCTCTCACACTGGATAAAAATATAGGCAATAATCTTCCATCACTTATTTCTGAAAACATGCCATGTAGTCCAAATCTGAACAGCATGTCCATTCAGGTGGGTCGAATTTAAGGGCAATTCAAGCCTTCTTGCTACAAGAATTTTTTTTTTAAAAGTGATACTCATTTTACATCAGCTGGGTTTAAATTCAGTAAGAATGTTTTGTTTTTTGTGTGTCCCAGACACAAGGGAGATGAGTACTTCCCTTTATTTGGATGATGTGATGAAAGCTGGAATCACAGCTGAGAGGCCACAGGATTCATCTTTCAGTCAGCATACAAGATAAATCATCTGAACAATTAGCTGGAGGAGCAATGATATACCTGAAAAATAGACAAAGCGGAATGGTGTAAGGAGGAAAGAAGTAACATATGAGATCTGAGAGACAGAAACATGAACCACCTACTCAGCTCTTGGACTCAGCCTGAATTTGGATAGGCACATTTAGTTCTGAATAAATCATCATCATCTCCTTTTAATGACCCCAGAATCCCTGGCGGGGTGGAGTCTGGGCAACTGAATGGAGCAGCGTGTTTACTGGCCAGATGCCCTTCCTGTCACCAATGCAGAATTTTATTCAGCAGATAAATTCTCATTGTGCTCAGAGAGAAATATCTGCCCCTACCTAGGATTGAACTCACAGCCTCCTGATTATGAGGTGCCACCGCACCACTCTAGTTCTGAATAAGTGGTACCAGCAAAATGGAGCTGCTCTTTCATACCTGCTATAGGGTGACCAAGTTCTGCCTCCTATATTGGCTGGCTGCGGATGACCACCTAGATCAACTTCTAGTGAACTCCAAGGATTTGCTGTCACAAACACCTTGCCTAGATCGAAATGGCTTTGAAAAGGATGAAGATAGTATGGATAGTCCTCAACTTACAGCCACAACTGAGCCCAACATTTATTTTGTTAAGTGAAACATTTGTTAAGTGAGTTTTACCCCATTTTACAACCTTGCTTGCCATAGTTCTTAAGTGAATCACTGCAGTTGCTCAGTTCGATAGTTAAGTGAATCTAGCTTTCCTGTTGACTTTCCTTGTCTGAAGAATCACAAAAGCTGATCACATGACCCTGGGACACTGCCACCACCATAATAAATATGAATCAGTTGCCAAGCATCCCAATCACATGACCAAGGGAAGTGCTGCAACAGTCGTAAGTGTGGAAAAGCGGCCATCAGTCATTTTTTTCAGTGCTGTTGTAACTTTGAACAGTCACTAAATGAACTGTTGTAAGTCGAGGACTAGCTGTACCTCTTTTGTTTCTCAAACTTAAAAATGGATACTGTATTTATACTGAATAATTATGCAGGTCAAGATGCACTGGAATGAACCCACCTCCTGATAACTACCTCCATGCAGTTTTTATTAGCAACATCATACTGGCTTGGTGGGTTGGGATCAGAGGTGGCATTCAGCAGGTTCTGACCAGTTCTGGAGAACCGATAGCGGAAATTTTGAGTAGTTCAGAGAACCAGCAAATGCTGCCTCTGACTGGAGATTTTACAGTATCCTTACCCTCCCATGCCCACCAAGCCATGCCCACCAAGCCACGCCCACAGAACTGGTAGTAAAAAAAATTGAATCCCACCACTGGTTGGGATGGTGCATCTTTGAGCAATAGGATGGATCCAGTGGTGGGATTCAAATTTTTTTACTACCGGTTCTGTGGGCGTGGCTTGATGGGTGTGGCAGAGGAAGGATACTGTAAAATCTCCAGTCAGAGGTGGTATTTGCCGGTTCTCTGAACTATTGAAAATTTCCATTACCGGTTCTCCAGAACTGGTCAGAACCTGCTGGATACCACCACTGGATGGATCTTCCTAATAGTTTTTTCTTCTGCTCATCCATGGTCTTTTATTTTTATTTTTATGGCTTTCCATTTTTATTATTACAATTTTGCTCTAACATCTTTATCTGGAGAGTGACTAATTAGTACCTCAAATACACAATTTCCTAAAAATGTAATGAATTGTTGTAACTTCTAACAACTTTCATTTACTATAAATTTTCTCACTACTCAACACTGAACCATTTGTCCTTTCTTTTTTGGCTTCTGTTCCATAAATTGAGAGATATTATAATGTAGATATATATTATTCAGTATTTAAGTACCAAGGGGGAAAAAAACATCTAGCAATTATAAAAGACAAAAGATGTATCCTAAAAGCTGTTATTCCAAGGAGACAACAGATCAAGTTTTCTGATATTTTGTTTTTTCAAACCTTCATTCCACTTGAAATGCCTTGTTAAAAGGTTAATTACCCAGTTTCTTACAAACCCTGACAGGAACCCCTTCCAATTAAAATTCACTGTATGAGGTAGCCAAGTTTCACAGGCAGTCAAGTTTCATGGGAGCACTTCTAGGACTGAAGGCAACCAACACAGAAATAATGGAGAGAGGCACATTCCTCCAAAGTTAGAACATACTTCCACTGTATTTTTAGACATACATGATTTCCCCTCACAAACCATGAATTGTATGGGTGCTACTTAACTAACACTGAGGGCATTCACCAACTCTATGAAGTATGAAATAGCTGCTCCAGTCAGATTTAGGCTACCTTGTGAGCCTACACAGCAGAGGAATGATTAATCGTAACTTTGTGGTATGTGTACTTCTGCAGACTACACATTTAAAAACACACATTTTTAACTTAACATGTTCTGCTTGTGTTGCAGCATATTCTGTCAAAGTCAGTAATCCTGTTTCTGAGCTGGTTAACTCAGTTATTCTAAAACATATTAAGTAACATACATGCCCATTACTTCTTTTAACTGAGTCAACTTCTTGTGACTGAATGGTACATTGATGTTGCTTTTGAAACAACAATATGGAAGTGTTTCACTTCTTTGACTTTCTTTTTAAATAAAGCCCTACATTAATCTACAGTCCTGAGATTTCCTTGAAGCTATCATCCATGTATCAACCACATCTGACCTTACTTAGCTTTTTAAAAGTTCAGGCAAAATCTGCTAAATGCTACTCACTTCAGTGACACTTAGAATTTACTAAAAATTAAACAGTTTAGTTGGGATGTACTGCAATTTTCTCACAGTCCAGAGAAAATCAGTAAACTTCCCACCAGGACCAGCCATATCATTAGGTAGTATGGAACATATGTATTAATAGCAGGCAGGTTTTTCCAGATATTTTTTAGAAACTCCTTCTTTGAGACTGCAATGTCTCTGTCCATCTCAATGTGCTGTCTACCATCAAGTGGTCACATAAAGCAAATGCCTGAAACCTCAGATTCTTTGCCCCTTTCAGAAAATATACGGATATTTCCCCACGCTCCCAAATGTAACAGATAAAACATGTAACCGGATAATAGAGTTGGAAGTCTGCTAGTCCAAATGAGACCATTTGTTTTTTCCATTGGGGAGACTTCCTGACAATCTGGGTGGGGTGGAGTTTTATAGTTTTATGCTGTAGATCTTTAATATTGTAAGCTGCCTGCAGCTGGAAAGCCATATACATTGTTTAATAAATAAATCAAAATAAAATCTTCAGCCTAGGTCCCAGCTGGTATTTAATTCAGCTCAGCTGGGGGGAAACCCTCAAATGTATTTTTGCTACTTTCCCAGGGTTGTATTATTGTGACATAACACTTCCAGGACTTGCAGGAACAACATGCTTCATAGGTCTTGCCAGAATGAGGCCACTCCGTAAGGCTAATTTTGGGCCACTGCTGAACTCAAAGGTCTTGGGGAATTTCTGTACCTTTTTGCAGTTCTTATTGTTAAAAGTTTCATAAATGGATGTTTCTTTGCAACTGTCTCCCTAGCAGTTAACCAAGAGGAATTTTTTGCAAATCACTAGGTAGCTGTACACAAAGAAATGTATAGACTTGGTGGTGTGGGGAGAAAAATATTGGAAATACATTTGCCTCTCTTTTTTATGAAGGAAGGAGGAAAGACTGCTAATTCTAGAGCCCTAAAAATCTTGGGGCATGTCATGCCCCTGGTGGAGACTGACTCTGAGGGAGAGGAGGAACAGCCGACAGGAAGTGGAAGTGTGGCTCTGGAGGTCATGGAGGAGGCTGGGGAAGGGCAGAGGCCATCTGAACAGTCAGAGGAGGACTCAGACCCATCCCCTCTCCATCCTAGGCACGCAGGGAGGAAAGGATAAGGGAGAGATGTGGTCTACTCAGGAGGAGAAGGCTTTGATCCTCTTCATGGGCTGCAGCTGCAACAACTGAATAAGAGGACGGACATACATACAGGTGAACACTGGAAACAAAGCGTGGAAATATCTCTAGTTTATGGTTCCTCTCTGAGTTTGGCATCCTTCCCAGTGTGTGTTATCTGTGGATGTCCTCCAGCCCTTATCTTGCCTGGTTTGTGTTGCCTTTTTCCTTCTTTGTGTAACTGTTTGTGTGGGAGTTTTTTGTCTTCCGTCAAGAATATTTGGAGCTTGGAAGCAAACTGAAGGAATAAAAGGGGCTTCACCTGTTTTCTATGACTGTGTTTGTTTTGTATCCCACCTTGGGTCATCACAGGGCATTATCCTCCATGGTCAGTCTTAATCAATGAGTGTGAGCACTGATCTGTTGACCTTCTCCGCACCCAGCTATTAGCTAAGGTGTCCTAAGCAATTACTAGCTGAATGTGCATTTCTCTACAGACTCCAGGATCGTGAGTGTCTCAGGGAGCCATGCTAAAAATTTGCTTCGAATAGTGTTAAGAATGGTTGAAAAATGTAAAGACTGCTATTGTATCAGGCAGAGATGGGTTGGAGGAAAAAGTAATTTAGCGTCTCTTTGCTTTGCCTTTCATCCTTTAAGGAGAGGGAAAGGCTGCCACATTGCTAGCAAGTGTTAGTTTTGGGCTCATGTAATGGAGGGGCACTGTCATTTTATGCTTGAACCTGCCTGCATCAGGCTTTGGTAGATGTCTGTGAGTGTCCCGTGTCCTTCTGTAAGGATCAAGTTCAGGAAAGCACTGCTGTGCTGTGTAGCACAGTTAAACCAGAGCTAGAGAAAACGTATCTTTGATGTATGTCATTGTGCTGTTTTATGTCAATTTGCATCAGCCAAGCTTGCAGTTTAACTCTTTTCCACATGCATGAAAAGATTTGTCATTTTCCTGCATTTTCATGGAAGGTAATATAATTCCAGGGGTTGGCAGGCATTGAAGCAAACCTCAGCTTTTAGCATCACATTCCCAGTTGCTTGAATTTTCGGTGAGTAGTATCAGATGACTAAAGAAAATGAATGCTAATGAAATAGAAAGTGGGGGGGAGCCATACTATAATGGTGGAAAGCCACTCGACCAATAGAACTGGTACTGAAAGAGGGAAGTGATACAGCTTCCCAATAGCTGTCAGAAATAAGTTGTTAAATATTTATGCCAGAAGCAGAAAAGAGAAAATCCGAGTGTAAGTAGTAAAGAAGTCCTGGTTTGCTGACACACAGCACTAGCTCAGACAGCCAGGATATTGTATAGATTTCCTTACACATGATAGTGGCACTGTTGTCAACACTATGGGTGAACTGGCTTTACTGAAAAACGTTGAGTGTTGCTGTGAAATTATATCTGTTGGTCCATCTGCGACAGCTGATTGAACACTCCTTTGAGATTTTATTGTAGGCCAGAACCTTTTGGTTTTATTTTTTTTTCAAAATTACATTTAAAGAGAACGTACGCTTTAATGGGAGCCTGAAAGAAGTTTTCCTCACCTCCACCCTACCCAGGAATTCTTTGAAGTACAAATTGACTATGACAAATCCTCTTATATGTATCCATTCTTCCTCCTCTCCTTTCTTGTGAGATATTTTTGAACAGATTCCTCTCTTTCAAGAGGTTACCCCTCTTAAAGTAAATATGCTCTCCTCAGGGGTGGGATCCAACCGGTGTAACTACCGGTTCGATGATTTTACATTTTGCTGCGCGCGTATGTATATCGTCATCATCTAGCTGCCTGGACAGCTGAGCAGTGCTGCATGTGGGTGCGCAGCGGTTGAAAAAGCACTTTTTCCTGCTTTTTCAACTGCAGCTGCAGTTGAAAACGCAGGAAATAAAGGTCAGCTAAGAGCTTGGGCGGGCGGGTGGGCCAAAACAGCAGCAGACATAGAACTGGTTCTACGTGTGCTCTCTGTTTGCTGCTTTTCAGAGCAACTGGTTCTACAGAAGTGGACAGAACCGGTAGAATCCCACCCCTGGCTCTCCTATTAAAACTAGAAATGTGGTCCATGCTTGGCATTTAATTAGCTGCCATACAGGAACAGAATGGCTAGGATAGGTGGCCATGATTTCTGTATCAATGGAACATCACTTCTGAAATGTTGGGTTTTTGCTGCTCCTTCTGACCAAACTCAGGGAAGGTATTTCCTTAAGTTGGCATATCACTTAGTCCTGCCTCTAAACAAAATGCATTCTGTAGATGATATTTCATTGGCTTTGCCATTGAGTAACAGATAGAGGGCAAAACTCTGAACACTGAGGATAAATAAAGGAGTTAAAGTGGCACTCAAAACAAGAAGTTATGGAGAAGAGTTGGAATTTTGATTATTTATTGGGATGGGAGTACTGGTAAAATAGTTGGCTTGGGAGTGAGAATATAGGATGGTATTTGAGGATGGAGAGGGAGATAAAAGGTGCAAAAAGTGGAACCCGAGAATAAAAGGAATGAAATAGGCAAGGGAATAGTAACAAGATTGGAGGAAATTGAAATCATCTAAATCATTAATCAAGATATTGAAAAGTACTGGGCTTAAGACAGAGCCTTGGGGTACCCGGCTACATACTTCCCTCCATATAGATGCAGTTCAATTAAGAGCTACATGTTAAGTGCAGTTGGTCAGCCAACTATGAATCCATTTGGAGGTGCTGCTCACCTTTTTCTATCTTATCAAGTAGTAGTAGGAGGTTGTTATTTATTTTATCAAATGCCTTATTGAAACCCAAGTAAACTATATCCACAGCAATTCTCTGATCTTCTCTGTATTTTGTCACTTTGTCAAATAATGCAATAAGATTTGTCTGGCATGATATGTTTTTCACAAACCCATATTGGCTTTTGGTTAACACCCAGGGATAGCCACAAAGAAACTTAAATACTGCATCCAGTTTTGGTCACCACAATACTAAAAAAGATGTTAAGACTCTAGAAAGAGTGAAGAAAAAAGTAACAAAGATGATTAGGAGGCTGGAGACTAAGACATATAAAGAATGGTTACAGGAATTGGGTATGTCTAGTTTAGTGAAAAGAAGGACTAGGGGAGATATAATAGCAGTGTTCTAGTATTTGAGGGGCTGTCTCAAAGATGAGGGGACAAATTGTTTTCCAAAGCACCAGAAGGCAAGACAAGAACCAATGGATGGAAATTAATCAACGACAGAAGCAACCTAGTACTAAGGAGAAATTTTCTAACAGTGAGAACAATCAACCAGTGGAATGCTTTGCCTTTAGAAGTTGTAGGTGCCCCATCACCAGAGGCTTTCAAGACTGGACAGCCATTTGTCTGAAATGGCATAGAGTCTCCTGCTTGTCCAGGTAGTTGGATTAGATGACCTTCAAAGTCCCTTCTAACACTGTTATTCTATGTTCTATGTTACTTGTTTGCTTCTAAGTGTTTGCAGATTTGTTCGTTGATTATCTTTTTCAGAATCCTCACAGTATTGATGTCAGGAAGATAGGTCTGAAGTTTCTAGGATCTATTTTTTTCCTTTTTTAAATATGGGAACTACATGAGCCCTTTTCTAGTCCTCTGGTAGTTCCCTAGTGCTCCAGGATCTTTGAAAGACATGGTTCAATGGTTCTGAGATCATATCTGCAAATTCCTTTAGAACCTTGGAGTATAATCCATCTGGTCTGGGTGATCTGAACTCATCTACAATAGATAGGTGTTCTCTTACTATTTTTTTTTGCCTATTTTGACTTCCATTCCTAATATGAATTTCACAGTATTCTTTTTGATAGATTGGACTGGTTTTTTTCCCTTATGGGAAAAGACAGATGAAAAAATTTACTTAAGCAGTTGTACTTTCTCCCAGCTGGTCATCACCTTCTTGACATTTTCTTTCATTAATTGACTTCCTTGACTTTTTCATGTATTTACATATTGAAAGAAGCTTTTTTTGTTATTATGTTTGACTTTTGTTGCAAGCCTTAATTCATTTTAAGCCCTAGCTTTCCTGGTTTTCTTTGCAGGTTCAGGCTATTTGTTGATATTCTGCTTTAGTTATGTGCCCCTCTTTCCACTTTTTGTACTTGTCTTTTTTGTCTTTTAGTTTATCAGAAAGTTCTTTGTGCAGCCATTTGATTTTGAGATCTTTTGTTTTTCTTCTTCATTGGAATTGTGCTAGACTGGGCTTTTATAACCTCATTTTTCAAAGTTTCCCAAGCTTCTTGGTTTGTTTTCCCCTTGAGGATTCTCATCCATAGAATCCTTCTCAAACTCTTTCTTTCTTCAACCTTGTAATCCCTCAGTTCAGACTTGAGTCACAACAACTGAATAGAGCTGAGAGTTTACTGGCTGGATGCTCTTCCTGACACCTATGTGGAGTTTGCACCCTGATAGAGAAATATCTGTCACTGCCTAGGATTGAACTCTCAACTTTCTGAGTGGGAGGTGAGTGTCTTCACCTTTAGGTCACTACGCCGCTCTTTCTCAAGCTCTAAGTTTATTGAAATCAATTCTCTTGAAGTCTAAGATTCTAGTCTAACTTTGTTTTATTGCTTGTACTTGCATAATATTAAATTCCAATATTGCATGGTCACCCCCCACCCTATAATTTAACACCTTCTATCATTTTATCTCTGTTAGTGAGAATTAAGTGCAGTATGGCTGACCCTCTAGTTCCCTTCTCTACCTTTTAGAAGACCAAGTTTTCTGCTAGATTTGTCAGGAATCTGTTTGATGTTCCACTAGGTACAGAGTTTGTCTTCCAGTTAATGTCAGGATAGTTAAAGTCCCCCATTACTATTGTGGTGTGCTTTCTACATACCTTAGTTAACAGACTAGCTAAAAGTCCATCTATTTCCTCTGTTTTGACCTATGGCACACCTATGGCAATGCCATTCTTTTTTCCTTTTATATTGACTCGGATGAATTCAAGACAGTTTTCACCATTGTTCTGATGAATTTCTGTAGCGGTATAATTATTTCTTATATATAGTGCAATTCAGTCTTCTCTTTTATTAGGACTGTTTTTTTTAAACAAGTTAAATCATTCTAGCTGTATATTCCATTCATGAATTTCATTCCCCAAAATACCTCTTATTTAATTTGCAAATCGACTAAAATTCTTTCCTTCCTCCCACTGCTTGTTGTTTTTGAAAAGAAGTACTTTGGGTTTTATTCTCATATATGTCTGAAAGAGTTTTTGTCAAACTCTTTGGTCTGATTTAAATCCTTTTAAGTATACAATTATGAAATCACTCATGGCTAGATAGGTCACCTAGGAGCCCTGGTGGTGTAGTGATTAAAGTGCAACATTGCAGGCAAATTCTGCCCACAACCTGGAGTTCGATCTTGAGAGGGATCAAGGTTGACTCGGTCTTCCATCCTTCCAAGGTCAGTAAAGAAGGACCCAAATTTTGGGGGGCAATATCCAGACATTATAAACTGTTCAGAGAGTGTGGTAAAGTGCTGTGGGGTGGTATATATGCTAAATGCTATTGCTTTTGCTATCTACAAACTGCTCTGTTCTTTGGAACACCTCAAACTTTTTACATCTGCCCTGCTGCTATGGATCTCTCCTTATCCAACATAAAGCAGTTTTTTGAGACTTCAGAAGCGTTTTCTTCTCCAGAGCCTGGAGGAAGAATTCTGGTCCTTCTAGTTTCTCTACAGGCTTAAATTTTCTTAATGTATGTCTGAAAATTGTCCATTATTTTCTATAATTTCCTTTGGCTGCTCAAGAGGCATACTTTCTCTCTCCTTTATGGATCCTCTTTGCACTTTACTTCAATCACTGGCACCCATCACTGTTGGGAGTTTTTAAAAAATCTGTTTGCATATGTGACTTCCTGGGACAGACCTGAGCAATTATTTCAAAGCAGTTATAACATAAATAAGGTTTTTTTTAATAGGGATACCTTATAAGGATAGGCAGCATCTGATACCTAGCTAGGTAGTTACATCCCACTTAGGAAAATTTTAAGAGCATCTGTTTGGTATATATGTGCTTAGAAGGAAAAAGAGGTTACCAAGAAGAGACCGGGTGATAGGTAAGGAGAGAACACAGAGTAAATATTTCACTTTTTATGTATATCCTACTGCCCCTTTGTGGTCAGTAGGTCACTAGATGATAAAGAATCAGTACCATTGATTTGGACACCAGCATCACATGGATATAAGCAATGATATGTGAAGCAGTTACCTGATTTCAGAAAATAACAATGTGCTACTTTTACATGACTTTCCTT
This sequence comes from Naja naja, assembly GCA_009733165.1. Taxonomy (NCBI): domain Eukaryota; kingdom Metazoa; phylum Chordata; class Lepidosauria; order Squamata; family Elapidae; genus Naja; species Naja naja. Next base: position 269,360,110 of record CM019148.1, read on the forward strand.
TCTGGTTCATAAAATGAGGCTCTGTACCTGGATGAAACATTGGAATTCTTGCTTCAAGATTTCATTTCCAGTATGAAAATGACTTCCATTTCAACTGTGGAGTGTTCCTAAAGGGATTCTGATTCATACTTGCAGTGGATTTCCTGACCATTTTTGAACCAAGACAAGAAGATGGGGAAGGGAGATCTTTTGAGTGCTTGAATCTCATTTACCTTAAAACACAGTTGCCCATCATTTCCTCTACAGTGATAACTGCAGAGCTAGGATAAGAGCTGGGATGCCTTTTCTGTGATAATTGTTTTGTATCAGCTGCCTGCCTTCTACCTTAGTGTCTGCCTTCACACTCAAAAACCAATTCACACAAGTGCTAGACTGTTCACTGGGAGCCAAAGGGCCATTTAACAAGCACAAAACCTCCGACCAAGCACTGAAGTTTTAATCCACACAGCCAGAATCCACACAGCTTATTTTTTCTCTATATTTGGCAGGCAAAGAGCCTTAACAGAAAGGAAAGTATTTTAGTTAGGTGTTGATTTAATGTTTAATTTAGCCCTTGAAAATCGATGTGGTGTGCATCTTTATAGCAGTTTTATAATTCTCTGAGAGGTCTGCCAAGATGTTAGTCAAGTCCACAAGTCAGCAGAAACAAGGTCACTTTGAGATCAACAAAACATAGATATACCTGGAGTCCTAAGGAAAGATTCCTACCTTGATCCAAACATTCACAAAAAAATAGATGCCAACAAGCTGTATCTTTTAAAAGAGAGGTGCCAAACATATTATATTTCCAATAACAATGGCTGCCAAAGATTTATTCTAAGTCCTCCCCTATTTCTTCTGACTTGAAATTGACTAAATGTTACTACCAATTGCATCAAGTATATAGAATATAAGGGAAATGAAAAATGTTAGTTATCTTATTGAAGGAAACTTATTTAATTTTGAGGTTGGAATTAATGAAAAATCAATGGAGAAGTTTTCTCTTCTCATATAGGAGACCAAAGCCAAATCAAACCAAAGCAGAACTATTGATTGAAAAGACTCAGTCTCTAGACTGCTTAAGCCCATCTCAGTTGCCATTAGCTGCACTTGATCTTATTTTTTCTGGCTTAGGGACACACTCAAACAGAGAACAGGCCATGATATAAAATTGGGCAAAACCATCATACAATGGATCAATAATGTAAAGCCGAGAAGACACAATTAAAAATAAAATCATTAAAAACATTAAAACATAGAGCTTCCCGGTGAGGTGCTATGACCAGTTAGGCATCTCTGTGAGCGACAGAGACAGTAGAGCTGTGGAATTGCTATCCAGGAGTTACTTCAGACTGACAGAAAAAATATTCAGAGGGAGGATTGCTCATTTGTGCTCTGGAAGAGCTGCTCCTGGGGAAGAACAGAACCTGCAGAAATGTAGTTTCTTGTGGCCAATTGTGAGTTGAGTAGCTTTTGAGTCCAGGATTTATAATGTGACCTAAATTGATGTGCAGCCTTTTTATGGACCTTTGATTGACAAATCTTCACCTTTTTAATTACTTTATAATTCAATTGCTTTACAATCTAAGAGAGACATTCCGAACGGCAATGAAGATTAAAGAATCTAGGTGTCTTCCTTTTGAAATTAAGGGGGTGGAGTTAAAATTCTAAGACCTTTCCTCCCCTGCAGAAACATGTCCCACTCCACAACTCTGTCTTCATGAAATACCGTATTTCTAGTTTCAAAATGACAATTCATAATGGCACTGTTAGAGCTGTGAACTCTTGATTGCCCATCCCTGCTCTAAGGCTGTACAAAAAGAAATTTATTTATTTATTTATTTTATTTATTTTGTCAAAAGATTACAATACAATAGAAATAAGAATAAAAAAGAATAAAAATAGCCTTGGTGGTGCAGGCTGTTAAACACAAGCACTTAGTTCCAGCTGCCTGCAATTAGTGCAGGCTTGAATCCCACCAGGCTCAAGGTTGACTCAGCCTCCCATCCTCTCGGGGTAGGTAAATTGAGGACCCAAGATTGTTGGGGGCAATAAGCTGACTTTGTAAAAATGCCTCTTGGGGGGGCCAAAAAGCCCTAGTAATAAGCAGGCATATACAATGGAATGAAGGCTATTGCTGAGTGCATTGGGTTGTGCTCCAAAAAATTGTAAGCCACCCTGAGTCTCCGGAGAAGGGCGGCATATAAATGAGAATAAAAAAATAAAATAAAATAAACATAAATTTAAATATAAGAAATAGGAACTAATATTTGGGGACAATAGGACAGGGACAGTAAGCACATTTGTGCGCTTATGCACGCCCCTTCTAGACCTCTTAGGAATGGGGTGAGGCCCACCCTGTGGAATTAGTTGCCTCTGGAGCTTCGGTTGGCCCCTGACCTCCGTTCCTTCCACCGCGACCTGAAGACGTGGTTGTTCCAACAGGCCGGCCTGGACTGAGGGGTGGCTTTTTATGGGTTTTTATCTGGAGTTTCGTTGGATTTTAGATATTGTTTGGGTTCTTATTTAATATTTTTTAGTAATTTTAAATTTTGTATTTTGTGTTTTTAGTGTTGTGAGCCGTCCTGAGTCCTTTGGGAGATAGGGCGGCATATAAATCCAAACAAACAAACAAACAATAAATAAATAAATAAATAAATGTTAGTTTGAGGGTAAAGGAGTGAAGGTTTGAGCAGGTGACAACAGAATCAGGTAATGAGTTCCAGACATTGACCACTCTGTTGCTGAAATCGTACTTCCTGCAATCAAGTTTGGAGTGGTTTACATTAAGTTTATATCTGTTGTGTGCTCTTGTTGTTGTAGCAGCTGAAATATTCATTCTGGTAAGATGTTGTAATATATGATTTTATGTACTATGCTTGTCCAATCTTAGCGGCATAGTTCAAGGTTGTCTAAGCCTAGAATTCAAGTCTGGTGGTGTAGGATATTCTGTTGCTAACAGAGAATGTGCAGTACTCTTTGTAAAATACTTCTGGACTGCTCAATTATATTTATGTCTGATATACAGTGTGATTACAGACAGCAGAGCTATTGGGTTCTAGCAAAGGTTTTGCATGTCCTAGTTTGCAAATCAGTATTACCAGAAGAGAAGCTTCGTAAAATTAAATTTACAACTCTTAGCCTTTTGGCAATGCTGTTGCAGTCTTTGGTGCTTAGGTCATTTGATATGAGAACTCCAAGGTTCTTGACAGAGTGAGGGTCATCAACAAGATCATATCCACCTAGCTTGTATTTGGTATATAGATTTTTTTTTACCAATGTGTAGGACAGAGCATTTGTTGGTCGAGATTTGGAGTTGCGAACTGTTGGACCATTCAGACACATAATCAAGGACTTTTGAAGGACGGTGAGACGGTGTTGAATAGTTTTATATCATCAACGAAGAGGACGCAGTTGCTAATAAGATGATCACAAAGATCATTTATATAGACTGTAAAGAGTGTGGATCCTAGAATGCTCTCTTGGGGGACACCGCTGATAACTGGTGCTAGGTTTGATAGGGTGTTGCAGAAGGATGCTTTACCCTGGTCAAGTAGTGTTAGTCGATATGTTTCGAGTGTAGAAGTTGCAAATTGCAGGACAATTTTTTTCTGAAACCAAATTGTTTATTGGAGAGTAAGTTGTTTGACTCTAGATGGAAGGTAATGTATTGATTAATAATTGATTCCATAAGTTTGCACGTGACACAACACAATGAGATTGGTCTGTAGTTTTCAACCAGGCAGGTGTCACCTTTTTTGAAATGTCGGAAGAAAAATCCTTCTGGGTTCAGTTCCAAGTGGGGAAAAAGACACTGGAAACATGAAGGCTGTTTGGAAGTTTTAATGGTGGACAGGAGGACCACATGGTTTGAAGCTCCAAAGAGAAAAGGATGATCATATGCTTCAAGGTGAAGGAAAAGATCAAGAAGGGGCCGACCAAGATGCTGAGAAACCCTTATATACCCACTGTTGGGCCCTACCTTAGTGTTTCCTGTTCCTGTGCAAGAAGTATATCCCATTGGCTGTCAGACTCCCAGGGTCTTAGCTAACTTTGTAGGATTTCCTGAGTTCCAGGCTTGGTTGAACCTTGCTGGATGATGATGCACTGAAAGGGCTCTTGGGCAATTGCTATACCTTTACCTGGGGATCTTTGTTATGTAAAATATTCTGGCCCAGGCCTTAATGGCCCACCCAATAACATAGGTGGGGGTGAGCTTCTGCTTCTGAGGTGAGTTTCTGCTTCTGAGTTTCTACTTTTTAGAGGAAATATTCTGCCTTTTAATATTTCCAGGATATTTCATTTTTCTAGGAGAGGGGTGGGTGCTTACTTCCTACAGAAAATAGGGATGACTGTTGCTAAAGGTTTGGTAAGGAGCTGGTTCTGAATGATATCTCATATATTATGCTTAGGGGTTCTGCTATGATAGTGGAGAGCTTTTTTAAGAAGAATTATCTTCAGTAAAGTCAATTTGTAGATTGTTGCAGTTAGTTGTTGTATGATTAGGAAATGTTGGGCATGAGCCATTACTGTTTACAAAGATAGAACTGAAGAACATGTTGAAGAGGTTTGCTTTAATGGCTTCATCGCTATACTCTTTCCCATTAGGACATTTTAGGGGTGGGATGGTTTATGAGTCTTTAAGTTTGGTGTTTACAAAGTTATAGAAGCCACAGGTATGTGTAGAAGATTTTCCTCTTGCTTGCAGTGGTAATTGATGCATTCTGCCTTTATCTGTCAGATGAGATGGTGTATCAGTTTCTAAAGTTAGCTATGTATTTAGTTTTGTTTTTACGCCATAAGGATTTTTTTTAAGATTGAAGTTTCTTATTATTTTGGGTAAATTGTTTTTTTTTTTACTAATGGAACATATAGTCTAATGACTCTTTCAAGTTCAAGCAAGAAGGCGTTATAATGTTCTTCTGTAGTGTTACAGCCAGAGAACAGAATGTGCCAATCAAGAGATGATAAGTCGGCAGCTATGAGTTCATAATTGGCTTTTTAAAAATTTTATTTTGGAGATCCATCATTATGATCCTCTTTGAGAGGGTATAAATTTAGACAAAAGTCAATCATGCTATGGTCACTGTTTGAAAAAGGTTCCTGTATTTGTAGGCCATAAATTGAGTTTGAGTTGTTCCATAAGATGAGGTCATGAAAGAATGTCATGCTCATTTTGCTGAGAGCATATGGAGAAATCTGCTCATATAGAAATGCATCATCTCTTGCCTTCAAATAATAATCTGTTAAAAGTGGTGGCCATTTTCTCTGGGAATGTAGATTGTATGTTGAATGTACATTCTCATGAATGGAGGTAAATATGCATGTCCCAGGATAATGTTGAGGATCCAATCTGAATTGGTCATCAGGACCAAAAGTTTATTCTTCCAAGCTTTCAGAAATGGGCTGGAGCCCATTATCAGAGAACTTCTCTCTCTCTCCAGGATACATGCACAGGGCTGTTCTATGCATTGTATTTATATGGTTCTTGGCGGTGTGTAACTTTGAGTTGTTAATTAGGGTGTCCATGGCTGGCTATTAAATCACCAATTTTGTTTCCTGTGCTCTTGGCTCCTAAGCACCTGTTAGGCTAGTGGTAAATCAGCACTCCTATTGACTGACAAGGAGGCCCATTTCCCAGGCTTCAATTATTTCTCTATTTTTGTCCCTAGTCAACCAAAAATCATAGTGGCTGCAAAACTGAATATATATTCTGTATTGTCCTGGAGCCATTGACTGCACATTGATTGCTGGAAGGAACAGCCAATGTCATCTCAATTCTTCCAGTGCATTTATTTATTAAATTCACCCTTTGCCTTTCTTCCCAAACTAACCAATATTCAACACTTCTTTCAACAGCTTAATCACCCAAAGCCTGTCTAAATAAAAACATAGTTGCCTGCCAGTTATCCTGTCCTTCCTGGTGGTGGGATACTAGATTTTGAGTGGCCTGACTGCAATAAAACTATTTCTTCTAAGCCTCTCAGAAGAAGAAAATATCATTTGTTTTCTCAGTGCATCTTCCTGTTCTTCCTTTTTAATTGGACTTGGTGGGGTGTGTAAAAAAGCAGAGCTGGGATAAAATAGCCCCTATTTTAAACCTTTTGAGATTTGGAGTTTGAAAGCATCCCAAATTGGGTGTTTAGACTCAGGTTACCCTTGTATGTTTGAAGTGCAGCTGGCCCTTGCCTGAAGTTCTCAGAACCCAGTATATTTGCACCTAGTTAGCAAGCATAATAATTACTGCTGCATGATAGAGTTAAGACTTTTCTCCTTTTTCAGATCAAATATGTAGGTGGTAAGATGGAATTACTAGCAATAGGAGTCCAAAGCTTTTCATGTGGACATTAGCACTAGAAGTATGAGCTGCAGTGAAAATCTAAAACAGACTATTTCAAAGACCAAAAGAACATTTTATTTTTTCTGAAAACTGTGTATTGGATGCAGAGTTCTACTGATGATCTACATGTCCCATGAAAGCCAACCAAAGCCAGCGTTTCTAAATCCTAAGGCTGAGTTTGCATATTATATTCAAAATAGTGGAATTGGACAGGAATATAAAGTGTGGCAAGCATATGTATATATACTGTAGAACATTTCAAAAAAAGTTCAAGATGAAAAACAAAGAGGGAGGAAAGAAATACATAGATGAAATTTCCTAAACACACAAAACATTGGAAAGATGATGAGTCATCTAAACTACCATCATTATAAGAAAAAAAGCAACAAAAGGTAGGGAAGTGAAGTAACTGGGAACTTACCTAAACCAACTATGGTGAAAAATGAGAAGTGGACCCAACTGGTCATTATTAAGAGCTCATTTCAAGCCAACACAGTAGTGTTAGTAGTGTATATTTTGTGGCACATTAGATTTGCTCATATGCCTTCTGGACTAGATGCTAGTAGGGCAGAGTCCACTGTTGTTAAGTGAAGTGAACTCTTGTGTTATTCACTAGGATTTTTTTTTACTTATTAAGAATTAAGAAATGAATAAAGGGTTCTGTAAGATGTGTCTGGCACCTGTGAGCTGGATCCAGGCAAGGAATAAGTAATTTATCAAAGAGACTGATATTTCTTTAGGGGAGGATGTAGTACTCCTGTCTTAAGAAAGTGACCTTCTCTTGAAGAAGCTGCCTATTGATCATACTGTTTTTCACAAATTTTGTTTGTCTTTTGTTTGTCTTCTGGGGAAGGTTGTTGAAAAAATACTCATCAAAGAGTATCTGGGATTATTAATTATCTGGGTCCTTGCCAGTCATGATTTAGATCCTGTCCTGGGATGGAAATGGCATTAGTTGCTCTGGTTTATGACATTCATCCAAATAATAGTGAAGGGGGAAGAATGTACTTCCCTTGGCCCTATTAGTTCTCTTAGCAGTATTGGATATTATCAACCATAATTGTTCTGCTTTATGCCCTGGATGGGTATAAAGCAGACAGAGCAACTCCACAAAGCATCCATACAAAGTCTTTTTTATTGGTTCATCAGGCATCCTGTCAACTCACATTTATGATGAGGTTCTTCTTAATGTCCAATCCTTTGCATTTCTGAATCGTGGTGTAGAAAGATATTAAACTCTCATACCTATATTTCATCCCATAATTATAGAGGCAGGGGATATAGCTGCTACACGAGGCTGTGTGTTCAGGCAAGAGAGGAGAAACCTCCCCCAACCCACCAAGGGTCAATTCAGTGACCAATTAGGGTTACAGATGTGACCACATGACATGGACTACATTTCCCAGGATACCTTAACTACATTTACCATGATGCATTCCCTTAAGGGGACAGCTCTTAATTCCTAACTACCTATCCCAAATCCCATCAACTCTAAACTGGCTGGACAGCATAATAATATTTTGCTGGACCAACTGCAAAGGAGTCAGGAGCCCTGTGCATGGGTGGTTCCATTCCTATCTGGGTTGGAGATTTCCTACTGAGGGCAGGACAATGTTCAAAGTCTTAGTTAGGTTACTATGGGATGCAGAGAATTTGATGCTCTACCCTGTTATTTATATCAACTGTAAATTTATCAGCTGCTGGAAGAGGTTGTCTTACTGATTTGTAGTGAGACATTATGCTGTTAATATTCAGTATAAATTGCTACCCCAAGTTGCTGTGGAAAGTTTGAACTAATGTGTAGGATGGGCAAAGAAATTCAAATTTAACCTACCCAAGGCCAAGTTGCAATAAACACTCGAGCAGGATAACAACAGTACTTCTGATAATTACTCTTGATGGAATCATGCTCCCTGTGAAGGTTTTGATTTTTTTTTCTGAAGGTCCTACTGGACTCACAGCTACTGATTAAACAACAGCTAGAAGACATGGTCAAGTTGCCCTTTGTCTATACTTGGCTGGTGCCCCAGTTACGATTTTACCTGAAACAGGGTGCTGTCACATTGGTAACAGCATGGTTTGATGCTATGGGCAGTCTTTGGAGACAATCTAGAAAATGGAAACTAGATTGCTGGCAAGTTAACCCCACCACTGCAAGATGACACAATTTTGATAATTCAAAATCTTGTCATTTGCAAAGTCCTTTATTGTGAGGGACTGGGATACAATATGTAAGTTACCCTTTTGTCAGGACTGAATATACTTTTTGTTGTTGTTGAAGATTTCATATTTGCTGGGAGTGTGGCTTCCATGCATATGCAGTGTATGGACTAAAGCAGAAATCTTTTGGTGGTGGCTCCATGTTTTGGAACTTATTTCCTTCAAAAATTCATGCAGCATTCTTTCTCTTTTGGCATTTTGCAAAAGAGATAAAATGACTTTATTCTAATATCTTTTCTTTTATGTATACTGAGAGTATTTACACCAAGACAAATTCCTTGTGTGTCCAATCACATGTGGCCAATAAAGTATTCTATTCTATTCTGTTCTATTCTGCTCTGTTCTGTTCTGTTCTGTTCTGTTCTGTTCTGTTCTATTCTATTCTATTCTATTCTATTCTATTCTATATGCTTTTGACCTTACAACTTCAGTTTGCTAATGTTGTTTCTATATATTTATATTGTTGCATGCCACCCAGAGTGTCTGTGGGTGGAGTACAAAAGTGCAAATGAATAAACAATCAAATAGCAATAAAGATTGAACAGCCCTCAATAAAGCTGATAAACATCAAAGGCTTTTCTGAAAAGAAAGCTCTTCACAGTAATGAAAGACAGACAGGGATGGAGCATAGTGGATCTCCCGAGATAAGAATTCCAGACTTTGAATGCAACTAGTGACAAGGGATTAATTAACTGACAGGAGAGTTATTGAATTCCAGAGTCACATTCTATGTCACTATGAATAAACATGGTACCTTTAACATACTGAATATTTCACCTAAATTGATTATTGATTAATCTTTAATCTAGAAGAAACATACTCCATGGCCACCCAAAAGATTGCTCTTATTCTTAGAGAGTAAACTACTCTTATAAGCCCCATCCTATCAGTTGTCCTATTTTGACTTTGTTGATAGAATTCTAGACTTTTGTGAAGTCATAGTTTCAGTAACCATTTATTATTTCAGATCATTATAGAAAATTATTATGGCATTCCCCCCCTCCCATTTTGCAAAAGGTGTTGTTCATGATAATCCTCTTTGGATATCACAGGTGCCCAATGTTGTCCGATAATTTTGTACTTAGCATTCACTCTCATGGAATCCACATGCAAATATCTTACAGCAAAATGAAATAGGAGGCAGGATTGTAGAAGATATCAGGATGGATGCATATTTTACAGTATTTATATTTTACAAGAAAGCCTATTTAGTGTAATGGTTAAGATATTTCAATAGGAACCAATTTGAGTTGTAGTCCTGCCTTAGGCATGACTAGGCTGGCTTCCCAAAATTCTGGATGCTCCCTCCAGATGTTGTGGGTGCTTCAACACTGGAGGTTTTTAAGAAGATATTGGACAACAATTTGTTGGAAGTGTTACAGGGTTTCATGCTTGAGAAAGGGGTTGGACTAGAAGACCTCCAAGGTCCCATCCAACTTTGTCATTCTAGTTGGGTCATCTTGGGCTAGTCACTCCCTCTCAGCTCTAGGAAGATAATGCTTCAGAAATACTACCTAGAAGACTGCATAGACTTATTGATATTATCACAAGTAATCAACTTTGACTAGAAGTAAAAACAAAAAACTTACCGAAAAACAGTTGGGATTTTCCATGATGAGTGGCATGTGGGAGGAAGGTATCAAAAAGGGAAAGACCAACTCTAGGACCAACTCTCTTCATACTCTACATAAATGAGCTCTGTGATCATATTAAGAGCAACTGCGTTCTCTTCGCTGATGATGTAAAGCTATTCAACACCACAGACAATACTGCTACCCTTCAAAAAGACCTCGACTGTGTATCAGAATGGTCAAACAAATGGCAACTTCAAATCTCAACAAATAAATGCTCTGTCTTACATAAAAAAAAAATCAGAAAATAAAATACAAGCTGAATAGTCAAGACCTTGTTGATGATCCAAACTCTGTCAAGGACCTTGGAATACTCATCTCTAATGATCTAAGTGCTAGAGCCCACTGTAACTACATAGTCAAAAAGGCATTAAGAGTTGTTAACCTAATCCTACATAGATTTTTCTCTGGTAATATCACACTACTAACTAGGACATATAAAACATTTGCTAGACCAATACTCGAATACAGCTCATCAGTCTGGAACCCATATCACGTATCTGATATTAACACAGTTGAGAAAGTCCAAAAATATTTCACAGGAAGAGTTCTACACTCCTCTATTCATTGCAGAATACCTTATGCCACCAGACTTGAAATTCTAGACCTAGAAAACTTAGAACTACGCTGCCTTCGGTCTGATCTAAGTATAGTATATAAAATCATACATTGCAATGTCCTTCCAGTCAATGAATACTTCAGCTTCAACCATAACAATACAAGAGCACACAATAGATACAAATTCAAGGTTAACCGCACCAAACTTGATTGCAGGAAATACGACTTCAGCAACAGAGTTATAGGAGCTTTGGTGGCTCAGGCTGTTAATGCCTGCTCTTAAGATCCAGCTGTCTACAATTAGTGTAGGCTCGAATCCCACCAGGCTCAAGGTTGACTCAGCCTTCCATCCTCTCTGGGTAGGTAAATTGAGGACCCAAGATTGTTGGGGGCAATTAGCTGACTTTGTAAAAATGCCGCTTAGTAATAAGCAGGCATATACAATGGAATGAAGGCTATTGCTGAGCGCATTGGGTTGTGCTCCAAAATTGTAAGCCCTGAGTCTTGGAGAAGGGCGGCATATAAATGTAATTTTAAAAAAATGTCTGGAATACTCTGCCTGACTGTGTGGTTTCTTCCCCAAACCCCCCAAAATTTAACCTTAGACTGTCTGCTATTGACCTCACCCCTTTCCTAAGAGGTCTGTAGGGGGCATGCATAAGCGCACTAAGGTGCCTACCATCCCTGTCCTATTCTTTCTTTTATTTTTCTTATATGTATTCATTTCATGAATTCACAACTATGTTTATCCTTATACTTATTATCTTGTAAGCAATTGACTAAATAAATAAATAAATAAATAAATAAATAAATAAATGGTAGACATGGCTGTGGTGCAAACTCTACAAGGTGTGTCCATGTGTGTGTGTGAGAGAGAGTGAGCAACATTGCTACATATATAAAAGGCAAGGGCTTGTAGTGCTAATTTCATCATTTTTATTACCAACCTGCCTTCAATCAAGGACCTGTATACTGCACGAGTCAAAAAGAGGGCTATGAAAATATTTACAGACCCCTCACATCCTGGACATAAACTGTTTCAACTCCTATCCTCAAAACTACAATATAAAGCACTGCACACCAGAACAACTAGACACAAGGAGTTTTTCCCTGAAAGCCATCACTCTGCTAAACAAATAATTCCCTCAACACTGTCCAACTATTACAAAGTCTGCATTACTATTACTATTAATCTTCTCATCACTTCTTATCACCCATCTCCTCCCACCTGTGACTGTATGACTGTAACTTTGTCGCTTGTATCCTTACGATTTATAGTGACTGTTTCCTAGTATGATTTGATTGCTTATTGTACCCTATGATTATTATTAAGTGTTGTACCTGATGATTCTTGACTCTTGACAAATGTATCTTTTAATTTATGTACACTGAGAGCATTTGCACCAAGACAAATTCCTTGTGTGTCCAATCACACTTGGCCAATAAAGAATTCTATTCTATTCTATTCTATTTTGTCTATTTTGACTGCTCCAGAGATGATACTGTCCCTGGTATAATATTTTCTTCAATCAGAGCAATGATCGGATCTTATTCCTAATTTCTTTAATCAGAGTTTGCTGAGTAACCACAGCTAACCATGCTCACCAGTGGTAGGATTCAAAAAATTTTTTTTTATTACCAGTTCTGTGGGCATGACTTGGTGGACATCGCAGGGGAAGGTTACTGCAAAATCCCCATTCCCTTCCCATCCCACTAACTTGCTTTCCAGCTCTGTTCTCCTGGGCAGGGCAACAAAAGTGTTGCTGAGCACACTGGGTTGTATCCCAAAAAATTGTAAGCCGCCCTGAGTCTTCGGAGAAGGGCGGCATATAAATGTAATTTAAAAAAAAGACCCAGCCAATCAGCTGGGACTCAGGAGGCAGAGAATAGATGGGGCCAACCAGAGGTAGGATTTGCTGGTTTTCCGAACGACTCAAAATTTCTGCTACCAGTTCTCCAGCAACTGATATTGGTTGATTATATCTCTGAATCCAGTTGCTCACTCGCTTTGACTGTTGACTTGTTCATAGGATGAATACTTCGATGCCTTGTGCTTGAAATCCTGATTTATTTGATACTAGACTGACTTCTACCTTTCCATGGATGAAGGGAACAATCCAGCCATCACTATTTCTACACAGCTCTGATGCATTCTGGTGAGTTTAGCCCATGAGCAGGGCTCAGCCATGCATGAGGATGTGGGGCCCTGGGCTAGAGCAGAATTATGATGAAAATTAGTCAGTTATCAGTACTCCTGTTTAGGCATTTGTAAATATCTACACTCCACAGAGTGCTCAGACAATTTCTGATAGTTTATCAGACTACAGCCTTTTTTTCCCCAACTGTGGGTTAAAGTTGCAAGTCCTTGATATCTATTAAAAGGCAGGGGAATGGCTTATGAAGGTCATTTTTCAATTGAACAGTTAACTGGAGGGCACGGTGGAAAGTGTTTCACCAGATTTCGTGGCACAAATGTTGCACTCAAAGTATAGGTGAACACAACAACAACTCTCCTGCAGCAGCTTTATTACCAGATGAGCTATAAAAAAACCCTAAGCTTAATAAGCTAACAAAAATGAAAGAAAGGGGAAGGTATTAAAATAGAACGCTGTAGCTTGCTAAATGGAGGTTTTCAGATGCCTATTGACTGAGAGAACCTCAAAAACATTTGGATTGCTTAATACTTAATACATCTGCAAGAAGAAATGGGAGGAGATGTTCCTGACAAACGAATACAACCTGAAATTCTACATTCATTAATGAATTATTTGATGTATCTGTCTGTCTGCCTGCCTGCCTGTTTCTCTCTCTCTCTCTCATCTCTCTCTCTCTCTCTCTCTCTCATCTATCTATCTTTCTATCTATCTATCCTCTCTTTCTTTCTCTCTCTCTCTTTCTCTCATCTGTCTGTCTATCTATCTGTCTACCTAATGCACCCAGACCTTACTCAGTATCTTTCTTTTCTAATACTAATAAATAATAAACATCCATAGATGTTAGAAATACACTCCAAATTGTCTGCAAGATTACCTCTGTGTTTACAACCCATTGCAGAAAAGGAGGACTTTCTCTAAAGCCTCTTTTGTCCTGAGATTGAAATCAAATGAGAAAGATTTGACATGTGTTTTATAAAATACTGTCCTCTACTGGATGGAATATGTTATGCTTCATTTTTAAAAATCTGATCCTGAGAGTAGTAAATTGAAGAACATGTATTTTTATTAAAGAGAGCAGAGGTCTGTCTCTATCAAGTGAATTTCACTTTTGCAAAGTCCTAATTCAGTTTCTTTTTAAAAAAGCCTTGGAAAGTGATTGCCAATTTAAACATAGTGTGCCAAGGACAGTCTGTTCCCAAAGTATGTAATGAAATGTTTCCAACTCAGAGAAAGAAGGTAAGGAGAGGGAAGCAGGATGATTATTTGCATTCATTAATATAGATATATGCAAATTGGAGTCATTTATTATTTAGAACTAAAGATTAGACTTTTTAAATCTGGCAAGAGGAAAGGAAGATTGGAAGTGAGACCAGTTTAAGATGACAGGTGAAAATACAAATATAGGGTCCAATATAGGCATAGATAAATTTGTAAATTGAGCATTAGACTGCAGTTGAATGCTTTGAGCTTCAGTCTGGATTCCATTCAAAGTCTAGCTAACATTTCCAAACATCACGCTTAAAAGAGCTTGGGAGGGACTTCCCCAGCACTCCACCATCTGGTCAAATCAGGGACTATTTGTTTGTCTCCTTTCCAACTTTGTCTTAGTAATGTGGGGCCAGGAGTAGACCAAAGGGCATATCTCTTCTCAGAAAGGGACAATATAAATCTGGCCATAGCCATACATCAATAGCACTTGATCTTGTATGAGAATTGTCATGAAGCTCAGTGATCACATGTGATAACATGCAGGACCATTCAATATTTTGTATCTCTTTCTACAAAAGTTGCCCCATTATTTAGATTCTGCAATATCTGGCAATCTCGGTGAAATGGAATAAGGAGAAAGATGTACAGAATTAGGAGACGGGGAGAGAGAGAGAGGGAGGGAGAGAGAGAGAGAGAGGGAGGGAGAGAGAGAGAGAATGCACTAACAAGCACAGGAAAAGCCCAAGCTTCATAACTGATCAGGAAACAGCAGCTTGCTGTCTAAAACCAGAAACAAATCACCTTTGCACCGATAGATTAATTTTAGGACAAAGATATTTATAAGAGAATATTTGGGAAAATGTTTTAATTTTCCAAAAGCTACAATGGCTATTAAGTTCATGGCATTGCAAGGATAAACAGACCCAAAGTTTTAGGCTCGTTTTCTGGCATTTGAAAGGAGTTTGAGGCACCTGTTTGTTGTTTACCACCACCCCCAATCCCAAAATAATAAAAAGTCTTACCCACTCTAAGGATACTACAAAAAACATCTTGAGAAATTTCATGTGAATTCTGGTGCATGGGGCACCCACCCTATCAAAGAATAGTGATGGTAGACTTGGGGAATCAGATGGTTTCTTGAATATTCGGGAAAAAATTTCCAGAAGCCAGGGCCAGGTACCCCATTGAGGCCCTTGCTGACTCAAAGAAGTAGGAAAGGGAAGAGGTAAAGAGGCAGTTTACAGTGTCAGCATATGGGCCCCAACAATCTGGGTCCTCGTTTTACCGACCTTGAAAAGATGGAAGGCTGAGTTAACCTTGAGCTTCATCAGGATCAAACTCCAGGGTTTGCCTGCAATACTGCATTCTAGCCACTGCACCATCAGATAGCTTACTTCATAGCCTCCAGTGCATCCTCAAGTGGAAAGGTGTTATCCTCTGATCCAGGAAATCCATAGCTGGACTCTGCAAAGACTTGCTGTAGTGATTGCAATGCATTTTCAGAATAAAGTGCTCATATTCATGCCAACTTGAATGCTACTTTTCATTACTGTATATCCTGAAGTATTTAGTATATCAGTGGATCCAATTGTATCAGATTGCATTCAATATATGATGCTATCAGACCTTACTCATTCATTCATTCATTCTTCATTCCTTAATTCTTCAGTCCTGCCCATCGTGGTTCATTTGACCTAGCCAAGAAGGGTTGAGAGGATACATTCAGGGAATGGTGAACATAACTTTGCATGATAGAATGAGACCACCAACCTCAAACAAAGGAATTGTTTTCCCACCCTTGAAAGCACCCTCCCTGAATCCAAAGCATTCTGCTAATTACTGCCAATCACAAGTACCTCTTTTGAGAAAAGTATCTATACAATTGCAAAAATTCTCCAAAGTCACCAATTATCTCAACCCTTTTCAATATGGGCTCAGACCTCATGTTGAGCCAGATTGTCCATATTTTCTTCAATAAATGACCTTCGGGGGAGGGGGAATGGAATTCTATGCATCCCACTTCATTTCTCATAGGCTTTTTGATATCATCAACCATGGTATTCTCCTGGACCATCTGTGTTATTTCAGGGACTGTGTTATAGGTGTTCCATTTCTATTTGTAGTGATCGTCTCAAAGGACAGCACTGAATGTCCATAACTTCCCCTGACTATGCTTCATGAAGGGGTGTGATTCAACCAGTGTAACAACCAGTTCGGTGAGTGCGTGTGCGTGCATGCCAAACACATACTTTGTGCGCGCACAGAGAGTTTACTACTGACCTTCTCCTGCAATCCTGCAATCTCCCTGTATGTTAAACAGCTAACGTGTGGCAATCCCCCTGTGCCATGTGAAGCAGCTGAGCTTGAAAACCAGGAAATAAAGGTCAGAATAGAACCAGGGTGGGTGGGCAGGCCCAACAGCTGATTGTCGGAGAGAACCAGTTTGCTTGCAGATGATCCTCGGAGCTACCAGTTCAGCCAAACTGGGCCAAATTCCACCCCTGGCTTCATGGCAGTTACTATATATTGTGTGTTGCCCCAAGACATTATTTGTCTTCAGAGGTGTTGAAGTTATGTATTATCTGAATCAGGAAATGCTGTGATATCCTCAAATAGTGTCTATGGATTAAGGTCCAATGGATTAAGGTCCAATAACTAGACTGAATCTGAGCAAGACAAAGACCTTGGGAATGGGTGGTTTGGATTCAGGAAGTGAGAAATTTGCCTGTTCTTAATGAAGTTGTTCTGCACATAACAAGCACAGAGTTTGTAGGTGTTCCCAGAGTTGGCATTGTCTTTGGTGGTTCAAGTGACCTATGCGGATAGACTGCCTGTCTATCTTGATACACCCACCAATGACATCACTGTATGACAGGGGCACTTTAGTTACAGCTATTTATGGAGTGGAAACCTAACATTTTTTTTTGCAATGTGCTTTTGATTTAGCTACCCTAATACTTGGTCCAGAAGCTGTGTCAATCAAATTTCTGAGTGGTGGACCTGCCTAATTACTTGTTATACCTTTATTGGAGCCACTGAACTAGCTGCTTTTGTTGGAGTAACTATCTAACTGCATGATAACCTAGAATTTATTGCAATGTGCTTTATGTTGGTTATCCTAATGCTTGGTCCTAAAGTTTTGTCAACCATATTTCTGAATGGTGTATCTGTTATAGCTGAACAAGCTGCCAATTAGATACCAAGCCAGTTTCAGGTTTGGGTTAAAAGATTTATGGTGCTGCTACATAACCTTGGACCTGGATACTTGCCACATTGGATTTATCCTTATAAATCTGGTTGGTCACTTTGATCATCAAGTGAGGTCTTCTTCTATGAGACAAGACACAGGTTCTATAGGTTTTGGCCCTATGATGAAATCCATGCACTGAAGTACTCTTCTGCCGAAATTTGCAAGGTACTCACTGTACCCTTTTTAGTCACCTACTGAATGTTTAGAAACCTATGGTACTCCCATGTGAATGTTGGAAGGTCTTGCCCCTACCCTAACCCCCAAAATCCTTTAAAATGCATGTTTCACTGAATATTGTTTTGTACCATTTTTACTGCAAACTCCTTGAGATGTTTCAGCAAATGTAAATACATTCATCCAACCAAGTATCCCAAAATGTAACCCACAAAGTCTTACTGTGAATAAAATGCTCCTATTGGGCCACCCTTCCCTCTTAGCAGACAACAAAATAGCACTAGATGGGAGTGATTCGACATATAGCATCTTGACATTTACGGATATAAACACAGTGTCCCCACTGCTATAAATATATCCTTCAGGGCTTCAGAAGGCTATCTTCAAATGTGAGATATGGGGGAACAGGCCATCTCAGTATGATTTGTATTGTGTGGCAAGTGGCTTTCGATATAAAGTGAGGGAACTTTTTCATCTGAAACTTAGGAAAAAGACAGACCCAAAAAGAACTGGGGAAAAGATTCTTCCAGGTTTGATTAAGGACCAACTTGCAAATTCCAACAGGTGCATGGCTTACTTTATAAACAAAAACAGAAGGCTTTTTAAAATGATTTGATTAATTGTTTAAAGAACTGGGACTCATTGGGTATATATAGTAATCACATTGATGAAGAGTGAGAAAGGAGGGTGATATTTTGCCACAAAGAAACACATCAGATAAAAGCCCATTAGTAGGACTGAGAACAGAAATAAAAGCAGATCTTCTCCATCTTGGTAAAAGTGAATATTATTGAACAGCTAAAGTTGCTGTTGGGGCATTCTTTCAAATGTTCTTATTAATTTCAACTTAGCAGTTTTGAATACTAAGGGAATGAATGAAAACGTCAGTCAAATAATTTTTAAAGGAAATAATTTAGAAGCCACAGACTTTTTCCTTCCTTCCTTCCTTCCTTCCTTCCTTCCTTCCTTCCTTCCTTCCTTCCTTCCTTCCCATAATTGTCCTTGGATAATTCTTTTGGCAATTTTCATTGTGGCCTGCAAGATGCTATCTTGCTGAAGATGTATGGGGTGGGCTAGTTTTGGGGTAAAAAAAGAATTCTGAAATCACGACACCACCTCTGAGCCTAAACCCGTCTTTGCATGCAATAGAGAATTCTGTTAGAATTCTTTATTGGCCA
Source organism: Naja naja (assembly GCA_009733165.1). Classification (NCBI taxonomy): domain Eukaryota; kingdom Metazoa; phylum Chordata; class Lepidosauria; order Squamata; family Elapidae; genus Naja; species Naja naja. Next base: position 269,378,805 of record CM019148.1, read on the forward strand.
AGTGTGATTGAACACAAGGAATTTGTCTTCGGTACATAAGCTCTCAGTGTACATAAAATATATAAGTGATAAATTGTGATCATAGTCATCATAAATAAGTTCATCATGAATCATAAGATACAACACTTTGTGATAGTCATAGGATACTAAATAAGCAATCAACATAAATCATATGAATGTTGTAGAGAATTCTGTTCATGAGGTTTCCATCTTTCCTTGGGTTTAACAAATATAGAATTTATCTTCTCTCCAGATTGAAACCAAAGGAGAAGAAGATATTTAGATTCAATAAAATATCATCTTCTCCTTTATTCACTTAACAACTGCAGTGATTCACATAACTACAATGGCCAAAAAGATCATAAAATCAGGTGTGAGTCACTTAACAATTGCCTTGCTTAGGAATGGAAATTCTAGTCCCAGTTATGGTCAAGGACTACCTGTATTTGATATCTAATAAATGAACAAACAGTGATCAAAAAGACAAGGCTGATGTGAATTAATGCATCCTCAGAGATTAATAGAAGATACTGCAGCTAGTAAGGCATGAATGAAAGTTTGATACAAGGATGAAAAAACATCAGGAAAGAGAGCTAGGTAGAGGCTGTGTTTGTCAGCTTTCCTTTAAAGATGGGTCCAATCCTCAGATGGTATCTGTTGCCCTCTCTGTTTGCAGTTGTGGCTTTCTGGCACATTGCTAGCTAACTGGTGATAATTCTTTCTGACTCTGACAAAAGTCACAATGCAGATGGAAGTTAGTCTGCCCACGCTCCCTTTCTTGGGAACTGCCAGCTTGCTTTAGAGTATTAAGGCAGCATTATATTGATTACTCCTTGATATTTGCAGGTGTACAAAATGTCCGAGGAGACTCACCGAAAGTTTTAGAGACTTTTAATTTGTTGTACCCAAGTTCTTTTGATGGTCCCCACAGGCTACGCATTTATGAAGAAAGGTAGAAACAATAAAAGCTTATTGTTTGCACTCAGCCAAACTTCATGGATTTCTTTAAGGTATGACAAAAGAAAATGAGTTACACGGATTTTCAATAACTTGAACACCAATCTTGGCTGTCTAAAGGGAATTACTCCAGTGTTCGTTCTTTCTCTATTGTGGCATGGCTTTAAGGGTTTATCCTTGTAAATGACATCAGTAGTTACAGTGAACAGGGCCAGAAAGCTCTGGAACTGCCTCCTCCTAACTTCATTTGCAAAAGTGTGCTAGGGACAAAACTAAAGGCAGCAAATGAAAATTTGCCCAGGTAACCACAGAGTTCACATATGAGATAGCAATCGCACTTAGATTTATATACTGCCCCATAGTGCTTTACAGCCCTCTCTAAGTGGTTTACAGAGTCAGCATATTGCCCCCAACAATCTCGTCCTCATTTTATCGACCTCGGAAGGATGTAAGATTGAGTCAAGCTTGAGCTAGTGAGAATTGAACTGCTGAACAGCAGGCTGCCGGCAGTCAACAGAATTAGACTACAGTGTGCATTCTAACCACTGTGCCATCATGGCTCTTGATATGGGTCAGTATATGGCAAACACAATGCAGGTTTAAGGGAGGGAGAGGCCTTGTCTTTCAAAGAGGCATAATGGATTTTATATATGAGCTCCAACTTTTCAACCTGTTCTTAATTAGAGCTACTTGAAATTAAGGGATATGATGGGGTGGGGAGGGGGATGGAATGGGACAACTTAGCATAGCCAATTTGCCACTGCTAACTCACCATGGCCAACTCATAATGGGACAACTCAATGTGGTCAACTCACTACAGGACACTTCAAGAATTCAGTTGAAGTAGTTAAAATAATAAAAAAAGATTTTAAATTTTGTCATTCACATTTCATTTTGTTCCTCCTTTTGCATCATTTCTTTAATGATTCTATTCCACCATTTCTTCGATATTAGTGTAATTTTCTCCTATGGTGAGTTGCAGCAAGTTGGCCATGGCATGTTGGCTGTGGCAAATTATCTGTGGCAAGTTGGCCTTGATGAGTTGGCTGCACCAAGTTGGCCATGCTGACTTGTCCTACATCCAGGGGGAGGGGGGGACTAGAGAGGCAAATGTTTGCTTATGTGTGATGATATCTTGAGGTAAATGGTGCATCTTACATACTTGCATAGAGTATCGGGATTCAAATACATAATGGTGGCTTTTATCTGGTGATGTCACATTATGCATGTCATTATATTGGCATCATTGCATGTTGGTGCAGATGCCACTGCAGAAGACCATTTCATTTAAATGGTCACATTTAAAAAAACTAACCCAGCTTTCTAGGTCATTTCTGCACTAAGACATATGTCAGAATGCAATTGATTCAAATCAGACCTTTCTCCAAATGAAGAAAAGCAATCCCTAACATTAAAAATGCATCTAATTTGTAATGGTTAAAGAAGACTAGTTCAATAATCGTATAGTAGCCAAGACAATGATTTTTGAAATTAAGAGAACTTTAAATTTTAAAGTCCACAAGTTGACCTTAGAAAAGTCTCATCTCTATCTTACAGGTGGGATTTGTAATACAAACTTTTGTTCCTGAACTTCCTGGACAAAAGAATCATGGGGATATAACATATATAATAATAGTCAACACAAAAAGTCACTTCCTATCCTTAGTCAATTATAAACTTAATTTTAGTTTAAGATGTGTGGACTCCAACTCCCAGAATTCCTCAGCCAACATTCTGGAAGATGAAATCCACACATCTTAAAATTGTCTAGATTGAGAAACTGGTTTAATACCTTTAAGCTGCCAAATTCCAAATTGGGTAGTGATGTGAATCATAATTTTTCAGCAAGAAGCTAATTTTGTTTTGAATGTCTCAGGGACAAGATCTATAGGGGAATATCAACTCTGTTAATAGACTCATTGACTGAAGAATGGCATATATGTAATGATGTCATGACTCAAACCCCACATTTTCAGACTTCATTCCTAGCGTTGGTGTTCCTGCTGTTAATGTTAATAACCCAAATACTTGAGATGTGAGATCATCACATTTTATCATTGGCTCCTCTCTGCCCCATAATGCAAGCCTATAATGGGAAGTTTTACAGATGAATTTCTCCCTAACCCTCTCCCCTTATCAATAGCATAGATTAGGGGTATCAAACTCGCGATGACACAGCGTCGTCACATGATGTATCGCAACTTTTTCCCCTTCACTAAACTGGGGTGGGTGTGGCCAGCGGTGATGTATCCGCCTGTGAGCTGTGAGTTTGACACCCCTGGCATAGACTTTCACTGACACAAAGCTTCTGAGAAGTCAGACCAGTAGCTAAACCTTTTAAAAGGAAGTTCTATGGGATTTCTTTCAAGATATGATTTGCAAATACTAATTGCTAAAGCTTAGACTTAATCTTCAGCATATTTTTTCTCTCTCTACTGTTTAAGAATCCCACCCCCAAAGGCTCTTTAACATGATTGCATAATGAGAAACTAAGATATTGTTATTATTTTACAGACAATAATGCTTCATCAAGGGACCTCTTTCCCCCCCAGGATGACTAATATACATGGAGCCTAACATTTTGAATTCCTCAAACAGTTTAAGGACAAGATGGGAGATGAGAAAGACAGCTGCATTTCAGCATCTCCAGCAAAAACATGAACCAGTTTAAAATGGCTTTTAAAATACTGAAAATTGGAGGGGAAAGGAATTGGGAGGCATCACGGATGGACCCTTGGAAATAAAATCCAGCGCTTTGATTAAACTTGTTATGAGACCTTTCATGACCAATGTTCTCGCTGTTCCCTTGTCACAAAGCTTCCAGATTGCAGTTTTACTTTAACCCAAACTCAGCTTTTCCTTCAGCTCTCTAAGCCTCTGTAAAATTGAAGGACATTTCCTTCCTATACCCATCTCTAATAACTCAGTGTGATTGAAACTTTCAATCTGCATTCCTGATTTTGGTCATAATTGAAAGGAACGCATTAGCAGCAGGGTGAAAATCCCACTATTGCTTCATAAACTTTACCTTCATTGCCTCAGATTCTCAGTAGTTCTCAATATGTAAGTTTAATGGCGTGACCCTAACAAGAAACGATCAGCAAATGAAATGAGCCAGTGGGTAGCTGCTTCACACGGCTACAAGTGTCAGTAGCAGCCTGCCTACCATTAATTTTATCGTAACTCATTTCTTCAGGTTGAGTACGGCACGATTTAATGTTCCCATTCCCTCATTCCTGTTCTGCATGACAAATTGTTTTAATAAACATAAACCGGTAATAATAAAGTAATAATAAGCCTCACACTCACCTTATATCACTGCAGTTAAATTCTCCCATAAGCCAACAGAGGGTACACTGACAATTACATTCCAGCCAATCCACAGTCAGATTGTCAATGGACAGATTTAATATAGTTTGTAAATATGATTAGTGTGCTGTCACATTATTGCAGCATGGTATTTACATTACTCTCCAAGGTTATTCGCTACACCAAATCAACATTAAGTAGTGTTCTTTTCTTTTGTTTCTTAAATCAACCATATTTTTCTTTCTGTATCACCCTGAAGTTAATGAAGAAAATTGTGCCGATTGTTAATATTCAGGGGAATCAATCAATATTACGGTTTTTTTTAAGGCATCTGTGTTTATGCTTGGACTTTTATTAGGAGATCTTTAAAACACACAGGATGTTCTCTCTATTGAGTCTCCCTACCCAACACTCTGTTATATCAACACTCAGCTGCCTACAAGTCTCTCATGAAAAATGTTCAAATAATGAATGGCTGTTGTTTACAGAAGTAATTTCATGCTACATTTCCATTATTGCCTAGATTTGTTTAGCTTCTCAAGCTTTCCTCGTTTCCTTGCAATGAACTTTTTAACAAAATACAGCCAGCCTGGGCTGTTTACCCTGTTATGCTGATAATAGGAACCTTTCTCATTTTGACAGATTGTAACAATTTCTAGCCATGTGCAAATGAGCATCTTAAACTCATTAAGGTCAATTAATCATTGCACAACTGGGTTCTCTCTCCCCATCCTCCATCAATGAATGTATCCCATAAATGAAGAAGGATAATAAAAAGGGTTGAATGTGGTTAAGGTTTATTTATCTAACTCAAATAATTGTACTTTCAATATTAGTAAAATTGCTTCCAAATGACATTAGTCTGTTCCTCCAAATTGATCTGCTTGTGACAGACAGTGAATAACTATTCCCCAATGCTCTAAGAACGTGGCATTGGTAGCAAATTCACCCTAGCTCTAATAATTTAACATCCACTTCATTCATTCATGTGTGCATGCCTGTGTGTGCATCTGTAAGTAAAGTTCTGCAAAAGTTTAGACGCCCAATATTTGTTGGATATAATATAATCATTATACATGGCAGCACCCATCTATCCATTCATTTTGTCAGACACAATAACAATGTCACAAGAGGACCCGTTCAAAATAATGTGCATACAGCAGATCGGAAGAGAACTGCAATTCTTCAGTGGAAGAAAAATCTATTTTGTGTTTTAAGCCATTGGCATTTTCCTCTTTTGCTTTAAAGACAGAGAAACAAATGCAATTCTGTGTGATTGCAAGGGCTACTCAATTTCTATTAGCCAACTAAAAATATATTAGCTATATTGTTAGTCTAGTCTACATTAGTCTAATAATCTAATAAAGATTCTTGCTAATTAGAAGCAGTCCTTTCCAAATGCCATGCTTGCAATTACCCTCTCACACATCTTCCATGCAGATGTATAGAAACTTTTATTGGGATAATAATATTTATATTAATGATTTCCATTTTCTATTCAGAGGATCCCATCTTCACACATGCAGATTGGACCATTACAGAAGAAGATTATGCTGGATTCTCTCTGGGGTTTTAGTTGTACCTTAACATGGTAAAATGCAGTGGTGGTATTATGCTTTCGCCCGTTTGGGGCAAACTAGTAGCTCCAAGGATCATCTGTGAGCGAACCGGTTCACTCCAATGATCAGCTGCTGGGCCCGCCTGCCCAAGCTCTATTCTGACCTTTTATTTCCTGGTATTGAAGCTCAGCTGCTTTGCATGGCACAGCAGATTGCTGCGCTTCAGCTGTTGAAGACACAGGGAGAGTGCAGGATTGCAGGAGAAGCAAACCAGTAGCAAACTCTCTGCATGCGCAAAAGTGTATGTTTGGCACACGCGTGCAAAGTGCACCCACCAAGCCATGCCCACAGAACCAGTGGTAAAAAAAATTGAATCCCACCACTGCTATGATGTCTTGAAACATGTTTGTCCCTGCCCCCAGGGTGGGATTCTACCAGTTCATACCAGTTATATAGAACCGGTTGTTACGATTCTGCACAGTTCGGAGAACTGGCAAATTGCACCACTGGCTGGCTCCTCCCTCCCATCCGCCCCGCTCAGGGGCTTTCCTGAGGCTCAGTCAGGGGTGGTATTCAGGGGTTTGGGGAGGGAGAAATGGTCTGAGAGCAGAGCTGAACCTTTCTTAGGATTGAAGCGTCTATTTTTCAGTGCAGACTCAGGCAGCAGATTGCAGAAAGGTAGATCTGGGAGTGAAGCTGTGATTCTGCAAGCAGCTCAATCTGCCTGCCTGCTTTGCCTGATTTTGGGTAAAAGTTGCTCTTTTTTTTAAATAAAAAATTCAATCTTTACATATATATTTACAATATTTACATACAAGCCACACTCAGCCAGTCACATGACCACCAAGCCACACCCACAAATTAGGCCATGCCCACAGAACCAGTTGTTAAGAAATTGAATCCCACCCCTGCCTGCCCCCACCCCACATGGAAATCTATCCATGCAATGAAATTTCGAGATTCTTGGGGATTGTTATTGAAGTACAGCTTTCACTTTGTTTGATTTTTATATTTTGTTTAGTTCCACATTTTTGTAGCATATCTTTACTTTTCAAACAATCTCTCATCTCCCAGCTTGCTTTCTACCTTCTCTTTCAAAAATAAAAAGAATGTACCTTACTTAAAGAGTCGCTCTTCTCTGTCATTGCAGCTGTTCCCTGTCATTTCTTCAGCTGGAGTTCTGTACAGTTTGACTATTTTGGTTTTTTTATTTCCCACATTTTTTAAAAAAAATGTTTCATTTTTGCCCATCTCCTGTTGATTTGTTTGTAAATTTCAGGCTGGCCTTATATTATTCTTCTATTTCTAAGCTGACCTGCAATTCCATCTGAAACTTTCTATGTCCTACATACTGGATCCTGGGCCAACTGTCTTCAATTCAGAAACAATTTTTAGGTTTTGAGCTCATTGTTTAAACTGCTATTGTCCAAAATAGTTTGGTAGTGTCACAAATTTAACATCTCATTGTTTATTCCTGTTAACCTCATGGATACCATGGACAAATCATATTTTTGGTGCCTCTATGTCTTTGATTCCTCTGTCCAGGAAATTGTTGGTCTGTGGGTGGTTGGACGTTTCTGTTCAAGCTCATTTTGGAATTGTAGCTCTAAAGTGTTTTAGGTGCTGCTATTGTTTTTTTTTTTTTAATTGCTGCTCTTATTTTTAATCTGATACTTTTGAATGATTTATTGATTTGTAAACTATTGGTATTCTAGGATGGGATCTGCTAGTTGCCTTAGTAAATATCTATAGAGTTAGGTTATACAATGAGTTTTAAAAACTCTGGTGGTCAAGTAGAAAAACTTCCCTGGATTTGAAGGATTGAAAGAATGGACATCAACAGATTCATTTTTAATTTAGAGTTTTTATATCAATCTTCTAGTTTTGTTTTACTCTATGAGATAGTTTAAGATGAAAGAGGATGACTGTCCTTACAGAATTTCATGACTACATCAGATGTATGAACCTATATCTTTTCAACTTATTTAAACACTACAACTTGGTACATTACAAAACTTTACAATTGCTAAGAACCTTTGGTGGTTCTTAGTGAAACAAGTTCTATGTACCATTGTAAAATTATAAGTCTGATGTAGCATTTCTGGCCAAATTTTGGAGAGTGGGAAAAAATAAAAATAAAATCCTATAAAGGATCTCCTGTCCTTAATGTCTTCATAAAATTGGGGAGGGGTGTCAAGTTTTGTCATTTATATTCATTGGCTATTTACTTGACCTATAAGACCTATAGCTACAATTTATTTTAAAGATTAATTACAGACCGTCTCTGTTTTTCATAATAAAGAAGCCAGGAGGTGTAGAGAGATATAAGTGAAATAAATGGAAAGAAAGAAACAGGGAGTGGGGTGTTGCTGAACACAAGATCACAGTACTTGAAACATCCTACTGAGATCAGAAGAATTGTGAAACATGCAGTGGTGGTACAATAGCTATTCATTAACTGCCTGTATCAGCGGGTCTAGAGATTAGAGCTTAATGCAATGGTGAAGTAAGTGTCCATATCACAGTAGCCATGGAGGAATAGCAAGATGTAATGAAACTGAATAGCTAGCCATTGAAAGTTGAAAAAAATATATTGATTTTCCAGTGCTTGATCACCCAGGAGGCTTTATCAGGTATGAATACTTGGGAACCATCTGCTAACTCTGTAATGGTATTTTAGGATTTGTGACAGACACTGGGGGGAAAAATAAACTATATGTTTGAAAATAACACAGAGTGAAGCCATGTTCTCTTATAATAAATCCCACTGCTGCCCATCTCTTTGACACAATCCATGCTTTTATGAGCTCCAAATTAGATCCTTATTCTTTTAACAGCAAATATCAATGAGCTAGTATGGTTTAATTTCTCCTGCCATCTTTCCACTAGAATCTTCCTGGATAAGTGGACTGTTGTGCTAAAAGCAAGAATACAGATGTATCTAAGCTTCACTATGGTAGTTGGTTTCCTGTTTTCCTCCCATCTCTCTCCCACCCACCCCAAAAGCAAACCTGGCAGATCCTACAATGATCATATTTGATTGTGAAACTGGCTGTTGTCATCCCTCAACATTCATTTGTAGAACAAGGGCAATAACTGGCATTCTATAAACCTCTGTGTATTGCCTGACGTACATAACCCTCCTGGATATGAATGTTGTTCTCGCCACACAACAGCCATTGTTATTGAAATGTGCTTCTGTTCCCCTTGCTTTAATATGGAAGATGATTATGAAACCACTTTGACTACCATAAATCAGCTGAAAGATGTAATAACGTGTTTCAACTGTTGGAACGGATGTTTGATTACAGCTCCGCGGTGCCTTTTTTAAATCTCATTTTGAGTTTAATTTCTAACCCATTCTATGCTTTAGAATATACATACCACATGTATACACGCCGAATAGCAGAATGTATTCATTCATGTTTATTATTGAATAGGTGGGTAAGGTTTTTTTAAATGCAGGTTGCATTTTAAATGCTTTGGGTAGGACAATATTTCATCTATTGTAAAACTGTATAACATAATAAGCTAAGCTGTCACTGGAAATTATGTTCAGATAACATTCAGCTTTAGAACCTCCTATGTAATAAAGAAAAATACATTGCTGAAATGTTTAATTGAGCTTTGGTGGCTCAGGCTGTAAATGCCTGCTCTTAAGATCCAGCTGTCTACAACTACTGTAGGCTCGAATCCCACCAGGCTCAAGGTTGACTCAGCCTTCCATCCTCTGTAGGTAAATTGAGGACCCAAGATTGTTGGGGCATGACTTGTAAAAATGCTTAGTAATAAGCAGGCATATACAATGGAATGAAGGCTATTGCTGAGCACATGGTTGTGCTCCAATGTAAGTCAGCCCTGAGTCTAGAAGGGCGCATATAAATGTAATTTAAAAAAAAAAAAAAAACATCAGGAGGGATGTGTGTGTGTGTGTGTGTGTTACTATAAACATCTTTCCTCATTTCCATTTTTCCCACTTAGTAATTTAGCAGGTCTCTCTGTTTTTTTTAATTAAATGGCATTTGGAATTAGTGATAATAAAAATGATGACATATAAATGGTGGGAAAGTATTTTCCCCCTTATTAGACAGTCCCAATGGCAGCATGCAAAGCAACTTGAATGTCAATTGACACAATGACAGAAAAAAAGTAGTAGTGCCAACTAGTCCCTTGGGGTAATAGATGTTAGAAGTTATATTTTAATATATCATACATCCATAATCCCAGAGCTAAAATACACACAGAGAGACAGACTAAAAGCAAATACTTGTATTCCAAATAAAGATTTTTTTATATTAACTTGGAAGATTATAGCTAAGATTTACACTCTCTTATTTTCTTTATTTTTTTTTATTCCAAGTCAGAATCAACATGGAAAAAGCTTAGGATAGTTTTGTTCAAAACCAAAGAAAGGGATTTTTTAAAGGAAAAAAACCCATACAATTCAAAAGACAAAAAGAATTGCCATTTGTTGTCCAGGCATAAGCCATACAGCCCTTCCTCTGGTAATGGGACAAAGTAATCCTCCATCCATTTTATTCTACCCATTCTGAGTATTGAATTCTGTGACTTCTTACCACGAAGAGCTTTATTTCTCAAGGGTTTATGGGTTCTTAGCAGAGAATTTAATTTTTGGTCCAGATAAGAGAGTAAAGGCTTATATGTGAGAATGTAAAAAGTTGCTGCTTTTCTTACAGGGAATTTGAATGAATTTCTTCTTTGCTTCAAAGAAATAATCCCATAATCCTTCTCCACCACAACCAGTCTCCATGTGCACACAAATTCATTGTATAGAATGAGTTCAACTTCAGTCCTTCATCTTCTTATAAAGTTGTTGAAACTCTAAAAGATCCAAAAATTCTGCCAAGTCAGCTTCAATTCCTAGTGCCCATGAAGTTCTATTGGTAGCAATATGGAAAAATTTGACCGCCATCTTTTTCCATCATATTTTTTTTCAATTTCCCAATCTAGACTATAGCCCTAGGATTTTCTAGTGGTGTATGACATTTTTAACTAGTTTAAAATCAGCTAAGGGTTGGTAGGTGCTACCAACTGTTATGGCATTATTAAATCTTTAAAGTATTAATTGGGTGTCATACATTCCTACAGTGACTGCTAGAAGCTAGGAAGAAGTGAGGTAATGACTTTCTGATACCCTTTGGGCTACACCCTGCAAGTTACAATAATGATGAAGGAGACTGAAATTCATGAAAGCTTATGTAGCAATAACTTGGTTGGTCTTTTCAGCTGCCATAAATTCTTCATTGATTTTTTGCAATAAAAACATTAGTTATATTTCTAGAAACTGTTATAGGTGTATAGATTATCCTAAGGTAGCCTACATATCTACAAGAAACATAACATAGCAAAAAGAATCCAAATACATAGGCCTTAGATATACAAGCACCATTTTTCTCACAGATGAATATGTACAATTTCAAAGGAGAAAAGCCACATTCAAAATTACCATCTTTGTCTCCAGTCTACTCAGACAAAATAAAAAATATTCCATTTTCAAAATTCTGGGGAAATGATAACCCCAGTGGTAGGATTCAATTTTTTTTTACTACCGGTTCTGTGGGCGTGGCTTTATGGGCATGGCTTAGTGGTGTGGCAGGGGAAGGATACTGCAAAATCCCATTCCCTCCCTACCCCACTAACCTGGTTTCCAGCTCCGTTCTCCTGTGCAGGGCAACCAAAGAAGACCCAGCCAATCAGCTGGAACTTGGGAGGCAGAGAATAGATAGAGGCCAGGGCCAGTCAGAGGTGGTATTTGCCGGTTCTCCGAACTACTCAAAATTTCCACTACCAATTCTTCAGAACTGGTCAGAACCTGCTGAATACCACCTCTGGATGACCCCTTCAACTGGTATTTATTGGTTAATTCAATGTTCTCTGTTTTGACCTTTATTAAAAAGACAGTCTGCCAACAGTTCAAAATCCTTCCAACTGCCAGAAGCTTAATTGTGGAGATTATGGTCTGTTTGTAACATAGATTATTAAAACACACTTGGACCTTTTAACAGCCTTTCCCTTGATTCAGAAATAGTTTATACATATTAGATAAAATAGATTATTCTCATTTCTCTCCCCATGTTTTTGGATCATATTCAGATCATTTTTCATGAGCTCTGGGAAAAAACATGCTAAATTTACAACAGTGGCAGATGTAGAAAAATAAGGTAGTCATCCATAATATGTCATATGTTCTTTTATATATTCAAGCCAAAAATATTAAGAGGATAGAAAGCACAGACTCACTAGCAAACTGAATTATAATATGTTCTCATGTACTGGAGAATAATACAACACTTATGGATTTATGTACAAAACCATAGACATGACATTCTGTTTTAAAATGTGCCCTGTTTGGCAGAAGAGAACTGTCCCTTATTTTAAAATGCTGGTTTGGCAGTCTTCTGAAAGAATACTGTAGACTGTTCAAAATCAGTCTTGATATGGATTGAGTGTCCCCTTAGGAAAATGGTAAAATGTAGCCTGGAAAACATGACAGGCAGTAGAAGCCAAGAAGCATGATCCCTCTTGTCAATGCATACACACATATAGCACCTATCAACTCTGGTAGCCTTGCTGATAAGGGGTAGCACATAATCAGTGGGCTCCCCCTTTCCCCAACCTGGCTCAGCTGTAATGGCTGAGAGAACAGCTGTAAACTAGCAACTGCTCTACTAGTCTATGGCACTAAGGATGACTCATCACTCTCCTGCTTTGCCAGATAGCATAGCATAGCATAGCATAGCATAGCATAGCATAGCATATAGAGTAGAGTAGAGTAGAGTAGAGTAGAGTAGAGTAGAGTAGAATAGAATAGAATAGAGTATATAGAGTAGAGTAGAATGAATAGGATAGGATAGTATTTTATTAGTTGTTTTAATCTTAATAGAATTTTTATTATTTTAAATGTACACTAATCAGCATTCAGTTCTCAAAGGACCCCATGCAGCACTTGTCAGCTGTCCGGGCAGCATTTTGCAAATGCTGTACACGCAATGTCACTGAACTGGTAGTAACACTGGTTGAATCCCACCCTTGACACACATACATGCCCCCCCCAAAACAGAATCTTGTGAAATTACAAGATGGATGTCATAAGGAAGCACCATAGATCAGCTGTCTCAGCACAGATTTTGATTGGTGGACCAAGCCTCCTATCAAAAATGCCTATCAATCATAGCAGCGTTCGGACAGAAGGATGGTGTCATGCCTGAAGAAGTTGTTAAGAAAAAAGAAAGGCTGAAAAACCAGAGGGTTTAATGAATTGTTCTACAGGTGAAACTTGAAAAATTAGAATATCATGCAAAAGTTCATTTATTTCAGTAATGCAACTTAAAAGGTGAAACTAATATATGAGATAGATTCATGACATGCAAAACAAGATAGTTCAAGCCATGATTTGTCATAATTGCAATGATTATGGCTTACATCTCATGAAAACCCCAAATCCACAATCTCAGAAAATTAGAATATTGTGAAAAGGTGCAATATTCTAGGCTCAAGGTGTCCCACTCTAATCAACTAATTAAGCCATAACACCTGCAAAGGGTTCCTGAGCCTTTAAATGGTCTCTCAGTCTGGTTCAGTAGGAATCACAATCATGGGAAACACTGCTGACCTGACAGCTGTGCAGAAAACCATCATTGACACCCTCCATAAGGAGGGAAAGCCTCAAAAGGTAATTGCAAAAGAAGTTGGATGTTCCCAAAGTGCTGTATCAAAGCACATTAATAGAAAGTTATGTGGAAGGGAAAAGTGTGGAAGAAAAAGGTGCACAAGCAGCAGGGATGATCGCAGCCTGGAGAGGATTGTCAGGAAAAAGCCATTCAAAAGTGTTGGCAAGGAGTTGACTGAGGCTGGAGTCAGTGCATCAAGAGCCACCACACATAGACAGATCCTGGACATGGGCTTCAAATGTCGTATTGCTCTTGTCAAGCCGCTCCTGAACAACAAACATCAGAAGCGTCTTACCTGGGCTAAAGAAAAACAGACTTGGTCTGTTGCTCAGCGGTCCAAAGTCCTCTTTTCTGATGAGAGCAACGTTTGCATCTCATTTGGAAACCAAAGACCCAGAGCCTGGAGGAAGAATGGAGAGGCACACACTGCAAGATGCTTGAAGTCCAGTGTGAAGTTTCCACAGTCTGTGTTGATTTGGGGAACCATGTCATCTGCTGGTGTTGGTCCACTGTCCAGGGTCAACGCAGCCATCTACCAGGAGATTTTGGAGCACTTCATGCTTCTTTCCACAGATGAGCTTTATGGGGATTCTGACTTCATTTTCCAGCAGGACTTGGCACCTGCCCACGCTGCCAAAAGCACCAAAACCTGGTTCAATGACCATGGGATTACTGTGCTTGATTGGCCAGCAAACTCGCCTGACCTGAACCCCATAGAGAATCTATGGGGCATTAAGAAAGATGAGAGACATGAGACCGAACAATGCAGAGCTGAAGGCCACTATTGAAGCATCCTGGTCTTCCATAACACCTCAGCAGTGCCACAGGCTGATAGCTGCCATGCCGCATTGAGTCAGTAATTGCTGCAAAAGGGGCCCAAACCAAGTACTGAGTACATATGCATGCTTATACTTTTCAGAGGTCCAATATTGTTCTGTGTACAATACTTGTTTTATTGATTGCATGTAATGTTCTAATTTTCTGAGATTGTGGATTTGGGGTTTTCATGAGCTGTAAGCCATAATCATCACAATTATGGCAAATCACGGCTTGAACTATCTTGCTTTGCATGTAATGAGTCTATCTCATACATTAGTTTCACCTTTTAAGTTTCATTGCTGAAATAAATGGATTTTTGCATGATATTCTAGTTTTTTGAGTTTCACCTGTGTTTAACTTGCCATGTACCCTAAATCAGGAGACTACCAACTTTGAAAGCCAGAACCAAAGTTTTAAAGACAGCTGAGGGATAGGTAGTAAGGGCAGCAGAGCAGATGGAATGAGACTGATTAGAGAGAACTCTTAACTCAGGAAGGACTCAGTTTGCTTCCTAATGGAACACCCAAAAGACACTAAAATCTATATAAACCAGAGTCCCCTAATTTGATGCCTTCTAAATATGTTGATTACAATCTTCTTCATCTCCATCAAAATGGCAAATGGTTATATTGTTGCTGCTGAGGAGGAAGGAGGAATTATAATCCTACCCTCGATTTATGACCACACTTGATCCCAACATTTCTGTTGCTAAGTGAGGCAGTTGTTAAGTGAATTTTGCCCCATTTTACAACCTTTCTTTACACAGTTGTTAAGTTAGTAACACAGTTGTTGAATGAATCTGGCTTCCCCGTTGACTTTGTTGGTTAGAAAATCACAAACAAGACCCCGGGACACTGCAACTGTCATAAATATGAACCAATTGCTAAGCATCTGAATTTTGATCACGTCATAAAGAGGATGCTGCAATGATTGTAAGTGTGAAAAACAGTCATAAGTCACTTTTTTAGTGCCATTATGACTTTGAATGGTCTCTAAATAAACTGTTATAAGTTGAGGCCTGTATAAAAATGAGGATATTCTTTGGCATCCTTTTAATATCCCATATAGCTCAACAGTTATTAAAAGTCCTCCATTGTCTGCATCAGCCCATTTTTGAATACCTAGCCATGTTTACAGAAAACAATATTGTGATTGAGTATATGACGTTATCCTTTTAAAGGCAATCTTGAGAGTGAGATTGTCCTTGGAAATCACAGAAACGGATGCCAGCATATACAAAGTTAAGGATATGAAAGAGTGAGAAAAGATGGCTTACAGCTTTCATAGGGCTACCTAATTTGAGTGGCAAAAAGATGAGGAAAATTCTTAATGTTTCCTTGTCATCTAGCGGTCATCTGGATTGTTTCAGATCGGATTTGTACCCTAATGAAGCTAAGGCCTGATGATGAAAAAGGAAGGACCCAAGGTCCTGAAGTTTGGAGGACTAAGCATAGAATGTAATGTAGTATCTAAAGCAGGGGTGTCAAACTCAAGTTGTCACAGCATCATCACGTGACGTATCGGGACTTTTTCGCCCTTCGCTAAACTGGGCATGGGCATGGCCAGCATGTGTCACATCCGACCCGTGGGCTGTGAGTTTGACAGCCCTGATCTAAAGAGACAACCTGATATTGCTCCATGAGGTCCTCTCATTATGGAAGTGGTGGACAACCAGATTTTCCTCTGCCAGTAGGCACAACATCCATGTGCCATAAAGGCAATCCAGTGAAGTATTTCCCAGCTGCCAGATCCAGGGCAGATACTCCCTTCAGGGTTCTCTAAGGCAAGGCTTAGCATGTTGTCAGATATGGTTGTTACCACTGTCTCTTTTGTAACTGATCAACAGCCTACATTAATAGAGAATAAATTGAGCAAAAGTTAATCCCCAATAATTCCAGTGTTATTCCAGCCCTAATAACCTAATTAAACCCAACTGATACGGGTGATTTCCCCTCCCCACCCTTGTTAACTGCAAACCTAAAGAATATCCAAAAAGGCAGCATGGAGTGGATGGAAAATAATCGGATCAGCCAGAAGAAGAAGAATTTCTTGCTCAGCAACATGATCAGCATACATCTTCGCTGCTCAATTAAGAGGTCCCTTCCCCTCCTCTACCCCAGGCAGACTCTGCTTGTATTGAAACACCTGCCTGCTTCACACAGCCACATGCTGCTGCAAATGACCTCCTTGTTTAAATTGGTTAGTAGGCCAATTTAAGTGTCTCCATTACTGAGTGATAAAAGCAAAAACCATCCCTTTGTAATGGGAAATGAGGCTTTCTAAAGTTAAAAGATTGGTGATCATTTTTTTAGCAAACAGCTCAAATAATGGTTGTCATTACCAACCATAGTAAGCACAGCTTTCCCAGAATTGTTCCCCTCTGGAGGATAAAACTTGGTTAACTGTGGGATTTAAAGAAATGAGAGTAAACACAACATCTCACTGGAATAAAACTGTTTGGTGTGAATCATTGGTTGAATTGTCCACACTGGCAGCAGAGTCATCAGAACAAGGCACTATTTCATCAAAATGTTAAACATATGTTGTGATGACATGATGTAAGATCTGTCTCTTATGTAATTCAAATGTGGCATATGACATTGAGTCCCACAAAATGGGTAGAACTTGGTTGCTACATGGAAGCCAGAACTGCTTATTTGCTGTCCCTGCAGACAGCAAATATTTAATGTTTCAGGCAGAGTTAATCCATGCCTATTGATAGATTCCAGAAACTGAATCTGAAACCTTGCTGCAGATAAACATGTGTTCTACCATTAAAACATGTGGGTTCACGTGGGACTTTAATTTTATCCAACTCCATAGCTTTGACAAGAGTGTCAGCATGAGAATCGCTGCATCAAAAGTGGTATGGTTTAGAGGTAAAAATGAAGAATCAATAAAGATTTGAATAAAGATCTTTCCATAGAATAGGAAAGGATGTCTAGAATTTCTGTGGACATTATCATGGCTGCATCTCCTGTCGCCTTTATTGTAACATCTTGTGAAAAACTATTGAACTTTAGAAAAAATGAAAAGATTTAGCAGCACTTTCCGTAAGGAAGAGAACTAAAAATATAGTTTTGATCAACTGAAGGCCATTTTTTTTATCTCTGAGTGAGATGAGTAGTTAAGAAATATTTATTTATTTATTTATTTATTTTATTGGACTTATAGGCCACCCTCTCTCCTGAGGGACTCAGGGCACCTTACAATAAAAAAAACAAGAAGACAAATATTAAAATAGAATTAAACAAAACTAAGCCCAATAAAATTTAAAACCCGATTAAAACTAAGAATTAATAGAAAACCCCACCCCCACCCCATTCAGTCCAGGCTGGCCTGTTGAAACAACCAAGTCTTTAGGTTGCACCAAAGGAACAGAGGTCAGGGGCCAACCGGAGCTCCAAGGGGAGCCGATTCCACAGGGTGGGTGCTCCCACAGAGAAGGCCCTACCCCTGGGCGCCGCCAACCGACAGTGTCTGGTCGATGGCACCCCCAGGAGGCCCTGCCTGTGGAAGCGTATAGGGAGATTGGAGATCGACGCTGGCAGGAGACAGATTATTTGCTATTTATTATTTGTTAATATAAATTAACAAATAAATAAGTAAGTGTTATGTTTGCATAGAGAGGCAGGACGTGGAGTGCTTCAGCTCAAAGTTTATTGTGACTTCAGCTCAGAACGGACCTGAATGGCTCAGCCGCAGCAGCTATTTATAGCCGGCTGCCGCGGCTGCCAGCCAATCAGAGTGCAGGGTTTTCCCGCACTTTTACAACCAATGCATTCAAACACTTTACAACAATAACCAGTCATTTTAAACTCTGCATACATAACAGTAAGTGTTTGTAGGATAGGTGGGCCCAATGCCTTTTGCTTATTTCACATACCAGCCTCTGAGACCCCCTCTTTTTCTTCCCAATTGCATTTACCTGCCCACCAGGCCAAGCAAGAGGAGTATGCTAAGGATCCCATCTCCAAAGGAGCTCCATCTGGCACATGATGTGCTTTTTCTGCTGTGTCCCCCACTGTCTGGAATAGGATTCCCCCACCCCAGGTGAGGTTTGTCCCTTCTCTGTTACCCTTCCAGGAGGCCCTTAAAATATCTTTTTTTTTACCAGACTTGGGAATCCCAGAGAATGTTGCTGTATGAGATTAAATGATTTTGTTCTCCTACTTATGGTCACTCATGCGCTCATCATTTCCCATTTGGACTACTGTAATGCTCTCTACATGGGGCTGCCCCGAGGACCACCCAGAGGCTTCAACTTGTCCAGAATGCAGCAGCATGGGTTGTGATGGGAAGTCCCGATACTCCCATGTTACACCCCTCCTGCATGAGCTGCACTGGTTACCAGTTGCCCTCCAAGTGAGATTCAAGGTGTTGGTGTTAACCTATAAAGCCGGTCATGGCATTGGACCGGGTATTTGCAGGAAACCCTGCTGCCGATAACAGCTTCCCAACGACCCATGCGCTCCCACCGGCAGGGCCTGCTCAGGGTGCCGTCAGCCAGGCAATGCTGGCTGGTGGCTCCCAGGGGTAGGGCCTTCTCTGTGGGGGCACCCACCCTTTGCAACCAACTACCCCTGGAGCTCTGGGTGGCCCCTGACCTCCAATCCTTCCACCGTGACCTAAAAACTTGGCTGTTCCAACTAGCCTACCCGACTGAAGGAGGGGGGGTGTTTAGTGGTAGTTTTAAATTTTTAACCTATTTAAGAGATTTCTGGTTTAATTGATTTTTAATGTTTATATTGTGTTGTTTTTCAGTATTGTAAGCCGCCCTGAGCCCTTAGAAAGATAGGGCAGCATATAAATCTCATAAATAAATAAATAACTACTTTCTTGACTTTTGTCTGTTTATTTTGTTTACTTTATCAGTTTATTTTATTTATTTTTTGGTTATTTTACCTTGTTATGGAGTTTTTCACTGCTCCTGTGTTTTACCCTGAACCAGCGTTACGTGTCTGTGAGATGGACATCTATATAAATATGCTAAATAAATACATACATCTACAGCACCCTCCTGAGTCTTCAGGTCTATGCCAAGAATCACAATCTCTTGCTAAAACATCCATCGCAGTAACAAGGCAAAATTTCAATCTGACATCAAGCACAAATACCAAAGTCATGTGGTTTGCATTGTGAGGTCATGATATATTCCTAATTTATACACCTTAGCTCTGTTTATGCCTGTGTTGGCTCTAACCTCATTTTCTTCAATAAATCACAAAGAATGGCTCTTAACAAATCTGGAAAATTCCCAATCTCATCCCCAGGAGTTCATAGTATCATCATACAAGTGAATTCACTCTAGTTTTGGGAGTAATGAAGACCATGTTCTTAGAAACAACATCTGACTGTAGAAACAATCATTTTGTTGGACTAACTTGTTTACATGTTGTTCAAGATAAATTTCCTCAGATAACTTCTTTCTGACTTTTTCTACATTAGTACAAGCATCTGTTTGATCCCTCAAAGATAAGCAGAATAAACCTTCAATAGCATGTACATTTACTTCTGGAATTTCCCTCAGGCCTATGCTTTTCATAGAAGTTTTGATGGAGTATATTGTATAGTCCAGCCTACTTTGTTGTCAAGCCAACAGGTTAGTGATAAAATATTCTTTCTTTAAACATTAGAAAAAGATACATCTTGTCAAATGGGAAATCTGATGCACAGCCTAGTAATGAAAATGTTATTCTAATCCAAATATCAATCCACAGTATTAGACATGTGTAATTGGTAACACAGCTGGTAACAATATCAGGAATGAAAACCACAAGTAATTCACAGGCAAACAGAAGTATAGATTTCAACCAGGATCACATACTGAGTTCAATTGGAGATTACAATACCACTCTCTATGTCAGTGTTTCTCAACTTGGCAACTTTAAGAAGTGTGGACTTCAATTCCCAGAATTCCCTAGCCAGAATATTGAATAGGGAATTCTGAGAACTGAAGTCCACACCTCTTAAAATTGTCAAGGTTGAGAAACACTGTTCTATGTTGACCAAAAGTAGTCAGGAGTTAGGATTTCAGCTAATGCTGAAGGCCATAAGCACAACAAAGACAGGCAATGATGACAGAAACATAATAGTATTTAGGAAGCCAGGGACTAAGATATAAAATATTCTGGCCTTAGCAAGCAATTGACTGAATCTTTCTCTATGAATAGGATGTAATTTTCAAATAGTTTTCTTCAGAGAAGGTCTGTTTCTTAGAAGAAAATTTGGCCTTTAAGCCTGGACTCTCAATTATTTGCATTCTCCTGGGCTGCTCTGTTCTGTGCTGAACTTTACATTTCTCCTCTAATCCTGGCTAGAGGCCCAATTTAGGAAACTAACTTTTTTTTTTAATTCGCACTTATATGCCACCCTTCTCTGGAGACTCAGGGCGCCTTACAATTTTTTGGAGCACAACCCAATGTGCTCAGCAATAGCCTTCCTTCCATTGTATATGCCTGCTTATTACTAAGCAGCATTTTTACAAAGTCAGCTTATTGCCCCCAACAATCTTGGGTCCTCAATTTACCTACCCCGAGAGGATGGAAGGCTGAGTCAACCTTGAGCCTGGTGGGATTCGAGCCTGCACTAATTGCAGGCAGCTGGAACTAAGTGCTAGGCATTTAACAACCTGCACCACCAAGGCTTTAAAAGGTCAGAACTCAGGCTCAAGACTTCAAAGAAACAACTGTTGGTTCTAGCCTGTGACTCATCCTTCTCTAAGGAAGATATATCCTCATGACCACATTTTTTGGCTGAAAGTAGAGATTATTTAAATTGTTTCTGCATGTCATGCCCCTGGTGGAGACTGACTCTGAGGGAGAGGAGGAACAGCTGACAGGGAGTGGAAGTGTGGCTCCGGAGGTTGCGGAGGAGGCTGGGGATGGGCAGAGGACAGCTGGGCAGTCAGAGGAGGACCCAGGCTCATCCCCTATCCATCCTAGGGCATGCAGGGAGGAGAGGATAATGGAGAGACATGGTCTCCTCAAGAGGAGAGGGCCTTGATCCTCTTCATGGGCTGCAGGTGTGACAACTGAATAAGAGTTTGGACCTGCATACTGGCAAACGCTGGAAACAAAGTGTGTTTTACTTTGGTCTGAAGTTATCTTAGTTGGCATCCTTCCAACAGACTGTGCCTTGTTATCTCCTTGAATTTGGTAAATACTTTTCTTGTTCCGTTGTGGAAATTTTGTCATTGTAGTTTGTTTGGTTTTTTTATTTCACCTCTATCTGCTCATTAAATTCGGACTGTATTGCTTTCTTTTGAAGACTATTTTTGAGTATGTTTTATCTCCAACTGAGTATTATTGAACAGTGGGGCCAAATTGGAGGCATTAAAAGACATTTATTTACATTTTGAATTTTGTTATGTTTGTGTTACACTCTGGGTCATCACACTGCATGTATTCATTCAGCCATCAATAGTAAAGGAACAAGTAATTAAGAAATATACTTCAGACTAGTTCTCAACAGAGCCATGAAGGCCTTGGAGAAGATATTCAGATGCTATGATGTGTCTATACCTATACAGATCAGAATTGTAGAAGCCATAGTATTCCCTATGACAGACTATGGAAGCAAAAATTGGGCTTTGAAGAAGGATAGAAAAAATATTGATATTTCTAAATTTTGATGTTGGACAAAACTCTTGCCAAGAAAACAAACAAATAGATCACTGAAAAGTTCAATCCAGAATTCTCACTTTAGGCACAAGGGAACAGGCTCAACTTATGTGAAGACCTAGCTCTCTGGAGAAGTCTATAAGGTTAGGAAAGGTGCAAGGAAAGAGAAGAGAAAGATCAGCAGCAAGGTGGGTATATTTAATTATAATGATGATGGAAGTTCTGAAGGACCAAGTTAGAAGCAGATTGTCATGAAGAAAAACTATTATGTGATTACTAAGAGTCAACCCCAATTTAATAGCATATAATCGTTCAATCAATTTTTTAATCTAAATTCTATGAAATTAGCATTATATGATTGTGTGAAGTTGTGTTCTTCATTAATTTAAAAACTGTGGTCATCTCATCTATTTTTCAGGGGAAACATATGTATTGTGCCAGGAGAAAACCAAACCATTGTTTTGATTATCCATGTACACATCCATGTACAACACTAAGATTACCTTTTTTTAAAATGTCATTGTATACAGTGTCTGAATTCCTACTACAGGAATACAATTTAATAGGAGTCATAGAAATCTGGTAGAATTATTCTTATGGCAGGAGAATAGCAATTAAAGGATAAAAGCAATACAGCACACACTGCATTCCTATTTGGACTTGCTGGCATATGGATACAATTTCACCAGTGAATTGCCATTACAGGTGGTCCTCATTTATTGACTACTTGTTCTTACAAGTGGTCCTTGAAGTTCCAATCATCACAGCATCCTCACAAGTCATGCAATCCCAATTTTGACACTTGACAACTGGCCAAGATTTCTGACCATCATGGCATCCTGCAATCATGTGAGTATGATTTGTGAACCACCTTGCTGCTTCTCAAGTGCAAAGTCAATGGGGAAGCCATCAGGAAGTTAGAAGTCATAATTACATGAGGTCATTGCTTAATGATCCATGTGGCCCTCTTTTAATGATGGCAACTGGGGACTGTTGGAATGGCTTGCTAAGTGGCACAATCACATGATGTCATGCTTTATGACTGCATCTCTTAGCAATGGAATTTCCAATCCCAATTACCATTGGGTTGTTAAGCAATGGCTATCTGTACTACATTTTGTACATGTGTTCCTGTGGACAATTACAGAATGTCAGACTCCTTTTGGCTGGCTAAGTAGAAAATTATTTCCATGGCTCTTCTAGGTAGATGATTGTTTCTGCTCTTCTACTGAAATCAGACATAGTAGAATGCTTTGGGTCCCATCAACTGAGCAGTGTCATCTTCAGGATCCAGGTGACCTCCCTTCTCTGTTGCAGCATCTCTCTACTGAAAGGATATCTCTACAGAAATCTGGATAGCTCCTACCCTGAGGATGTTCAGGAAACTGTCAAAGACCTGGCTGTTCTCCCAGATCAAACTGATGGTTGAACCACTGCTGAATTGGAAGTTGAGTTATATGTTGTTGTTGTTCTTGCTTTGTCTTCTGTAATTTTTTACTTTTTAATTGCAAGCCACCCAGAGGTGTTAAGAGACTGTCAGGTTATAAATTGTACAAATAGTTCCATTTGGGGAGGGGGAACACACCCAATTTTATACAACTTGTATTATGATAAAAAGTTTAAGGGGGAAGATAAAGAAAGTAGCAGAACTTATACTGAGTCCTAAATTATGGCTGTTGTGCAATAATTGAGGGAGAGAGTTTTACCTGTATAGTTGAGGTTGAAGAATTATGTCAGCAAAGCCAAAAAAAATTAATCACATTGCCTAAGTGCATACAAATGTGAACACCATCATTTGGCAGTGACTTTGAACAGATATAAGATATCCACAATGGGGAATATTGGATTTCATGCTAAGATTGTTTTCTGCTGTGTTAAGGATGGGTAGATACCACTTTATCTCAGCTTGGTCAATAAGAGAATAAGAAGAGCTGTAATAATAAGGTGAAAATGACCGTGTAACCACTGGAGTTCTTCATTGTAAGGGAAATCAAAGCTAAGTGCCATCAGATGCACTTCTTGGATATTAACATAGTAGATTTTCACGAATTCAGAACAATAATAAATTAGCAGGAAAAGCTAATGAAAAATAGAATTTTAAAATGGTCCTAAGCAAAGAGTCACTTAAAAGTGTAATAGCAAACAATTTCAAATAAAAACAAGAAAAACTATGTAAAAAGCTTCATGGAGGTCAGAAAGCAAGGAACATACGTATATGAGATAAAATGAGGGATGGGTCATTAAGGAGAATTACATACAAGTACCCAGAATTATAGAGATGGTGTTAAAAGAGCAAAGTTCTCAATAGTCTGAGATTGGTAAAAGATATTCAGACTAACAAAAAGGACTTCCTATGTTTAAAATATTAGAAAGAAAAAAGAATCAGTCAATCAACTAATTGAGGAAAACAGCAATATGATAAAAATAAAAACAATTGCTTTGTCTTTGTCTTCCAGTTGATATGGCGATGTACCAAATTACAATTAAGATTGCTCCCAAGTAGTAATTTCATCATCTTTTTATTACTTTATTGCCTAATTGATATACAGAAAACTTGCTATGCCTATAATAGTGGACAGCAATATTTCACATTAAATTTACCATGCATTTGAAATTGAAAAGCAGAGAAAACAAAAGCTTTCACTTTCCTGGAGGAAGAGTATCCTATTGTCATGATAGCTGACCAACCATCAGTTTTGGGTGACTCTACCCTGGTTCTGAAGTGTAATAAATTTTTAAACACTCTTTTTCATGGCATAGTAACTTTTAGAATGACAGAATTTATGCAGATTTAAACGTTAGTTGGCAATTTGAATCAGAAATTTGTGGAGAGTGAAGAGGATGGTCTTAAAGAGAGAACTATCACCAAACAGATGAGAGGGAAAACATATATTAAGTTCGGGGCATGTAGAAAGTACGTGCAAATATTTCAGACACCTCCCTAATTCACATGGTTATAAAAGAGAGAAGAAGAACAATCAGACTTGCAAGATTATATTACAATAACCTACCTAAATAAAAGTAGTCTTTAGTTTTCCATTGAATTATTTTGTAATCTGGTTGATTTTGGGTATTGGAATAGAGATTTAATACTTCATAACCAAACAACAACAACAATAATAATTATAAAATAAAAAAATCAGAATTGAAAAGGCAGGTAACTGACTCACATACAAAAGAATTGCTCTTCTTGAAAACTTAAAAAATGTAGCAAATATTTTAAAAGTCAGATTAGGCCTTCAGGATGAACTGACTTCCCTATCTGTCATTATTACAGAAATAAATTATGTTTTCTAAATATTTAGGAGGCTGCTTTGCAAGATCTTCCTATACTTTAATGGGCAGGGGGAATGGCCTTGAAGGACAGAAGTTGCTGCCAAGGTTATAGTCAGATGAAAGAAGCCTGAGAACTTGAAAATAATGTCTCAGACAAGCCCCTTTCCTAGCTTACATAGAGATGAAAAGGTAGGGAGTTGAAGCACATTCAGACTTGGAAGAATTATGTCAAGCCTAGAAGGTAAAACAGACTAAGAAACCAATGGCATGTAGTTGGTACAACTTTTCTTGTAACAGTTATAGTAACAGAATCTTGCTATTCTTCTGCCTCTATAATTCTTGCCATACATATTATCATTATATGATGGGTGGGTGGAGAAATCTGACTGTTGCATCAGTCATTGGGTCTTACAGTTCAGTTAGTTAATTGTGTACAGGAATCTGTAATATTATCTAATGCCTGAAAATAATCCTATTAGTTACCCAGATCGTATATTAATTGCTTTTTAATGCCCAAGATATACATTGATTTTCTGAAAAAGTACACAATTAGTTTGCTATCCCACTAGAAAATGGATCTTTGAAATAAGAGTAGAAAATGCTGGCATGGCCATGATTGACTTCAGCACATGTGGATCTTTACAATGTTCCTCTTGTATGCTGTTTATAAAGGAATCTATATAAGACAACAATTAGAGAAACTTGCCTATTTAAGAGTGGAGACCAAAACTTTGATTTGTTTAAAACAACTGCCCTACATATAATGGCTTGAGTGCTGACAGGTACATAACACTTCCCTTGTTGTTGTTGCACTTGTCAATGTATATGAACTGGACTAAATCAAGCTACCATGTAATTTTATAAATGAGTTTTCCTCATATAGTGGTGACCTGATGGTTTTAAAATTATAAAAGCCCATCAGTCTGAAACCTGATGAACTGAATATCTAGAAGGTAGAAATTTTTCCACAACATCAGAGTAATACAGGAATAAAAACTTATTCAAATTTTGGGGAAAGTCACTCTTCCAACCAAAAAGTGATTGATATAATTCCGAACTAAATTGATAAGTAACTGGTGAAGATTTCTCTTTTCCTTTTTTTAAAGAAGAAAATTAATAGCTTTTCCTGTCTGCAAAAGCTCAGTGTCACAAAATGTTATGTGTTCTTCTGTTCCTGCATCAATACGTCACTGTCCTTAATGAGATATCACACTGATGTCCCAGATTCATGGGATTATTATTGTTCTTAATTATTTATATTGCCCCATCAATGTACATGGTGCATTACATGAGGGAATAAAACAGATCCCTGCTGAAAACTTATTCCTGAAAAAATGAAACAAAGGGCCAAATGTAAGACAGAAGGGGGGAAATGCAATAAGCAAATAATTGTGCATCAAGGCTCATTTTAAAAAACGATTCCTGAATATTTCCAGCAGTGATCAGGATTTGAAGTATTTGGGAAGAGATGGTCAAGATATTTGAAAACTGAGATTAAACTGAATTCCAGCAGAAGAGAGATAAGCTTTGGCATTTGAGCATTCATCAGATGCTTCTTTTCTTGGTTTTATAAAAATCAGAAACACATTTTTAAACCACACATACATGCACACAAAGAGAGAACATTCATAACTATGCTATTGTATCTTTACTATTTAGGAATTCTGAATTCATATTGATTTATATTGTTTCTCAACCTTAACAACTTGAAGGATGTCTGGAGTCCTTAAATTCTAGGAGTCGAAGTCCAGACACCTTCAAGTTGCTATGGTTGAGAAACAATGGCTTTATGTATGTCATATGTAGATAGTCTCTGCATTTAACTTTTCTCTGAATACTGTGATCCAGTTCTCTGCCCAGTGGACACACTATCATATTGATTGGTTTAACTAACTGGTCTTAATTGAACTGTGGTTTTTAAAATATTTTTATTATTTGTAAACTGTTGTAAGCTGCAAGATTCAACAGTCTATATTGTGATCTCATGGAGAAGTCATCAGAGGTATTGTACAAAATCTCCGACTTCTTACATTGTTTTCACATGTCTGCAACATACCTATACCATGTGCATAACAGTGTCCAGAGAAGCAGTTGTCAACTCTTGTTTAAGACACAATTTTGTTCTGACTATACCTTCAGACCAATTAGAGCAGGGGTCCCCAACCCCCAGACTGTGGCCCATTTGGAACTGGGCCACTCATGCATGTGACTACCACTCACACAAAACCATCCCCTCTCCTTCCCCCCCCCAGTGGGGCCACCATGCCAGAAAGGTTGGGAACCACTGGATTAGAGTGCTGTCAAATCTCTTCCATGACTTCAAAGAAGCTTGCAATATACTTCGTTTCTGTACCATAATCAACCCTAAAGAATACTCTTCTTAATAGAAATTGAATAGATGATGCCCATAAATCTGAAGGGGCAAGAATGCATATGAGGAAATGTTCAGAGTGATAAACAACTCATAAAAACAAAGTTGAAATACATAGAATTAAAAAAAAGCAACAGTACAATGAAACAGTCAGTCTCAAATGAAATTAGAGGCTAACATCAAAACAGTACTGAACAATGTAAAAGAATCTAAAAAGAATTTACGCTGTTTTTCAAGTTCTTAAAACATTATGTGGCAATCCTAATTCATAGATAACAGATAACAGATAATCAGAGTTGGAAGGGACTTTGTAGGTCATCTAGTCCAACCCCCCACCCTACACCATTTCTGACAAATGGCAATCCAATCTCTTCTTGAAAGTCTCAGGTGATGGCACTCCCACAACTTCCGAGGGCAAGGTGTTCCATTGGTTGATTGTTCTCACTGTCAGAAAGTTTCTCCTTATTTCCACGTTAAATCTCTCCTTGTTCAGTTTCCATCCATTATTCCTTGTCTGGCCTACAGGTGCTTTAGAAAATAGCTTGACCCTGTGGCAGCCCCTCAAATATTGGAAGACTGCTATCATGTCTCCCCTGGTCCTTCTCTTTACTAGACTAGCCAAGCCCAGTTCCTGCAACCGTTCATTGTATGTTTTAGCCTCCAGTCCCCTAATCATCCTGGTTGCTCTTCTCTGTACTTTTCTAGAGTCTCAACATCTTTCTTATAATGTGGTGAACAAAACTGGATGCAGTATTCTAGTGTGGTCTTACTAAGGCTTTATAGAGTGGTATTAGTACTTCCCTTGATCTTGATTGTATCTCTCTGTTAATACAATTTAGGATTGCATTAGCTTTTTTGGCTGCTGCTGCACACTGCTGGCTCATATTTAGCTGGTTGTCCACTAAGACTCCAAGATCCCTCTCACAGTTACTGCTATTGAGCCTGGTTTCACCCAGTCTATATGTGTACTTTTGGTTTTTCTTGCCTAAGTGTAGGACTTTACTTTTCTCTACATTGAATTTCAATTCAATGATGTTTTACAGTCTGTAAGTATATACAGGCACTTTAGCTGTCATAGAAAGTCAAGTTCTAAAAGTAAAAGACAAGCCACACACATTTCACAGAAAATATTCCACAAATAGGGATGCTGCAGTTAGGAAGACATTTGTGAGTTCCTCAGCAGCCCTTCCCATTTTCACAATCTCATTCTTCTTACCTTCTAACTGGACATAGGTATGAGATAGCAATGAGCACCTTTCATACAGTGATGGAATTCAATTTTTTTTTACTACCAGTTCCGTGGGCATGGCTTGGTGGGCGTGGTAGGGGAAAGGATACTGTAAAATCTCCAGTCAGAGGTGGTATTTGCCGGTTCTCCAAACTAGTCAAAATTTCAGCTACCAGTTCTCCAGAACTGGTCAGAACCTACTGAATACCACCTCTGCTTTCATATGAACTCACTGTTTCTTTTTGCTAAATGATCTTTCTAGATCAGTTTCTTAACCTTGACTTCTTTAAAATGTGTGAACGCCAACTCCCAGAATTCCCAGCCAACCATTGGGAATTCATGACTGGCAGGGGAATTCTGGATGCTGAAGTCTACACATCTTAAAATGGCCAAGGTTGAGAAACACCGTGCTAAATAGTGATAAACTCATGTCACCATTACCGAAGCCAAAAGTTTAGTTACCTGAGAAAAAATGAGCTTTTCTGGTGGGACAATTGTTAAGTGAAAATCAACTTTAAGAGAATGGTGTAACTACAATCTGAAAGTAAATTGTAAGGTTCTCAACTTATTTCTTTCCCCTTTTGTTTTTCGTTTTTGTTGGCTCTGAGGGAAGCTCAGTCTGCATAAAATAACAAAGAAAGATGTTGCTTTAGCTTTTCTGATGGCTTTGCAAAAGCACCTCAAGGTCTGTGGTTGAGGGTCATCATCATCATCACCAACCTAGTTTGAGGGTTGTGGAGGAGCAGCATCATTGTTCATTGTCATTTCTCCATATGAATATTATTTTGAGTAGAAATTGGCAAACAGACTAGAACAGGATCCCAGACATTTATTTATTTTTTAAATTTATTTCCCATTTTTCTTCCAGGAAAATTCAAGGTAGCATATATTAAATTTACTCCCCAAAGTTTTAACTATAGGTATTCTGTCAGGTAAATTGGGCAGAGACAAGTAGCTGGCCCAAAGTCAACCAATCACTCTCTAAAACTTAAACTTAGGTTTCCCTTGAACCAGTCCAGCATTTTAAGCATAGTTCTCATTGCAGAAGATGTAAGGAAAAATGTACTGGATTCTGCTCTGGAATCCTGAACAAAAAGTTCTATGTTGCAATAATTCTGGCAATATGCTTCAAAGAAATGACTAGTCTTTAGATTTTAATATAATGGCTTGTCTGATTATGTCACATCTCAACATTTAAGTCTTATGGTTTTTTGAGCACAATTCCAACATCAAGGGAGAATGTTGTATTTCCTCAAAGTTTATCTATAGGGTATCAGGAGTCCTAAGTAAACTAAACTTGAAAAGGAAAAAGGTGACTTCTTAAAATATAAGATATGGCTAAAGAAAGTATTCTGCTTTGTATTTATTTTCCAGTCATGAATTTAAATCAACAATATCATTTTTCAGTCCCTCAATATTTATCACTTATTCTTCTGAAGACAAGATTCAAATAGGGTTTCTAATCCATGAATTTTCCCACCAGCTCCATTAGTTATGTAAATGGACTAAAGTATTCTAATAGGTTATCTCCTGGCAATGAAACAATACCTAAAAAAACTCTAAAACTAGGTTTGTTTTATCTCTTTAAAAATCAGTATTAGAAAAGATCTTACACTTACCAAGAGGAGCGAGTGAAAAGCATGCTAAATCCTTTCTAAAATGTTTTGATCAGAATATCATTCTATGTAGATTTCCTAAATCTGCTACTTAGATCTTCTATTGATATGTGATTCTGTACAGATGTTTCAGGCTGGCAGTCCTTCTCCCATTACAAATCTCAGGCTTGTTAAGATTTATAGGAGATCCAGCATGTGGGAGAAGGCATTATCATTGACCATGAAATAGGGCCCCTTGAGAATGTTGTTTAATCTCTCAGCATCTAGAAATATGTAAGGCACATTTCTTTCACTAGACTTTTCCTTGGTAAGCTTTACTACTTGGCAAGTTACTACTAACTTTAGTGTTGATCTTTAAGAATTTTTTGAAAAATTCTGTTAGCTGCCTTGACTGCTGCCTGAGAAGGAAGGAAGGCTACAGATTAAACAGACAAGTATGTATTCAGAACTTTTTGTCTGATGCATTGATTTAGTTACACATAAACAGATCTACCTGGTTTTCATTGGTTAATGAGAATTGATCAGGAAAATAACAATAGCAAGAAAACCATAATTTGACATACAAGAGCAAAAAGGTACTATTTTTAAAAAATCAAATCCCTTTTCTGATGAACGATTGCAAGGCTGATTCCCAAGATCAAACTCCTGCTAGGATAGTAAGCACTGGTTATTCTTTTCCCCTTTGGAAAAAAAAAGAAAAGCATTTTGTTTCTAGCAGACTAAATAAGAATAGCTTTATTAAAAGGTTAAAAAAAATATTGATGCAATACAAATATATTCAATCCATTGATTCTATTGACCGTATGTCTAAACATATACACGGAGGAGGAGAAAGTCAACAATTACACTGATGACAGAAACCTGCTGAAAAAAAGTGGTATTTGATACTCAATTTGGCCTACTGTAACCCGTAGTGCAATTTAGTTATGGAGAAGCTCCTAAGATAATGATACTAATAAAATGGAAGGTGTAGCATACTTCATGAAGAAGAGAAATGTGACCTTTGCCCAGGAGTGCATTTGCAGTGGCATTATGCTTTAGCATAATGTCCAACTCTGCCAGATTTCCAATGATATGCAAAGGGGTTCTCTTGGTCCTATTGTTTTATAATCCCAAGCTCTCTTATGGCCAGCTCTCCTCCAAACAAGAAAAAGAAAAGAAAATCTGAATAGTTATTTGTTGGTGGGGAGAAGCCAATGACATTTGATGGATAAATGAGTTCAGGATTCCAGCTCTTCTGAGACAAAGGGGAGTCATTTCAAACATAATGCTCTATTTCTGTTTGTGAAACCTATGCCAACTGAAGAAGCTGGGTTTTACTTTTTCAAAATTGTATCTCTTTCTCTCTCTACCCCCTGCCTTTCCCTGCCCCCATATCCTAAAGAAAGACTCCCAAGTGCCTCAATTCAAATGGACTGAAAATGCAATCCATGGGGGGAGAATTCCCGCGGAAGGCATTGTTGTCCGTTGACCTATTCGGCAGCAATGACAGCATCCTGCCTTTGTCTTCGACTCTTCTAAACAAACTGATGACAGACTGGGTCCTGCCACAGAAATATCAAGAATTAAAGCATTCACAGCAGGAGCAAGCAGCAGGGCCAGTGAATTTTCTGAAATGGGGAGAGCTGGTCAATAAAAAGGGTGGGAGGCAGGATCAAAAGGAGTTAACTTACAATGAGCCAGGGGCTCAAAAAAGGTGCACTCAATTGCACAGGTCAGAAGTGACAAAAGGGGAGCATTCCCTGAATTGTCACCTTCTACACAGTAGGGGAAGAGGTGGGAGTTAGAGTAGGTCAGAAAAGAGTTACTAGTGTAATGCTTGGGATATATAAAAGAAGAATATGATTTTATCCTAATCAAAGTCCAGGAGATGCTAGGCAAAGAATCATGAGAAATATGCATCTAAAGAAAGAAAGGAATTGTCATCCAAATGGTACTGCAAGATTTCTTAAAATAGAATCCTTAGCCAAGGATACTCATCTTATGCTGTGGTATGGATATGTGCATGGATGTTTATGTTTATGCCATGGGCTGATGACAACTGATGACAATTTAGTGATGTGCATAAAGGAAAAAAAAGTTGGGAATGGCTGCTTTAGACAAGGGTTGAACTAGTTTCTTTGCACTCTTGTTTCACGTTCACTGCTCTCCATGGTCCTGAGCCAAGCTCTGATCAGATCCTTGAATAAGAACTGGCACTTTGAACATTTATTTTGCCTTGCCTGTACCCAAGTTTGGCTTTTCTTGCCATGGATCAAGACACCATCTGTTTGGAGCCCCAGATGCACAAGACCAGGTAATCCCAACCTTCCTGTTTCTGTTCCTGAAATCTACACCAACTTAAGAAGCTGGGTTTTACTTATTCAAAACACCAAGATTAACATCAGACCAACAGTCAAGAAATAAACAATACCCCAATCAAGGAAGCACCAACTCAGACAAGCAAACTAATGATAAACAACACACTAATCAAGAAATCACCAAGACTCCCATCAACTCTGACAAAGCAGGCCAGTAATATATAAAATGAGAACAGACTTCATTCCTTTGTAGCACTTACCGCATTTGTTAAAGAAATGTCTGCAAAAAAGCATCCAAGCTCAGAGTGCACCAAGGATCCCACATGTAATACACCAAATATATTCAGCATAAATGGCAAAGGATGAAGGAGAACCCATTCTGTTTGTTTATGTATCATTCTGATAACATTCTCTCTCCCAAGATCCAGACAGTAGCTCTGCATTTTGGAGGGATTTAGTTTATTCTCTGAACACTCACATTTTTCCAGCAATAAGCTAGGATTTTTGCTTCCTGAGAAAATGTGCCTTGTTCAGCTATTATGTTATTCATGGAAGTGAATTCCATCTGGGGATGATTGTTCAGGTATCACAACAAACTTCATTCATTGCATTTGGAAGTCTTAAAGCTATGCATTACTTCCACATGCTAATTTAACACTAAAGCACTCCCATTTTTAAGGCCATATGCTCTCTTGTTGATCATGGTAGAAGTACGCATTTTAACTTTGGGTCAAAGAAACATCACACCATCAAGTAAGTCATGTCCCACTTAGAAGCCAATGTTTTGCATAAAAAAGATTCAGTTAAAAGTATAGATTGACCCTGCTGAGCTGTTTGCCTGCTAACAAGGAAATATCGCATAATTAACATCTTTATATAGCAATGTTAGTGAAAAATCACTATATAGCAAATCATACTTTTCATGCAATTTCCTCAGTCTTTGGAACTACTGGCTGTTTTATTACTGTTTTTTTTAAGAAAAAGGAACCAACAATTTTAAAAAGTACTATTTGTAGATCACTTATAAATAGATGTGTAGGTTATTTCTCAACACAATTCTTTTTATGAAAGCTCAACCTTAAAGCACAAAGCTCCTTCTTATATGATTGTTCTTAATTGGCACACCAGGAGCCACTTCTACAAAGAAATGTATATGCTATTGTAGCAACAATTATAATTTAAAAATCAAGGAAATATCCATATGAAATATTTCAGATTATTTTTTATTCCTGAGCATTTAATCAAGTACTGGGTGACTTTGAAGTGGTGGGTGGATACATTTGCTGCCACAATCAGTAGGGCAGCATCTCATATAGATCAAAGATATATCCAGTTTGGTCCAGGATCAGGCAGTCTCACTAGACGTCCCTTCTTGATCTTCCCTCTTGGGTAATTGTGCAAGGCACTATTTCCTTCCACCAAGTTCACCAGCATCAACATCTCAAAAAGTATTTAGTGATCTTTGAAACTTGACATTAAGGTAGTATTTTGAAAATATTTGGCGAAAAAGGTATCATTTGTTTGCATACAAGCCATCAGGACTCTCAAGTTTCAATGGGAACTCTACTTGATCACTTACCCTATTACGTGCCAATTCCGGGGAACTGATTTTCATTATCAGTGTAGAAGCAGATGACAAATGATTCATCACTGAACTGGTGGGGCAGAATCTGCAATTCTAATGCTCTTCAGACTCAACTATAGTTTGAAGTTCATGCAGACTTCTGGCCACAAGCTGTGCCATTTGATATCTTGCAACCAGAAATGGACAGTTTCATATTGCAATCAGAGCTACGTGTGCTGGATTGCCCTTCAAAGGTTATCATGGTTTGATGTTGCTTTCTTTTGCCTTTTGACATTTAAATTGCCTTTGCATTCCCATGTTTTTCCCCCATTGCATTTCTGAGAGAAAGAGACTTTGCTGGAGATCTAATGGATGCCATTCTGAATAGATGGCAGATATCTGTGACCATTTCTGCCAGGGATGCTAAAAACCAGATCTCTTTTCCTTCATGTGTGAACAGCATGAAAAATCTGCATTGACAAAAATCAATTCTGATAAATGCTGCTTTCTGCTCCACTCTCTTAAATCATGGGAAATATCCTTTGCAATGGGATGTTTCCTTACTAAAGAATATGCAGCTTGCAGAATTGGGTCAGCCATGATTCATTGGAATGGGTTTGGGGGATTCATATTTTAAAGTTTGGTCTATCATATCCTCATGGATATCATTAGGATTTTCTAGCCATGGCAAATATAGACACACCCTCAGCCTCCCCCATAAATAATGAAATGGGAATATGAAATCATTGCTCCTTTTAGCTAAGACATGGCCATAGAAGCAGCTAGGAGATTCAAGAGGCCAGACTTCAGTTCTTACCTTGCTACAGTTAGATACATCTGAGTGGAAACAGTGCCAAGGCAAGCTGGGCCTAAATTTGAACTAAACTTAGATTTAAATTTTAAACTTAAAGTTTGGGTTTAAATTGTGGAAATTTTGGAAAAACTGGAAAATGGATTATCCTGATCAATAATTTTGGTACTTCTCTAAAGAGGAAATAAGCAATCATTGTCCTTTTATAAACTCTCCCTGGCTATTTTTAATTTTGCCTCATCATCTATTATGATTTATTCTCTTCTGCTTTCTTTAAAAAGTCCAGGTTGTTTTGTTCATTCATTATATGAGCATGAAGATACTAACTCAAAAGGAATATTAATAATACTAATTCAAAGAGGAAAACACACAGCAAAACAGATTCTGAGAACAAAATGATGATTTCTATTCAGAAATCATCTGAATTATCACTGTGATGAGGCTTGCTACATGGATTTGTCAAAGCATAGGGTACAGTAGTTGAGAAGACCAAATGTCCCCAACTCATACATTTAATACAAGAATAGGAAGAAAAAAAAATACATTTTTGTTTATGAAAACATCAACATTCTGTATCTAGAATGACATTGACTATGAAGTGTCTTTGCTCTGAGCCAATGGAAACAATCAGACGTGTTCCTTCCTGCTAACTCCTTCACAAACTCCTTCCCGCTAACCTATGTCACAAGCAGATGTGCTTTACCTATTTCTTTTCGATGTGCTGCCTTTGTCATACCTCAGACTGCAGCTGAAAATTGTTTGTCTAGCAGTTCTGGTAGGTTTGATTCAATAACTCTTATGAGAGAGCAGGCAGGATATCAAGGCAGCTTTATTGCCTTTTGTTCTACTTACACCAGCAATTCTCTGGTGATACAATATTATGAAATGCCATAACTGGGCTTTGGTATCTGTTGTATTGTAAGATGCATCTTCTCACCCTTTTCACAGCAAGAGGCTAGGTGCTTCTAAAACATTAGATAGTAGGAGATGGTTGACTGATTCAGGATCAGAGAGAATAGAGCTGAGAGACTCAGTTACATATTAACAGGCATGGGATGAGCTAGGAAGACGCTAACGGGAATATGAAGTATTTTGCTGTTGCTTTTGGACGAACATTATTGCTGTTGATGTTTTTAACCTTAAAAGACTAATCCCATAGTTCCTCTGGAGCATCTTCTCTGGGACCATAGAACATGCCAGAGGTAAGAAATAAATGTTAATTCTCAGAATTAAAGTGGGTCTCCATCTTCCCATCACACAGAATAAGGGGAGTGGGTTGAGAATAAAAGGTATGGCAGTGAGTTGACAATTTAACCTCTCTGATACTTGCCCCATCATGCCTGCATTTTGCTGGCTAATTCAATGAACATTTTTCCCTTTGCTGAAACTTTAAAAAATAAGAGGTACCAAAGTTAGGATCTTTTCTCTGGTAACAAAAACAAAAGGGCATTGAAAATATGTTCATTAAAAATGCTGTTCCGTGCCATTAATTTCACGGAACCCATTCTCTTGAAGGTGATTGAATCAAAATGTTTTTTGTGAGCACTGATAAATAAAGAGGAGTATAGCAGTAACACACTTGTATAGAGTAACCAGTTGAATGGTTTGCCTTCAGAAATTGTATGTGCTCCGTTGCCGGAGGCTTTTAAGAAGAGACTGGACAGCCATTTGCCTGGAATGGTATATAGCTTCCTGCTTGAGCAGGGAGTTGGACTAAAAGACCCCCAAGATTCCTTCTAACTTCCTTATTTTGTTACTTCAGTGTGAACTTTAGTGAATGACACTAAATGTGAAAGACTCAAAAAATAAACTGAGGAACTTCTCCATCTCCATATTCCCATATATCACCCCTCCACAGTTTTTAGGAACAACTCTGCCTCCTTCTCATCCATCCCATTTGTTTATTACTAAACTACATAGTTAATATAATTTTTTCAAGGATTTCTATACTGCGTTATCATTTTTTTTAGGATTCATAAACAAAGATTTCTCTTTTCCTATTCAGGTGATGGTAATGCCAATGGATATAAATTAAACACTAAAGAAGAAGAAGAAGAAAAAGAACAAGCTGAACATTCCACAGTTTTGTGGTCTTTCCTGGTATAAAGAAGTAGAAAGAAAGTTGGATGTGCCACAATATGAATTTCTGAGGGGGCGGGAAATCAACATTTCCCCCACATTAAAATCTGTCTAAGGTGTCCTTCTCTGGTCTATTGCACTTTTAAATAGGATAAGCATAAGCATCTATTTTTTAGTTTGCCACTTCCCTTTCAGTTTGTCCCATCTAATTTTTTCTACATAATTGTTATTTTTCTTCTGCTTATATTTGGGTGGTTCACAAAAGACTTTTTTTGAAATTGTTCTTTCAATAGATGAGCCTTAAATAACATTGGAAAATTGGTTTCAACTGTTATTTTCAGAGGTCTCTTTTCTTTGCTTAATTTAACTTCTTCCTTGTTTTTTACGGTATTTTTGTATTGGAAAACATGCATGTTCATGATATGATATTTATGGAGCTCATTAATGTATGGCACATGTGAACGCTATCTATTAAAAAGCTGGCAACTATCTTTGCATCCATATTACTTAATTTCTATAAAGAATCCAGATAAAGATCATGGGGGAGTGGCAATTGTTTTCCTTTTCTCTCTTTCTTCTCCCAATTATATTTTTTAAACAACAAAAATTGAGGAGGAAAGATAGGAATTTGTGATTAACTAAGAGCAGTGTAATGATTTGCATTATTTTCTGGTTTTGGCCTTAGCTCAAATAACACAAAATAGAAATAAAATACAATAGTATTGGGGTGATTGTGGAACATCTGAAAGATGCTGCAGAGACATAAATAGTGTGACCTCAAGATTGGTTTTCAAGCAACCAAATGCTACATTTTTCTTATATCACAGGGATGCTACTAAAACTCTCATCATATTTCTGCTTCTGGGAAAGAGAAGTAATACAGAGCACTAAATGTTGGAACAGTCCACAATATTCTATTTTCCCTTCCCTAAAGCACAAGGATGCCTTGTAAAATCACTATGAGTAGACACTATAGCCCTCAGTTACAGAAAAAAAATCCATGCCTCAATCTTTCTCCTTGCTATGTTGCCATTTTCTTTATACAAACTAAGGAGAAATTTTGCAGATTTATTAGCTTCATCTTCCTGCCCACTTGAACCACACACAAAACCTTAGAGGTTTCACATTTTGGCCTTACATTATTTGAACATTTCCTAAATGCTTCTAAATAGGTGTAGACTAAATATGCAAATGGATAGATTCCAATAAACAAGTATAAATATACAATTTTCCTGAATAGGTATACTTAGTATGTCTTTATTTTTTTAAGAGAAGTACATTGCAAAAGCCTGAAAAGTAGGAAGAGAAAAGGATGTGCATCCTGGATTAATTTAGGAAGCATGGATTTGGTCCGTCCTTATTGTAACACAATCCAAACGAAAATCACTTCAGTGTTTAAATGCAATCTACATTTTAGAAAAAAATAAGTTTATAGACACTTGGCTTTGCTGCCTCTTCCCTCTTTCAGTGCAATTGCTAGAACTTGATAACACTGTTTTGATACCAGCTCTACAGACATCCATTAAAACTGAAGCAGCAATGTACTATTTATGAACAGGGATAGTGCAATTACAGCTCTATCTATTCTCCCCAAACAATGCAGCTATTTATCAAGTGATTAGAGTGTAGTAACATACTGAGATTTTACTAGCCTATTTTCTCTCAGATCTTAAAAAGATTTTACTGCCTCAAGTTTGGCAGTGTGATTTCTAATAATTTTGATTTTATTACATTATCATATTGCTCAGATTTATCTCCATGTTTTGCATAAGATTCAAATTGTGGCTCGGTTTATAAAGTAGGAAATATTCATCTTGGTCAAAAATCACATTAAGATAATTATCTTGCCCTTTTGGCAGATACTTTTGTTTGCAACATATTGAAAATACTTGTTTTCTTCAACTACTTATTTTTGAAGTTAAAGTAGCTGTATTTTTTCCCATTTAATGGAAGCGTTATCTCTCTCCCTGGCTCTGGCTCTTTGCCCATTACGTTTCTCACCTGCTTTCTTTCTGGAAAACCTTGCACAATTTCTCTATTCAATATTTATTTCTTCTGCATAAAACTATTATTTTTGTAGCCATGCATAATTTGTGATCCAGCAAGTTTAATAGAGCTACAAAGTATGTATATTCTTAATAATCCCATTGTCGAGTGACTGGGATTTTGTGAAGCGACAAAACAAAAATGCTTTCTAGGTGATTAACCTGTATGTGTGTGTGAATCCCATCCCATACGTATACTTTCTGGGTGACTAGCATGTGTATGTATCTCCTATACACACACACACACATACCCTACTGTACATATATCTCTCTCTCTCTATCTCTCTATCTCTCTCTCTCTCTCTATCTCTATCTCTATCTATCTCTATCTATCCATCTATATCTATCTATCTATCTATCTATCTATCTATCTATCTATCTATCTATCTATATGAATGACTTAATTTGGACAAAGGGATCATAGGCTGGATGACATGCCAATCTCAATAGTGGGATAAGATGAATTTTTCAGTGTATATTTAATATTGCATGTATTAACAGCAGCGAGGATTGTATTCGCGCAGCATTGGAAAAATGAAGAAATACCACTAGATGAAGAGATAATTAAGAAGATATTGGACTGTGCAGAAATGGACAGACTTACATTGAAGATTAAGCAGAAAGAAGATACAGAATACTAGCAAAAAGGGAATTTATTTTATCAGTGTCTGGGAAAAAAGGGGTAGAGATTAGGAATATAATTTGTATTGTTAAACAAACAAAACAAACCGACAACACGATATTTATTAACCATTAATTAAATGTAATAGTAAAAAAATTAATAAAGCTTTATAGAAAAAGATGAATTTTTCTTTTTAATATTTACCCTAATGCAAGACAATGGAAGAAGTAGGGTGTGCAAAATGAAATTGTTTGGGAATGGAATGTCGCAGACCATTCTGTTGTGGGCATACCGCTTTCAGAAGTAAAAGCTTGGATGAAGCTGCTGAAGGTATGATCTCTTTGCAAGCTTTCCCTACCTAATTTCAAGTGGCTAATGCTGAAGGTAAGAGTAGCTTTAGGCACAATGTAGGAAACATCTCCAGAAAAGTTGGAATGAGAGAGAAAAGGCACA
Source organism: Naja naja (assembly GCA_009733165.1). Taxonomy (NCBI): domain Eukaryota; kingdom Metazoa; phylum Chordata; class Lepidosauria; order Squamata; family Elapidae; genus Naja; species Naja naja. Next base: position 269,419,127 of record CM019148.1, read on the forward strand.
ACCTCCTGGACACAAAAACTGAAAGCAGGGGTGGACTTCAAAAATTTTAGCAACAGGTTCTCTGTCTGGTGGCTGGGTGGGGGGTTGGCCATGGTGATGGGTGTGGCCTAGACGGCCTCCTGCACCATGGCAGGGGGGCGTTTTGCCCTCCCCAGGCTCTGGAGGCTTTCTTCAAGCCTCTGGGAGGGAGAAAATGGCCTCCCCGGGCTCCGGAAGCTCTCTGAAAGCCGGAAATGGGCCCATTTCTGGTCTTCTGGAGCCTCCATGAGGCCTGTTTTTCACCCTCTCTGAGTCTCCCTGTGCGCCCTGCACTTACCTGCACCCAAAATATGCCGCATGGGGACTCCTGGGAGAGGAGGGGTAGGTGGGGCCAGCCAGGAGTGGGATTTGGGGGTTCTCCAAACTGCACAGAATCTTAGCTAGTGGCTCTCCCGAGCTCCTGCGAACCCACACCAGCCCACCCCTAGGTGAAAGGCTGGTGCCAGTAATTGGGAGAGGAGCAACTAGGAAAATTAATGCTTGCTGGGGAATGAAGGAATGCCTGCTGGCTTCCTTGTTGCTGCAGGTTGGGATGCAACCCAACCAGCGTGATCTAAAAACCTGGTTGTTTTTACAGGCTGGGCTGGACTGATCTCCTGGGGGAGAGGGTGGGTTTTAAATTTGATTTTAATTCGGTTTTATAGTTGTATTTTGGCTTGTCTAGTTTAATTTCTTTTTAAATAATTTATTATTCTGTGTTTTTATCTGTGAGCCGCCCCGAGTCCTTTTTGGAGAGTGGCGGCATACAAGTCAAAATAAATAAATAAATAATAAATAAATATGGGGTTAGGGACAGAAGGCAGCTGAGTGAATGAATGTTTGCTGGTGCTGGCTGAGGTTTTTCAGGCATGGCAAGTAGCTGCAGAGCCATGAGGTTCTGAGGCAACTTGCTGTCCCACAAGGAAGGGTGCAGGGCGGCCAAAGGGACAAGATAGGGAGGACATTAGGCAGGTGGGAGCAAATGGAAGTAGTCTCTTAGCTTACTGATTTAGGGGTTGGGATGGATCTAGCCAGGAATGGCTTGGATTGTGAAAGGTACTCACTTAAAGACCTGTGATTCTCAATTAACATCCTCAATGAGTAGTACTGGGATTGCCATCATAAGTTGGGCATGTCACTTTATGACTGCACTGACTTACAATGGAAATTTCACTTCCAAATGTGGTCATAAGTCAAGGGCTTCTTGTATTATGGAAAATTATTTTGGACCCTATGCATGTTCTTTAATAATATTTTCTTACAAATCTGTCAGTAAATTTTTGTGTTATCTTTTCCTATGGAAGATGTTGGAACCCCAATACAAGTTAACTTACATTTGGGAGTGGGGGAGTTCTGATTTTGTGACATATTGCAAAAATCCTCAGATATGTAGTTTTTAAAGACCAGAAATACAAAGTACTGTCTTTTAAAAATACTCCTATCTTCCTATGCCAACCCAACATTTAAATGTTTCTCTGTAAAAGGAGCATATATTTTAAAATATACTTTGTGTTATCTTTGGCAATATCTTCTGCAGCCTGTGATTACACTTTTGAGGGTGATGGAAACTACAGTTCAAACCAGTTGGAAAAGACTGCCATTACTTACAGGAGATTCAAAGTTTAGATATCTAGAAAACTTTATAGAGTACTTTAATTATCACCTTATTTGGTTTCGTTATTTCATTTTCCACTGCAACTGGAGGAAAGCAGGCTGTCTACTCTCTTTCCAGTTCTGTAGTGGAAAGGAAAGAGCCAGTCTGAGTTTGAGACACCAGGCTAGAAATCAGGAGACTGTGATTTCTGAAAAGCTACATCTGTTGAATTTGTCTCTGCTCCACTATTAAAGCCACAGGAGTTCCTTCAGGTTAGAAGTTGACCAGAAGTTGCTCTCTCTTCTGTAATAAGAGGGTAGCCGCCCTGCTCTTTATTTTACATGGCACAGCCTTATAGTTACACAAAAGAATGCATAGCGTTTTTCAGTAAATGCAGTAAATAACCCATGTCATCTATATATCTAAGCCTTTACCAGGGGAAAAAATATATCGTACAAGCCCATCTAAAAACAAATCTCAAAGTGCTATAATAATACTTGAATGGCATGTCTCTTAAGCTATTTACAGCTGACAGACTAAGCAAAGTGCCTTCACAATGAAGACTATGGAGCGGCTTGACAGCCTTGCTTAGTTCATATCTGAAAGGCTAAATAAAAGTCATAATTTCACCAGGTGCTGAATTGTGACCTCTGAAAGGACATCCTGTTAAGAAAAGAACATGTGGACCTCCTTCCTCCTTGTTGTCTTTGGGCCTCTAAGTGATATACCTGGGGGGGAAAGTCCCATAATTGTCTGTGAACACATATCATTTAGGAGAGCTGAGAAGAAAGAGAACCAAGTCACAATGACTGTAAGTGTTCACTCTCCATAATTTAAGGACACACAGACAGCATGCGGTGGGCTGGTCTTGATGGAAAGTACAAAGAACAAACAAAGAAGACATCCATATTCTCCTCAGAAGATAATAGGAGAGGCTTTTCAAAATATTGAGAATGAAAAGGAAGGGACAATTTGGTAGAAAGAAAACACACAATAACAATAGAAATAGGAAAATAGACTGTCCTTTCAAGTAATTCTAAGAGAGAAATGTGTGTGTGTGTGTGTGTGTGTGTGTGTGTATGCTTGTGCACACTTTTTTTTACAAGTTTAAGAGAAAGGGAAGATGGCAGGAACTCATAAATCCTATTCCAGAGCTATAAAACCCATAATTTGAATTGCAGAAGAGAGGTTGCTTACACTGAATTCCTGTCACTACACTTACCAGCTTCCTCGTGAGTTGGAAGCAAAATGTAAACTTTACCCTTATGTGCTTGGAACCTGGAAAGATATACAAGGAGGGCAAACTTTTAGTGGCTATAGGCTACAGTTGCTCCAGCAACTGACTAAGATAATATCATATAAATAAGAAGAAATATTTCCCCATTTTTCTGTATTTTGGAAAACAATGTGTTTTGGCTTTACTCTGTAAAACCATGTTCAATCTGTTTTAGGGTCTGTGTTGTAGCTTTTCTTTGATTTCTGTAAATACAAAGCATGTAATCTTTTTCAGCAACTTTCACTGAAGGGGTTCATGGAAGGCCAACGGTGTTATTCAGAAAGTGTGTACATTTTTATGGGTGTAGGTTGCCCATTCCTGATGTTTATCCATCAATCCATCCATTCATCCATGTGAGATTTTTATTCCATAAACGTCCACATATAGTTATGGTTACGGATGTGGGTAATGTTTCTGTGGAGTATACTATACAGAATATTGGAATATTCTGGATTTTTTTTTCAGATATTGGAAAAATCTACCGTGTTTCCCCGAAAATAAGACCTACCCGAAAGTAAGACCTAGCACTATTTTCTAAACCTGCCCTAATATAAGACCTACCCCGAAAATAAGACCTAGTGTAAATCTCCAGTTCCAGGAAGACTTTTCAGGGAGCAACCGCGCGAAACACCCCCCCTACACACTCACACCCACTATTTGGCACCATAAATATATAAGACCTACCCCAAAAATAAGACCTAGTGTATTTTTGGGAGCCAAAAAAAAAAATAAGACAGTGTCTTATTTTCGGGAAACACAGTACCATTGAATTTCTGACCCTCTTAAAAATGACCAGAAACTTGTGGAAATCCCACAGGATACAGCATTTTGTAATTCATAGGAAGATGAGGTGTAGCTTTAAAAATGCCTCTCTCTCCCTCCCCATCTCTCTCTCCTTCTCCCCATCTCTTTCTCCTCTACCTTGAAAATTCATTTACAAATATATCCTAGATGTACACATAGCCTTAGACTGAAACCAGACCCAATATTTTAGTTAAAGTTTTATATTCCATCGAGCTATGAAGTATTCCTGTCCTCAGGTAGCAAAATATTTGTCACTAAGTGAAACAAAACACAGAAACATTCTTTTTTCTTGGATCCCACTTGCCCACCGCTCTACTTTTCATTGCCATTCTACCTGAAACCTACACTCTGATCTCAGATTTTTAAAGAAAATCACCGTAAAGTTTTATCATTAGATAGTATATTATTTATACTCTCTAAAAACCAGTGGTTTTCTCAGCACTAAGGCAGACATTCAAGATTCTTCCACAAAATATACAATGATCTTAAATGAAATTTAAATATAAAGGAGATTCCTCCCTCCCCCAATAAGAATAGATTTCATTTTCAGCCTTTCTCTCAATACTTCCATGAAGAATTAGAATAAGAACTGAGTGCCCTCCTATGTTTAGCACAGGAAACACTCCCTGTCTTGATGTTCGTCATTTCACAAAATATTGAACAAGGCCAGTTTTTTTTTAATTGATGGCCTCTTTTATAATAATGGCATCAGTCATTCGAAAAAGGTGGGAAGCTAGTTCACTTTGTAGTTTTGCTTGGAGGAGTAATCAAACCTCCACTGAAGAGAAATATCCCTTCAAAAATCTGCATGTCTTCTTTAATAAAGAAGAGAAGGAACCTTTCCAAAACTTAATAAAGAAAACAAAAAGAGCTCAGCCCCTCACAAAAAAATAATAGAAGCAGAAAAGAGGTGAAGAAAATATGCTTCACTAATAACCTTAAGAACAATAGCTTATGCAACACACACACACACACATACACAACAGGTTTAATATCAGCAGGTGAGGTCTTTTTTCAATCCTTAGCAAAAGAAGTTTTAAATACAAGTTTAAAATAATACAGGTTTAAGGACTTTTAAAAAATGAAATAAACAGCAAAGGGGTGATTAAAGCTTTGATTTTGACTAAGGTCCACTTAAATTTGAAGTAAGATTTTGGAATTAATTATAAAGTATCCTTCCCATGGGAAAATGCTTTTGTGTTTAATTCTTTTATTAAAACAATAATAAGATAAGAATTTTAAAAATGGACACTAAATGATCCAGAAGAAAATAAAGATTATAATTGAAATTTCAAACTCAACTTTCAAATGCAGAATGAAGCAAAATATTTTAACATTGGACATATTGAAACATATTTTTGAACAATGGACACAGAAGTTAATTTTAGAGTATGTGCCCCTATAGGTAGACTGTTTAAAAGATGTTATGGAAGAGGAACAAGATTGAGGCTGATTTTAATGACAGGGAAAAAGAGGATAACACTGGATATACAAAAGAAATAATGTGATAGCTTAATAATTAAAAGGGAAATTACAAATAACAAACCAAGAGAGTGATCTGGGTCATTTTCTTATATAGGATTCACAAAAGAAGCTTATTAAAGCTTTGAAGAATGTTGGTCAGGAGGGACAAAGAAAAAATGAAAAGAAATCAAGTTCTGGGACTTTATTAGAAGGGACTAAAGATCAAGATTAAGGAAAATATATAGAGTTAGTTTCAATCTGAAACTTTGTAAGGGGTCAATGAGCTGAAGCATTGATTTATGTCAATAGTTGGGCCACAAGATAATAACAGCATGGAGGGATTGTTCAAAATCCTACATGCTTGCAAAACTAGCATGCTCACAGCAGCTCCTCTGTGGAGAATTGAAGTCCCAAAGATGCTTTTTAAAAAGGCAACTGGATTTTGTTTTTCCCTGAAGACATTTTGCTTCTTCATCCAAGAAGCTTATTCAGTTCTGACTGAATGGTGGAGGATGGAAGGATTTATATTCTTAGAGGTCATCTGGTCATTGGCACTCATTCTGAGAATCCTTGAGGCCACTAGGAGGTTTATGTGAGCCCTCAGGATCACCTGAATAGTGCAAATGGGTATGGAACCTTCATGACCTGGATGACTAAAAATTTCCATTGACGTATGAAAAGAAGACAGATAACAGATAACAGATAATCAGAGTTGGAAGGGAGCTTATAGGTCATCTAGTCCAACCCCCTGCCCAAGCGGGCGACCCTACACCATTTCTGACAAATGGCAGTCCAATCTCTTCTTGAAAGTCTCAGGTGATGGCACTCCCACAATTTCTGAGGGCAAAGTGTTCCGTTGGTTGATCGTTCTCACTGTCAGAAAGTTTCTCCTTATTTCCAGGTTAAATCTCTCCTTGTTCAGTTTCCATCCATTATTCCTTGTCTGGCCTACAGGCGCTTTAGAAAATACCTTGACCCCTTCCTCTCTGTGGCAGCCCCTCAAATATTGGAAAACTGCTATCATGTGTCTCCTGGTCCTTCTCTTTACTAGACTAGCCAAGCCCAGTTCCTGTAACCATTCTTCATATGCCTTAGTCTCCAGTCCCCTAATCATCCTGGTTGCTCTTCTCTGTACTTTTTCTAGAGTCTCAACATCTTTTTTATAATGTGGTGAACAAAACTGGATGCAGTATTCTAGGTGTGGTCTTACTAAGGCTTTATAGAGTGGTATTAGTACCTCCCTTGTTCTTGATTGTATCCCTCTGTTAGTACAACTTAGGATTGCATTAGCTTTTTTGGCTGCTACTGCACACTGCTGGCTCATATTTAGCGGGTTGTCTACTAAGTCTCCAAGATTCCTTTCACAGTTACTGCTATTGAGCCTGGTTTCACCCAGTCTATATGTATACTTTTGGTTTTTCTTGCCTAAGTATAGGACTTTACTTTTCTCTACATTGAATTTCATTTTGTTAGATGTGGCCCAGTGTTCTAGTCTGTCAAGAGCCATCTGGATCTTGAGCCTATCTTCTGGGTGCTAGCTATTCCTGCCAGCTTAGTATCATCTGCAAATTTGGTAAGTTCCCCTTCTATTCCCTCATCTAAGTCATTAAGGAAGATATTGAAGAGTACTGGGCCTAAGACGGAACCTTGTGGCACCCTATTGCTTACATCCCTCCATGTAGACTTAGACCCATTAAGGACTACTTGTTAAGCACGGTTAGTCAGCCAGTTGCGAGTCCATCTAGTGGTGGTGCTATCTATTCCACTTTTTTCTAGCTTACTAAGAAGTAGGTTGTGGTCTACTTTGTCGAATGCCTTGCTGAAATCTAAATATATATGTCCACAGTAATTTGCAGGTCTACTAATTTAGTCACTATATTGAAGAATGAAATAAGTTTGGTTTGGCATGATCTGTTCTTAACAAACCTGTGCTGACTGCTAGTTATTACTTTACTTGTTTCTAGATGTTGGCAGATCTGGTTTTTTATTATCTTTTCCAGTATCTTCCCGGGTATTGATGTTAGGCTGATTGGTCTATAGTTTCCTGGGTCTGTCTTTTTTTCCTTTTTTGAAGATGGGAACCACATCTGCTCTTTTCCAGTCCTCTGGTAGTTCCCCGTTGCTCCAGTATTTTTGAAAGATATGGTGCAGTGGTTCTGAGATGCCTCTGCCAGCTCCTTTAAAACTCTGGGATGTAATCCATCAGGCCCCGGTGATTTGTTTTCATCAAGATCAGACAGGTGTTCTCTTACTATTTTTTTGCTTATTTTAACTTTTATTTCTGGTCTGTCTTTTACAGTTATGTTTTTGGTGGGTTGAGACATCTATTTTTTCTGCTTCATTGGGTGGCCTATAATATACACCTATAGCCATCTCATTCTTTTTTTCTTTTATATTAACCCATATGCATTCTAGGAGGTTTTCATCTTTGGTTTCATGCATTTCTGTAGCAATATAGTGGTCCTTTACACACAGTGCTCTTTTATGGGGTCTGGTGTTTTTTTTTTGAATAGTTTGTATCCTTGTACCAGTATGTTCCAATCATGGGTTTCATCCCACCAAGTTTCTGTTATTCCAACTATATCATATCTACCTTCATGTATTCGTAGTTCGAGTTCACCCTGATTTGTGCAGACTTTGTGCATTTGTATATAGGCACTTGAGATCTTTATGTCTGACGCTGTGTTTACTGTCTACATAAGCTGTGTTGTGCCTGCCTGCCCCTACATTCTTGCCACCTGTTTGATTAATGCACATGGTATGGCACTCACTATTAAATGCTTGGTTTTGGTTGACAGCAAGGTTGATAATCTTACCTGCATAAACATCTATTTTGCATGCACTGGTATCCTTATTAATTTTAGGTTGCTGGGGACAGAAATGTTCTGTAACCATTAATTCTCTGTCCCCACTGTTCAGTTTAAATGTTTATCCATGAAATTTGTGAATTTAATGCCAAGTAATGTGAATTTAATGCCAAGTTAATTTTGTTAGATATGCATGAAGAGTCAGATGCGGAGTGCTTCAGTGAAGAGTTTATTAGTGACTACAGCTCTTAACAGACCCAATTTGGCTGGTCTGCGGCTGCTACTTATAGCCAGCAGCCGCAGTTGCCAGCCAATCAGAGTGCAGGGTTTTCCGCACTTTTAAACCAATCATTTCTGACATTTTACAAGAACAGTTCAAACTTAACCAATGACATTCAGACCTGCATATATAACACCCCTCCCCACTAGGTTCAGTCCATACTCAAACCCCAACTTATCTAATGTATTCTTTTAAATAGGTGGGGCTCTTACGTTAATGCGTTGAGACCTTCGTGGTTCAGAAGTTTTAACGTTCTCACCCAGTGAGAGAGACAAATATGTCTGTTGACATTTCCTAGTTGGACTTCCTGTGAAGAAGACCCTGTTTGATTGTTAGAATCTGGTCTCTCCTCCCAACCCATCTCCAACCCAATGTCAGCACCCAAGTCAGATAGTGATGTGCAATCTTCCACTTGTAAGGATGGATTTTGGCATTGTGACAGGTTTTGGGATGGTTCCTGTCGTAATGGCTCGTTACACATGGGGTTGATTCTTGTTTGCTGATTATCCTCATGTTCCTCCCCTCCCCTAGAAAAAGCATTAGGTATGGGAACTAGAGAGGAACAATTGCGATGTTCCTGAGGTAACCTGGATCTAAGCTGATCAATGTGCCTGCTCCAGAGGACTCCATCCTCTGTTTGTACCCTGTAAGAACGAGGGCCTGTGTTTTGAGTTATTTCAGCAGGAATCCATGAAGGCTCACCCATAAGGTTCTTAGCATAAACAGAATCACCCACACTGAACGTGCGAACTTTGCTAGTGGAATCTAGTGGTGCGTTGGGTGCGTAAGTGGGATGAAGGCGGTCAAGGGGAGACCTAAGTTTCCTACCCATCAACAACTCTGCTGGGGATAAGTTAGTTGATGGGTTAGGAGTGATGTGCTGAACACTAAGAAGTTTTTCAACTTTCTCAGTGATGTCCCCAGGACCCAATTGCTGAAGCTTCTCCTTAGTAAAACGTACCATGCGTTCAGCCCAGCTGTTAGCTGAAGGGTGCCCAGGGGCTGTCAGGGGATGTCTGATACCCAGTTGTGCTAGATAGGATTCAAAAGGGTTGGATGTAAATTGAGGGCCATTGTCAGAGACAAGAACATCAGGTAACCCGTGGGTTACAAAAAGCTTTTAAGCTGCTTGATGACAGCATCAGTTGTGGTGGATGCCATAGGGATTACCTCTAGCCATTTGGAATATGCATCTACTATAATAAGGAAGGTGTGCCCTCTGGTAGGGCCAGAGAAATCAATGTGAATCCTAGACCATGGGCCCCTAGGACATTCCCATTCCTGTGTGGGGGAGAGGTGGGGCAGGCCTGACTACCTGACAGTTGGGACAAGATGCAACCCAGTTTTCAACCATTTTGTCAATACCTGGCCACCATACATAACTCCTGGCCAATCCCTTCATCCTTACAATACCAGGATGACCCTCATGTAGCATTTCCAAAATCTCCCTTTGCAGTTTTGCAGCAATAACCACCCTGTTACCCCACAAAATACATCCTCTTAATACAGATAATTCAGTTTGCCTAGATTTAAAAGGTTGGACAAGGTGAGGTAGATCTTGAAGAGGCCAACCTTTCTTAATCCAGCCTATAATAGGAGCCAATAAAGTGTCTTTGGCAGTCTCTCTGGCAATTTCAGCAGCGTGTACTGGAAGCTTGGCAACAGTTTCTAGGAAAAAGGTGTGTGCCTCAGGTTCAAAGTCCTCCTTGTGACACGGAAGTGGGCAACGACTCAAGGCATCAGCATGTCCAGTGTCCTTGCCAGGCTTGTGGATAAGTTTGTATGAATAAGCTGCAAGAAATTCAGTCCACCTCAGCATTCTTGGTGACAGGATAATGGGTCTAGGTTTGTATCCTGCCACAATGCCTAACAAAGGTTTGTGATCTGTGACAATGGTAAATGTTCTCCCATACAGATATTCATGAAATTTCTTGATAGCTGCAACAATTGCCAATGCTTCCTTGTCCAATTGGCTGTAATTCCTCTCTGCTTTGGTCAAGGTGCGAGAGTAAACTGCAATAGAGACTTCCCTCCCGCTGGGAAGCCTGTGGCTCCAAAAGGGGATGCATCACAAGTCAGGACAACAGGTAAATTCTCAGAGAACTGTATCAGTACAGCATCAGACATGATTAGTCTTTTAATACTGTTAAATGCTGATTGTTCTTTCCTGCCCCAGACCCAAACAGACTTTTTGTCAAGCAATCTGTGTAATGGTTCTGCAATGGTTGCCTTCTGAGGTAGGAACATGTGATACAAGTTAATAAGTCCAAGGAAGGCTTGCAAATCTGCAAATCTGTTTTGCATTTTGGTCTAGGGGCTTCTTTGATTGCTTGAACCTTGGCATCTGTAGGGTGGATGCCATGCTTGTCAATCATATAGCCCAAGAACTCAACCTTGTCAGTTCTAAGAGTGCATTTTTCTTCCTTGACTTTTAACCCCGCTTTCTTGAATCTGGTAAGGACTTCTCTGAGTCTCTCTTGTAATTGAGTGTCATTTTCAGCAGAGATTAACACATCATCAAAGTAAGGCACTACCCCTGGCAGTCCTTGGAGCATCCTTTCCATAAGGCTTTGGAAGATGCCTGGTGCCACGCTTACTCCAATCTGTAACCTTTTACATTTGAAGGCATCTCTATGAGTCACAATGGTTTGGGCCTCTGCAGTGGCATCATCAACTGTTAGTTGTTGATATGCCTGGGCCAGATCCAATTTGGCAAAGACTGTACCCCTGCCAAGTGAATGTAACAGATGATGCACCACTGGAACTGGACATGCGCTCTGTTGAAGTGCATGGTTCAATGTCCCCTTATAGTCCCCACAGATTCTCACTGACCCATCAGTCTTGACTGGTATGACTATGGGTGTCTCCCATCTGGAGTGGTCAGTGGGCTCTAAAACTCCTTGAGCTATTAGTTTATCTAACTGTGCATCATTTTTTTCCTTTAAGGCAAATGGGACCCTTCTGGGCTTTAAGCGAATTGGGGGCACCTTGGAATCTAGGTTGAAAGTGATAGGGGTCCCCATATACTTGCCCAATCCGTCGCTGAAGACCTCTGGAAACTCAGACTTCAAGGCCTCCTCCCATTCAGTGTTGCTCACGTGATTGATGCCAGTCACCTCAATGCCTAGTGGATTGAACCACTCAAGTCCCCGCAAGCTTGGGCAGTCCTTGTCCACGATGGTCAGGGGCAAACATTTGGTGTGGCCTTTGAACTTCACGATGAATTCTCTTGTTCCAACTACTGGAATCTTGTTCCCTTGGTAGTCTTTAAGAGTCAGTGCTTGCTTTTGGAATTGCTTCTTCTGAATGTTGGGAAGTAGCCTGTGAATAGTGTCCCATGACACCATAGATAAATAGGGGCCTGAGTCCACTTCCATTTGGCAAGGCCTTCCTTCAATGAGTACCTTCACATGTACTTTTCTGCTTCTTAAGGGTGAAGAATGACCAATGGTGACTGTTTGATGAGTTCCATTCTTCCCATTTGCTTCTGTGTTACACCCCCATTTTCTCACTGAAGTTGTTAGGCTTGAAATCTTTGTCAGGAAACTTCTTTCTGCTTGGTGGAGTTCTGGATGATTTGCAGACTCTTGCTAGATGACCTCTTTTTTCACAACGGAGGCAGATGGTATCAAAAAATTTGCATTCAGTGCGGGGGTGCCCCCACAACCTCTGCAATAAAAGTCTTGCCTCTTTCTTCCAAGGTCTTTCCTTTTCTTCTCCATTCTGAGTCTATAAATTCCTTCCTTCACCTCGCTACAGTCTGAATCAGAATCTATTTGCTCGCAATGGGTTGTTGTGGATTTTTCCACATCAGGATGACTCATGCCTTGTTAATTTTCTTCATGGCTGCTGCTGAGGACTTGGTAGCTTCCGCTGAAGAAGCTTCTTCTATGGCCTCCTTAAGCATGATCTTAGGTTTCATTAATAATTTGCTCTGCAAACCCTTGTCTTTTAGGCCTAGAACAAATCGATCGCGCATGGCCTCTTCTAAGTTGATAAATTCACATACACCCCCAATGTCCTTTAAACTTGCCACGAAGTCATTAACGTTTTCGCTTTCCCCTTGATCCTGACGGTAGAATTCGTGTCTCTTAATGAGGCACGATACTTGTGGCGCGTAATGGGCTCTTAATAACTTTTCTAAGTCAGGCCAGTCCATTACCTTCACGTCTGCAGCTCCCGCCAATGCCTTCGCCATCTTGAAAATGGCCAGACCGCAGTGGGTGAGAAAGACCGCCCTCTTCCGCTTCGGAAATGTCGAGATTGTTTCCCTCCAAATACCTTTGGAAACGATCTGCATACGAGTCCCAGTCTTCTGCCATCAGATCGAACGGGGCTGGGGGGGTGTTCAGCACAGCCATCTCTCTCGGCTTCTTCTCAGCGTTGTCTTCTCTTGGAAGGATCCCACCTTCGTCGCCAGTGTTAGATTTGCATGAAGAGTCAGACGTGGAGTGCTTCAGTGAAGAGTTTATTAGTGGCTACAGCTCTTAACAGACCCAATTTGGCTGGTCTGCAGCTGCTACTTATAGCCAGCAGCCGCAGTTGCCAGCCAATCAGAGTGCTGGGTTTTCCCGCACTTTTTAAACCAATCATTTCTGACATTTTACAAGAACAGTTCAAACTTAACCAATGAGATTCAAACTTGCATACATAACAAATTTAATGCCAAGACAAACTGGAAAACAAGATGATGGCAAGAGAGTGGATCCCCAAAGCACCACCCACCCCCTTATGACATACTTCTTTCTTGAATTGAATGCCCAGGGGTGGGCTTCAAAAATTTTAGCAAACGGTTCTCTGCCTGGTTGCTGGGTGGGCGTGGCCATAGTAAGCATGGCCTAGTCAGCCTCCACAGTGGGGGGGGGGCGTTTTTGTCCTCTCTGGCTCTGGAGGCTTTCCTCAAGCCTCCAGGAAGGAAAAAATGGCCTCCCCAGGCTCCAGAGACTCTCTGGAAGCCAGAAAGGGGCCCATTTCCAGCCTTTCTGAGCTTCTGTGAGGCTCTTTTTTTACCCTCCCCGAGCCTCTGCGCACACCCTGCACTTACCTGCATCCAAAATGGGCCGCATGGGGACTCCTGAAAGGTGCGGGACAGAGTGGGATTTGGGGATTCTCCAAACTGCACAGAATCTTAGCTAGGGGCTCTTCCAAACCCTTGCGAACCCCCATCAGCCCATCCCTGTGAATGCCTCCATAGAATCAGAGACAATTTACCTTATAGCCAAAGGAGTTTTGCTGCTTTATTTCCAAGTACTTTCCTAAATCCGTCTGACATTGGTGTGGTGTCTTTCCAGTGCCAATACTATCAACAAATACTTTCTGTTAGGGAGACTCTAAAGAACTTTCCTGAGTTTGTAATAGCTATTAGTGTGTTTCTCTAGGCAGGCTCTTTTCCTAATACCTCACATTGTCTGTGGGAATCTCATAGCTGTTGTCTTTTTGCAAAGGGCCCCGTTTCCATTCATTTCAGAGAAGAATGATAGGACAAGGAGCTAAATGTATTTGCCAGATTAGGCGGTGATGGGGAAAAGATGGCTGAAAATGTAGAAGCAATCAAAATAATCCCTAAATACACAGGCAAATTTGCAATGAGAAAAATTTGCCAATATTGTGAAAGGAAATACACCCCAAGGAGCTGTCAAGCATATGGAAAGATTTGCATGGCATCGGAAATTGCTGTGCCAGAGCATGCAAAGCGAGGCTTTGAGAGGCCCCAAAGGCACTGTAACAATATTCTGGACAGGCTAGGAGAGGGGCAATTTATTCATAGGCTTGGCAGCCATGCCAGCTGCAAGCCAACCATAAACCCAGTGGACCTGTGGTATACTAAGCTCAGTACGAGGGGCCTTTCAGGGAAGTTTAGCGCTGGTAATAGGAGGTGAGAATTTGTCATTGCAGTCCTCAGATTGGAGACTTGGCTAAAGTGCATGCAAGGCTCTTTATCTAATTTTCCACCTTGATGCTGCAGCAGAACCCAGACATCTGGCCAAACACAGCTTCTTTGTCATATGTCAGGATTTCATGAAAGACATTGGGAAATGCAATACTTCCATGATGATTCCCATATGCTTATAGATTGTTGTGAATGGTCACCATTGACGTGTTTAGTAGTCTGAATCTCGCACACACACACACACACAATTATGATGGAGAGCTTTATATTTTGATCATTTTTATATACCATAGTACTCTACTGTATTTCACTTATTGCATCGTAGGTATTTTCAATACCAATACTATGGTGACACAGTGGTTACTATGCATATTGCAGGATGACTCTGCTCACTGCCAACAGTTCGATCCTGACCAGCTCAAGGTTGACTCAGCCTTCCATCCTTCCAAGGTCAATAAAATGAGGACCCAAATTGCTGGGGGCAATATGCTGACTTTGTAAACTGCTTAGAGAGGGCTGTAAAGCACTATGAAGCAGAACATAAGTACTATTACTATTGCTATTGCTATCCTTCATATACAGCTAATGAGAATGTATGAAAAGTGGGAACCTCTGAGTGCTGAATGCCAACAAGATCTCCATATATGGAACTAAGAGCCCTATTCTGGCTTCATATTTTCCTTCATCATTCCAATATGTGATTGCAGGCTCAGCTGAGGATCAAGCTGTATAGGTTATCCAAATATGACAAGTTTAATATCTTACAGTTGGTCACACTGTCATCCAGATTTTTAGACTAGATTTGGCATTTTTATCCACCTACTACTATTATTATCTGCTCACAACAATGTGAAGTCACAACTACCAGTTCTTTAGTTGGGGTCAGCCTTCATAAGCATCAAGTTCTTCACAAGAACCTAGAATGTTGTAATGTAGTGCATGCGCAGATCCAAGCAGTGTAGCCTTTGGAATTGAGGGAAATTTTGTCAATGCACAGATTGTCTAAGTGCCACCCAAGATTTTTTAGTATAGCACCCAGTGTATTGATAAGTATAATTGTGTGTGGGTAATTTGCAGTTATATTCATAGTCTGAGACTAGTGGAAACTTAACAATTCAAGTTCTAAAGATTATTAAAATAGCATCTAAGAATATAGGCAGTTCCAATTATTAAGGTTGATCACACAGTCAGCCAGATGTTTAGCGTTCATTTGGCAGGACCTGGCATGGGCAGAGGTTGTTTCATGGTATTAGAGGTATTGTTCCAAGTAAATCTTCCTTTTGCAAATGACTAATGGTGATCTTTTCTTCTGGGGCTAAGGAAAAATAGGAGTCATCTACAACATACAGTAATGACAGAAACATCCACTACATAGGACAAACAGGCAGAAGATTGGCAGAACGTGAAAACATGATGAAAACTCTTTCATTTCACAACTTAACCATAGTTTCAACTGGAAAATTGTGACCATCTTAGACCAAACCAAGCCCCCAAACACTAGTGAATTTCTATAAGCCTGGTAGTTTCTAGACAAATTAGCTATCAATAGTCATATAGACATTAACAATATCTACATACTATGCAAAATAAACAATCAACAAACCAAAAGGGAACAAAAATACCAAAATACTTCCCCAGCAATTTTCCTTCTCCTAACCATTATCAGGTTTTGTTGTTATTTGCTTTGTCTATTGTTTTTTTATGTATTGGCCATGTAATAATTTGCTTTGCCTTGTCATGCCTATTTTCTATTCTTTGTTTGGTCTTTCTTGTATACTGGTTTGGTCTTTCCAGTACTCAGAAAGCCTTCGTGGTATACTAGCTTCAGTACATCTTTCTTCAATGTCCTTCAGATATTCTTCCAATGCCCTTTTTTCTTCTTCATTTGTCTGGTGTATTACAACATTCCATGCTCACCTATTTTCCTTGGTAAGTAGAGTCTGTCAACATCATTACATGGATGAAGGGCACGATTCATTGTCATTATTTTTATGGTCTTCCTATCCAGGGCTTTTAGTTCTGCTTCAGTCCATCAAGCACACTGAAATCAAGAAGGTTAGAAGTGAATACATCATGAGAGTGAAGAAGATCTTAAAGTTCAAATTCAATGGAGGAAATACCATCACAGCAATTAACACCGGGGTAATTCCAATTATTATATGCACAGCTGGAATGTATTTATTATTGGGCTTCCAAAAGGCTCAAAAACTTTTCTTGTATTCTTTCATCTCCTTCTTGCTTGCCTTATACCCAAGGCATAAAAGTTGCACAGTATTTTCCAAATTCCTCTCTGATACTTCCATTATCATCATTCACTGAAGTACTGTATAGCATATAACTATCACCAATCTTGGATTACTCACTTGGCAAGCTATTCTGTAACCAACTGCAGTTTTCCAGACTCATTTAAGCATGCTTTTCTTTTTCTGTTTTTGAAGAAACCTCCTTGGGTCCTCTTTGATCAAGTTACTGATTGCTGTTTTTGCTTCCTTTTTCATCTAAAGTCCTTGACAAAGTCACCCTCTTACAATTGATTTGTCATTTGTCCTATCCTTTTTGATCCAAATTGATCAGAAATTCAGGCAAACTGAGACAGCCATCCTAGAATCTGGATGGTATTCTGGTAGCAGCATCCCAATGCTTTAGATCAATGCTGATTCATTTGGATTTGACAGCAGCATGTGACACACTCATCCATTAGACATTGTTATCTAGATTATGGTCTCTGGACATCATTGGCTGTGCATCTAATCAAGTTGAATCTATTTTTCCTTCTTAATTTTTACAATATAGCATGGCAGATTACAGTGTCAGAAATTTCCCCTTAAGGGTAGATGTCTCCCGGGAACAGTACTGGGTTCCATACCTGTTATTTTGGTGCCTAGATTTTCCAACCAGAATTTTCAATGTCACTGTTTTTCTTTCTCAATTTATTATGGATTATTATTTTCTTAGACCAGAATTCTTATACACTCAATATTTATAAATATAAACATAGAACCATAAAAGAGATTGTACCTGATAGTATTCTGATAAGCATATGCTTCAGTCTCTATCAGAGTCCCAAATGGTAGGGAGGAGTATTTTGCTATGAGCTATATCACCTTTGGCATCAACCAAAAATGTTTGATAGAAAACCCACTGGGGGGCCCAGGGATTTTCACTATTAGAGGTTGCAGTAGCCTTAACCGAATAACAGTGTAAAACTTTGTACACAAAAATACATGCTGTAATATTTTGACTTTTTACTTTCCTAGAGTGACTTTTCAAAGCCTCTGATGATTGGGAGACTATTAAATCTTCCCTCTAAACTACCAAAGGGAGATCATTAAAATGGGTTCTGGAAAAAGGTTAGTAATATTTTGATTGGGTAAGCAATTTCCGATAATTTGCAGAATATCTTGATCTTCCAGGAGCCCCTCGTGGTTTAACTGAGTTCCCTTTGTAATTTGATATCACCAGTTCATTGCTTGATTATCTCCTTGGCTTTATCTAAACCAAATTTTATCAGGTAGCCAGGCAACAGTCTACCAGTTTGTTTTTTATATTTCCCCATCACTTTAATCTATACCTCTTCTGTGCTTTTTTTTTTAGTGGAAATAGCCCTGAGGTCATCCCTGATCTTTTTCCAGGTGAATATTACTATTTGCCAAGTATTGGCTTCTTAATTAGAGAGCAGCTTCTACCCTCTGCATTATATTCAGAACCCATCTGGGAAACTAAAAAAGAGTACTCCTTAATAGCCAGGCTGTGTGTTTTCAGAGATATTAAGATTGGAAAAGGAACCTAATTGTGGCCCATGAAAAAGTCGAGCAACTATTCTTACAGCAAGGATTAATGTTAACTATTAAGATGATAAAGATAATGTCAGTCAGCATACTCACTGAACCTATCGTTGACAGCAAAGAAGTGAAGGTAGTAGTTTTCTTTTCTTGGGCTCAAGAATCAATAAAGAAACAGTTATTATGCTAATGATGTTCAAGCCTATTCATCTTTTGTGGCCCTGATGAGGACATCAGTTGCTATAATAAAACTTCCCATTAATGTTTTCTCATAGATGTTTTCCCATCATATTCAGCTGAATGTGGATAACACAAAGAGTTTGCTATGTTTCAGCTTCATTGTCCCTCCCATCCTGTTATATATCTTTCAAGACACTTCCCTTCAGATCTATTACAAACTTTCTCTTTCACTTAATTTCACACTCAACATATCTTGGTTTCCTTTATTCATTTCTTTCAGTTGCATGTTCTTTACCATTTAATCTTTCTCTTTTACTATTGTAATATTTCAGTTTGTTTTATTTATTTTAATAAATATTATTTAAAAAAATTGAACTGCATTTATGTACCAGACTTCAGGAACTGACTTGGAGTCAAGGGCTATTTCACCATTATAGAGCCATGGTGGCGCAGTGGTTAGAGTGCAATACTGCAGGCTACTTCTGCTGACTGCCAGCTGCTTGCAATTTGGCAGTTCGAATCTCACCAGGCTTAAGGTTGACTCAGCCTTCCATTCTTCTGAGGTCGGTAAAATTGAGGATCCAGATTGTTGGGGGCAATATGCTGACTCTGTAAACTGCTTAGAGAGGGCTGTAAAGCACTGTGAAGTGGTATATAAGTCTAAGTGTAATTGCTATTATATCAGAGCAAGTTCATTTTAATTATGAAAAGATTACATATGCACATAAAATAATGCATGTACAGATAGTCTTCGAATTACAATCATTTGGTTAGTGTTAAATAATATTAATTTAGTTTGGCCTGGATCTTTAAACCTATATCTATTTCACAGAGTCATTCAATAAATTGCAATGCCAAGTTGTATCAGATCAAAACAGATTTATTTATAACAGAATAATCAATAAATATATTATTCTTAAATATATACAGAGTCTTTTCTTCTTTCGTTCTTCTTAAACAGTCCTTCAAGGAACTAGAAGTTACTATGAGAGATTCACAGTTCTTCCTCTCATAACCTCTTCTTAGATATAGCTAACCTCTTTAGAAAGTCCCTTTCTCTTTAGGTTATAGATCTTCTCTCAGATCTCTTTGCTATATCTTCTCATACACAGACCTCAGTCTGTCAGATCCTAATATCTCCTCAGAGTCTTGGATCTTCTCAGTATCTCCAATCTCCCTCAGACAAAATGAGTCTCCACAGAATCTCCTTAGAATCTCCTCATTTTCTTTCTCCCTTTTTTCTCTCATTGAAAATGACAGTTGACAGCCCTTTTATACTTAGGGGCATGCCCTACAGTATCACAGTGAGGTGCTCAATGCCACCCTGTCATTGGTGGGTTTGATCGCCTCATCAAACTCTACCAATTTGTAAACTGCATAGTAACTCCAGAAAGTTCTACTTTCTGACAGTTAGCAACATTCAAAGTTATTGAAAAAAGTGACTTATGACCAGTCCTAGCATTTAACAACCATCCCCACGATCACATGATCAAAATTCAGGTACTTGGCAACTGGTATGTATTTATGTCAATTGCAGTGTCTTGGGATCATGTGATCGCCATTTGTGACCTTCCAGCCAGTTTATGAAAAGCAAAGTCAATGGAGGAAGTTGGATTTGCTTAATGACTGCATGATCCACTTAACAACTGCAGTGATTCATTTAACAACCATGGTAAAAGGTAAAATCAGGCTTGGCTTACTTAACAACCACCTTGCTTAGTAAGGAAATTCTGCTTCTGATTGTGGTCATAAGTAAAGGACTACCTGCATGTCAAAACACAACTATGTTCAGAAATAGTATGATACTATGATTTAATCATATATTTACTTTGGGTCAGCTGGAAATAAATTTGCTACATAAAATACAGTTCCACAAAGTACCATGATACCCCCCTTTCTAACTGTTCAACTCAGTTCCCAAGAGGCTTCTGTGCTGATCATAATATTTTGAGCTAGAATTTTGAAATGTGACAAGAATTTGAGGTGAAAATGTTGAAATCTCATGAGATGTGATTATTTGTGCTATTAGGAGCTTTATTATTGTTGTTACTGACTGAAAAAGTTGCCAATTCCTGTGGTATGACATTCTCCATATTGTAATATGGAAAACATGATAGCACAAATCCTTCAATCAAGTTTTCAGTTTTTTCAAGTGATATTTTTCTGCTGATCTGTCTCTGGTTCTTTACTGTAATGATCTTATCTTTACAAATTTTGCACTGTTAGGCTACTTTTGTAAATATTCCTCTGAAAGGAAAGGACTATATTTCAAATAAGTAAAACAATCATAATTTACCTGTGACCTCAAAGTAGCATAATATTAGAAAAGTTCTTTTCCACATCTGCCACAGTATCTGTGATTATGTATGGCATACCCGTGAATGGGTACATTTCTGTACCTACAATATAATGTAGTAGTTATATTAGCAGCTAAGACTACGTTTACAGCTACTGATCACAGACTTCAAATTATAAGGAGAGAAAATGAGAGCGAGAAGAAAATTCCTTGTGAGCCCAGTTCAAACTCTTATGCTCTCTATGAATCACAGAAAAGGCGACAGGCTCTTTAATCTGCTCTCTTAAGTTATTACCTACATCCAGCATCATTGTGTTAGATTTGCTTTCTATTCTTTAAAAACAATAGCAGCCGATCATGCCCTCTTCCTAGAGAGAGTTCTGTAAAATCAAGTTGTGGCCAATGTGAAGGCCTGTCATCTATTTCTCACCAGTAGGATCACAAACTGATCTTTGCACACTAGAAGTTAGAGCCCCATGAAAATATACTAAATCATGTGCTGGATCTTCATCTTTTGGAAATGAAATTCTAATGTTCTGAAACGTTAACCCCACCTGCACATTTACTGCCATAAAAAAAACAAATATTAAAATAACTTCTTCTGAAACAGGCAAAAGTCAACCGGCAAAACACAAAAGACTCTCATCTTCTCCCATGTCTTATGAAGCTGCGAAAGCAAATGCCTCTCAGATTTACCATCAAATCTCTCTTAAAGTTCATTCAAAAGTTTTTCTGCTCGTCCCCATTCAGCTCTCCTGGTGCTGCCACATGGGTGGTCTCCTCCAGGATCAGGGTTAATAGAACATCAGTGTCCACCCCTGTTTCTGTGCTGCACAGGGTTCCTGCAACACAATGTGCCCTGACTAATTAATGGCAAAGCCCCCTCCATCCTCCTCACACATGCATACATCATGGGCAAACAAAAGGAGGAGGGACTTTTTTTTTTCAAATAATCACCCTGCCCTTCAATGAAGATTCTTCTCAGTCTCTTTTTTAAAAAAAAGTTTTAATATACACACTAAATTAAGCTTGTGGGGAAAAGGGAAGGAGGGGAAAACATTTCATCTTTAATCTATTTACTTCTGAATATTTAACATACAATTCTGGCACCAATCATGAGATTCAACTGGAAAATTACTCACTAATCTGTTTGCTTATTTGGAATAATTGGGTAGGCTGCCAAGGAAGAGGATTTCCTACCCTGTTTAATATCTCAGTTAGTAGTCCAATTTCAGCTTGGCGGCATAATTACTCTGACAGAGCTGTAGCCACAGGGCCTGTGAGTGGGGCTGCTTTTTAAACCGTAAATTATGGAGGATTAGCATTTATGAATTTTAAATCAGGGCTGTGGTGGGAGACACTAAAGCTGCTTAGAAATTGCAAAGCCCGGCATTCAGGCAAAAGCTATTAACACTTTCCTATCTAGCCTTCCCTTCCCATTCCACTTGATACTAATGATCAGAAATAAGGTGTTCCTAATTCTATCTTTGTTTGGAGGTTATTAACGTATAAAGTAACACCATAAATTCTTCGACTTTAATTAGAATAGAGGACAGCAGCAGCCCTGAATGGTATGATGATACTTTGAAGTTAGGATAACCAATGTACTCACAGTCTAAGTCAGTTTCACTTATGTTGATTCATCAACCCATTCTATCTTTCTATATCATTGCCAATAATCTATCATTACAAAATTATAATCATGGTAAATTGAAAACAATACTAATATGTCCATGTAGCTTCATTCCTAACCACACATTTTTATGTATTTTATCCAGTAATTTGAAAACGTCTTATCATAAAATATGCATTTTAATATCTTACTATAAATAAGTATTTGTATATTCGTTTAATTTAGAAATGCATATTTTTTTTGTATATGCCTTCACTCCCTCCCTCCCTACTGACCTTCAGGAAGGTCTTATAAAAATGAATTATTCCAGAGTGTTTTCATGGTCTTGCTAACATAATTTCTTACACCAATTTTATTAGTTCACTCTCTTTTATTTATTGCCACTTGGTATATTGGAATATGTTGGTATTCTGCACAGTTGTTTAAACTGACATATTGTTCTATTTCTGGTAAGCTGAGAATCTATTGAATACAGTGCAGTATACATCCAGTAAATAAATAATTAAATGAATTTGGAGCAAAGAACTCTAATGCATCTTGAAGACATGTAATCCAAAGTTCTTCTGATTCACAGATTCAAAGGTATGCTAGTTGATTTAAATGGAATCCTGATCCAATTGTTTTTATTTTTGAAAAATAAGCACTTTTGAGCTCAGAGGACTTACTGGACGATATAACAGAAAGGTTGCATCTGGCTAGCCCAGAAGTTGCATCCAATCCCTGAATCTATTTTTCCAAACTCCCATGGATGCACAACTTGTTTGGTGGCAAATACACACCCAACTCTTGCAGATTTCTGGTAGGAAATTAAGCAACTAAGGTAACCAGGATTCACAGTGCACCTAAAATAGCATCATCCATAAGAATAATTCAGAAAAAAATCTTCTACAAGAATAGCCATGAACTCTTGAATGATGCTCTCTAGTACTGGGTAGCTTCAATCAAGAAAAATATGATTAAAATGAAAATGTGTCCCATCCCTACTATAGCCCTAGACTACTTCTCTGATTCACTCTTCTCTCTCTGCAGACCAAACTCTGCTGTCATAAACATCTGTAGGGAAACTATCACCTGAGGTGAGATGACTATACCTAAGTAAAGCCAGGCCCTCTAAATCTGTGGTTTAGACAATAGGATTCTGTGGTTATAGCCTGGCAAAGTATACCTGCCTATGTTGAATATCCAATATCTTGTCTCCTTTATCCCAGGTCATCCTTTTGTCTTGATTGTTTATCTCACATCTCCCTATGACAGAGAAGCTATCATTTGGGTCCAAGGATGGTCAACATTTAAAAACTCACCCATGTTTTTAAAAATGTGCATACCTGCACTCATGCTACTGACAAGATGAGCTGTTGTTTGAACTCTGCCACACACCAGTGGCTCACCACTCGATACAGTAGCTTGTGAGCTTCCGCAGCTGTCTCTCTGCCCATCGGGGCTCATGATGGGAGGAAATCCTTCCTTTGATGTGTGTATTATACTTCCTTGAAGGCCAGTGAGAGCAATGTACGTGCACCAAATGTGCGCGGCCTGAAGAGAGAGAGATTTAAAAAACGTTCTGCAAATGCTGCATCGCTTTGAACGCAGGGAATGCTCCTCATGGGAGTGATTGTACAGTTTGGATGTTACAAAATGTGTATCCCAGTGAGAAACATATACATTTCCCCTCTAGGCTGTGATTCAGTTTGATGCTTGTACCTTATGGAACCGGGAGCAAAGTGGCCATTTCAAAATGGATAGTAAGAAAGATTTTTATATGGCTGTCAGAGAGAGGATGGACAGGACAACAGAAGACCTGGGAGACAGAGGGGAGAGAGAGAGGGAAAGAGGGAGGGAGGGAGGGAGGGAGGGAGGGAGGGAGGGAGATGTAACCAATTCCCAGAAATAGTTAGCACTAGGGGCCAAGCTATATGTGCGAAGTGCATCTTTAAATTTAACATACACATTAAAAAATGCAAATAGCAGCTTTGGGGAGAGAAGATCATTATTAAAATTGCAACAGACATGGAATGGATTTTAACCTTTACTTCCCATGCTGCAGCCTAATGAAAATTGTTCCCTTAAAGCAGTTATTTGCATGAAAAGAAAAATCTCCATTGCACTCATTGGGAGTTTTCTTCAAGTCCAAATAGCAGCTTCAGGGAATTATTTCTCTGAAGGGAAGAAAAGTTTGCTGCCATCCTGATCACAATCAGCTCCCATTTCTCTGAAGCAGCTGCTACTTGCATTTTTAATGCAAGAATTCCAGATGACTTCTCACAAGTGAGCAATACTGGGGAAGGAGTTATAAAATATATTTTAAGGAAGGTCGTCATTTATTATAAAGGTATGTACATATGTGCTAGTTGTTTCCAGCTCTAGTGGGCGGTACTCATCTCCTTTATAAAGCCGAAGAGCCAGTGTTGTCTGAAGACATCTCCGTGGTCATGTGGCCGGCATAACTAAACACTGAAGGCGGACGGAACACTGTTTCCTTCCCACCAAAGTGGTCCTTATTTTTCTGCTTGCATTCTTACATGCTTTCGAACTGCTAGGTTGGCAGAAGCTGGGACAAGTAATGGGAGCTCACTGTGTTTCATGGCGCTAGGGATTTGAACCACCAACCTGCCAACCTTTCTGATCAACAAGATGAGCATCTTAGCTACTGAGCCACCGCGTCCCTTTCATTTATTATATAGATTGTCAAAAACTTTCTAACCAATGGATGATGACCTGGCTTTTTAAGTCAGTTTTCCCAAAGCTGTCTGGGAAAAAGAAATATTTAGTCAATACTTACTTTATTTAAGATTTCTACTTTAGTCAATGTGGTGCGAAGATCTTTTTTGCATTTCTAATTAAAAACTAATGGCTGCATTTCAAAATACCTCAAAAGAAGTATTTTGTTAGAGTTTTACAAGGTGATCCTATGAAATTAAAAATAATCACCCGACTTCTGTAGATTATTATTATTATTATTATTATTATTATTATTATTATTATTTATTAGACTTGTATGCTGCCCTCTCTCCCTAAGGACTCAGAGCGGCTCACAGAATAAAAAATACAATACAATAAGTTAACTAAAAAATAATTAAACAGTACAAGCCTAATATTAAACATTAAAACTATTAAAACCATTAAAAAATTTTAAAAGAAACACCCCTTGGTTCAGTCCAGGCCGGCCTGCTGAAATAACCAAGTCTTTAGGTCACGGTGGAAGGAGCGGAGATCCGGAGCCAAACAAAGGTCCAAGGGGAGTCGATTCCACAGGGTGGGCGCCCCCACAGAGAAGGCCCTACCCCTGGGCCCCACCAGCCGACAATGCCTGGCTGACGGTATCACAAGGAGGCCCTGTCTGTGGGAGCATACAGGGCGATTGGAATGTGATGCCGGAAGGAGACGTTCCCACATGTACCCCGGACCCAAGCCAAGAATTTAGTTCCTTCTGACTGAAGGGAGTTCTGTTTGAATTTATTTGATTTTGTTGGCTTTTTGCTTCCTTGTTGTGCATATATTTGGTTTATGGTAGAGTTTTTAATCCATGTATTTCTCCTATTAAAAGAGCAGGGAGAGATATGAGTATAGATTAACTAGATTGGTTAGTGAGGGCTGTGATAATGAGCTCCCAAATGTCAAAAATCTACTATTAAGTCCCTGATAACATAACTCAATGTAGTAAGTGTTCTTGCATACAAGTTCAGTAACTTGGGAAATTTCTACAAATTGTTGGGTGCAAACATATCAATTGATTGTCCTGGGACAAAATGCATCTTACATTTCTTTATGTAAGCTATGGTGAATAAGTTTGACCCATATTCTGTAATTGGAAGGAATGAAAAGGAGACTTGATCCTATTGAAATCATCATAATAATGACTGTAACTTCTGAGTAGACTTCAATATTATTAGAAAATGGGGATCCATTGGAAGGTGAGTTACAGTGAAATTTAGAAAGGAAGTATATACATATCTAAGTATATATGTAGGGAACAGAATAGAAATCTAGATTAAACATAGATGATATTATTAGATTTACTTTTTACTTCTTTCTTAAGATATTAAGGTATTTTGTTCTGATATTTTTAGTCCATCATCATATATGCATATTCCATCAAGAGTTAGAATTCCTAACAGCTCCCATTATCAGGCATTATCCATTAAAACATTTCTAACTTTTTTTATACTTCAGGTTTAGCAGCGGAAATGTAAGCCGTTTATTGCTATATTGATATCAGTAGAACATAAAATAAACTTGGGTTGACACATGCCCTAAGATTTAAGTATCTGACTATTATACATTCAACCTAGGACAGTCTGTACTGTCACATCCTTGGCTCTGAGATTGTTTTTAAGAATAAAGATGCTGGGATGCAAAATGTATTTGTTAAAATACATCTTTTCTGATTATATTTAAAAGTGGGGAATATCTAATACTGAGAGCCAATGATAATGCCTGGACAAGACCCACTAAATTTTCTCAACAAATGAGAAAAGGGAGGCTCTATATCCTTTTAGGGAAGACATTTTAAAGACCATTTTCTCTGATCACATCATAATAACCAGAGTTTCTTCATCCTTCCTTCAAGAATGAATTTATGAGGAGTGTGTGAGCCATTGCCAATCTACCTTTCATCTCTATATCTCACCCTTGCCTTGCTAAAATGCATGAAGATCTTATCACATACACAGCCTTTAAACCACTGTTCCTTGTGTGGAACACAGCAATTCTAAGTATGATGACCACACATATTTTTATGCGATAGGTATTGGAAAGGAACCTAGGAAGGAAATATGAGCTTTTTGCTTCTGGGTGACAACGACATGATCAGATCATATCCAGTTTCAGCCTTAGCCTTACAGCAAATTATAAGAACTGAATGCTCATATGCAAACAAATTTTTCTTTCCCACCTGCAGAACACCTGCCACACAGATTTGAACCAGTTTTGACTGGCTTAGTCTAGTGGTTAAGTCACCAGGCTAGAAAGTGGAAGACCATGACTTTAGTCCCACTTAGCCATGAAAGCCAGTTAGGTGACTTTGGCCCATCACTCTTTCTCAGCCCAACTCACCTCACAGGGTTATTGTGGGAAAATAGAAGGAGGAAGATGAGTTGGATATTGTTATGTATGTAGGTTTAAATGTTATTGGTTTATTTTGAACTGTTCTTGTAAAATGTCAAATGGGATTGGTTTAAATAGTGCGGGAAAAACCCTGCACTCCCATTGGCTGGCAACTACGGCTGCTGGCTATAAGAAGCAGCCGTAGCCCAGCCAAGTTGGGTCCATTCGAGCTGTAGTCACTTAATAAACTCTTCACTGAAGCTCTTCACGTCTGACTCTTCATGCAAACTTAACAGATATGTTCACCACATTGAATTATTTGTAAAAACAATCAAGGTAGGATATAAATAAACAAACAAACCACCTCCCTATTTCTTCTGCAAAATAAAAAACAAAAACAGAGATGTTATCCAAAATTAGAAACTAACTTACAGAGTTTAAATCCAGCATTACTATCCGGTACTTTTATATTCTCTGTTCTTCAGTGCTTTCAGTATTAATTGCCAAAACAAAGATCAAACTAATCTTATTATGAAGTTTCATTGCTAGGCCTTAAATTCAGGTGGGGGAAAGAATAAAGAATGATACTCTAAATTTGTTTTGTCATTTTCAGCCAATTAGGAAGTCCTTACTCAAAAAATTAGATACATCTGGAAAAGAATCTTTTCTACTTTTCTTTAGAATGCTCAGTCAAACCTGCAAAGCTTATGCAGATGTGTCAACAGTATTAATGAGCTAGCGAAGATGCAGTCCTCAGGATTAATTAGTTAAAATATGTATATGAATGTATGAATGCTATCCATGTGACTAATAATAAATGGCTCAAAATTCTCCATACTTTTTCCAGCTTTGCCTTAAAATTATGCCCACAGACTATAATTTAGCAAAACAGACATACTGTAAAGCAGGGTAGCCCAAATATGGGAAGAGTTATTTTTCTTCAGTTATCCCCTTTCCTTGCTTTTTAATACTTAGAAATTAAGGAACTTGGTTGATTGTATAAATAAAAAGTATCCTTACCTCCCCAGTTTGTGAATGTTGGACTGTAGTCACTGCCAAATTCTCTATTGTCCATACTAGATTTCTTGCATCTTTCTTTTGAAATTGTGCTTGAAGGGGTGATAAATGGGAGAATGTCCCTTCAAGAGTCCTTGCTGTTTTGTGATAACTCATTATCTTTCTTTCTTTATAAGTAGCCCCATTAACACTCCAAAACTGAATGGAATCACAGAGGCTGAACAATCCACTACTGTTTGAGTAAAGCTAGAGGTATTGTTTTATGAATTACAAGGCTGCCAAAATTGATTTATTCAAGCAAAAACCTTCCAAAGCTGAGTCACAGATCTGTTTGGGTATGCACTGATGGCAAAAAGAAAATATTTCCTACACACGTACAATAAGGACAAAATAGCTTAGCTATCATTTTACTGAATTATATTCTGTATGTCTGAGAGAGAATGTGTCTCATCCTT
Source organism: Naja naja (assembly GCA_009733165.1). Taxonomy (NCBI): domain Eukaryota; kingdom Metazoa; phylum Chordata; class Lepidosauria; order Squamata; family Elapidae; genus Naja; species Naja naja. The sequence goes on from CM019148.1 coordinate 269,447,666, forward strand.
AATATGGTTGAAAAGAATATTGAAGCGCTCTTCCCCTTTCAGCTGAATTAAAGAAAAACAGTTAAGCCATTTATAGGCAAATTTGCAAAACAGGAGAGTGAATCAAGTCTTTTCAAAGACTTTGCTGCCTCAATAAAACCTTCTATATTACTAAATTAAATGTCATTCTTAGTCAGATTATTCTAAGCAAGACTACTATAATCCTTTCTGTTATGGGGCTATTTATTTTTGTCTGGGAAAAACTTCAAAGCAATTCATGACAGATAATAAAAATAAAAATTAGCATTCCAATGAGAATGTTTAAATATATACAGTATATAAAATAATTATGTTCGCAGCCCTGTGAAGAAAGCTAAATTCAGTTACTTCACCTATGTATGTTTGTGTGTGTGTGTGTGTGTGTGTGTGTGTGTGGTAGTTACTCTATCATGATATATTAGATTTTTCTCAGAAGGACTGTAAAATAAAATCAAGAGAAGATTTGGTAACATAAGGATGTATTTCTTGACAGTTTTCCTATGTACCATTATCAAAAGGTTTAAAGTGATGAAATATTTTATGGTTTTAAACAATCCAAACTGAGCTTGAAATAGAATTATATACAAATGCTGAGCATGTCATTGAAATATGAGATGGAAGAAGAACAAATGAAAGAATGTATGATAAAATGGGCTAATAATTTAGAATAGAGTAGAATAGAATAGAATAGAATAGAATAGAATAGAATAGAATAGAATAGAATAGCTTTATTTGGCCAAGTGTGATTAGACACACAAGAGATTTGTCACCGCTGCAGAAGCTCTCAATGTATATGCAAAGGAACAGAGTAATAATAATCATAATATGATACCAATAAGAGGGGATAGTAATTTTGGATACAATATACAAATGGGTCAATGTCAAATACATGTTGAAAGGATTGAGGCTTATGTTGTAGTCTTAAAAAGAATTTTTACAAAATGATGTTTACATTTATGCTGGAAATGTGAACAACATGAAGGTTTATTTTATCATGTATAGAGGACAAATAAAAAGCCTAAAATTTGGATACCAATGCATACACTAATTCCAGAAAAAAAATTAAAGATTATATACAATTGAGCCCAAAGGATTTTCTTTTGGGATTAATGAGCAGAAAACTAGGAAAAAAACCAATGCAACTTTATTTTTATATATGACAAATGCAGCAATATTACTATATGCTCAAAAATGGAAAGGCTTGATGCTGCCCACAATGAAGTAATAGTTGTTGAAGGTGATGGAACTTACAGAAATAGCCAAATTGACTTATCTGGTTAGAGAAAAGACAATATCTAAAGTTATGGATGACTGGAAACACCTTATAGACTTTTTACAAGAAAATATGCAGTTATGATGTGATCTTGATGATTAGAAAAAATAGGTAATATAAAAAAGTGATTTATTCAAACAGAACTTTTAAAGGTGAGTTACAGATCTGACTGAAATTGATAATCATAAAAACCAATTTCTCCTTTAATGATTTCCCTAAAAGTCCATGGACAGATTATCAGATTTCCAGTTGGGCAAATATTATTTTATGTTTTTTTCTGTAACTTATTTTCATATCTTTCAGTATCAGGAAACTATCCATATCCACACATAAAAATACAGAACTCCCATGCATAAGAAGAAATAAAAGTTAGGACAACAGAAACCCTCTTTTGATCAGCATTTTTTTTAATTAGATTTATATGCCGCCCTTCTCTGAAGACTCAAGGCGGCTTACAATTTTGGGGATACAACCCAATGTGCTCAGCAATAGCCTTCATTCCATTGTATATGCCTGCTTATTACTAGCGGCACTTTTACAAAGTCAGCTTATTGCCCACAACAATCTTGGGTCCTCAATTTACCAACCCCGAGAGGATGGAAGGCTGAGTCAACCTTGAGCCTGGTGGGATTCGAGCCTACAATAATTGCAGGCAGCTGGAACTAAGTGCTAGGCATTTAGCAGCCTGCACCATCAAGGCCCTGAATACAGCCTGAATGGCCAAGAAGTGGTTTAATGGGATGTTAAAAAGAAAAAGAAACAAATTTGAACACATAGATACCCACAAAGGGTATTATTAGGTGCACTATCTTTAACATTGGGGAAGCCATATAAACAAAATGATGAGTTGTCACAAACTGCCTCATCCTCCATGAAGAATTTTTAATCCTTTTTTTAATGCTGTCTAAGATGGAAGCCATGATGATGCCTCATTGGATCAAAGTTTAATTGCATGCTATACAGAGATGTGTTCTTCTGGTCTTTTCTGAATCTTCTCACTCTTTACTTTCACCCAACATTCCCCCTACCATGCCTGCTTGTATGAATCTCTATCATGTACTAATATATTGTTTTAATCTATTTAGAGAATTTTGACATGCAGAAAAATTCATGATAAATACTCCTGCATTACTTCATTTTCCTCATCTTTTTTCTAAAGCTTTCAAACATTGTATTCTTTTGTTTTTTCCTCATGTTGTTTAAATCACTGGATAATTTTAGTAGCTGTTTCCTTGATCTTCTCCTGTTCTATAGTATCATTGTCTCTGTATCTGGTTTATAGGCTCCTGCTAGACAAAGACATAGTTAGGGTGGCCTCATAAGAAGGCTCATGACTTCCACATACAGAAATCAGTGTCAGGCATCCAGTTGGCACAGAGAGCTCTTGAAACTAAGAGGCATCCTGTAAGAATGGATTAAAGGTGAGCTGAAATGGGTAGGATGGAAGGAGTGACTGGGATGAATGAACAATGCAGTGCAAAGACTAAGAAAGGTTTCCATTCCAGATCAGAAAATGGAACCAACATGTAGGTCCTGAACAAAAAGGAATGTCTGTTTGTAGATCCTTCTGGGGAAAATATATCAAGCAGTTTTCTCTGAATTTCAATTTAATTATAATTCCTTATAATTTCAGTTATATTAATTCTGTCTAAAAGAGATGGGGATTGCAAACAAAACAGGAAAAATACTATATCATTGGGAGGCCATTTCATTTCCTATGACTAGCCCTTTACACCATGGAAAGGGATGCCTTGGGCGTGCATGGTATACTGTTGAAGTGCATTTCAATTCCCAGGTGCCTATACAAGCCTAGTAAACAGAGACGTCCTATCCAGTCTATACAGTGCTCCAGTATTTGTATGGTCTCCATGGCTCAATTGTGTTGGGGGCTCTTACAGCCTTTCTCTTTGTCACATTCTAAGCAAAGCTGATGTTAAGAAGCATCTGTTATGCAAATAGGGTATCAAAACAGTTATCAGATCTGTTATGTTTGCATGAAGAGTCAGACGCGAAGAGCTTCAGTGAAGAGTTTATTAAGTGACTACAGCTCGAATGGACCCGACTTGGCTGGGCTACGGCTGCTTCTTATAGCCAGCAGCCGTAGTTGCCAGCCAATCAGAGTGCAGGGTTTTCCTGCACTTTTTAAACCAATCTTATTTGACATTTTACAAGAACAATTGAAACTAAACCAATGACATTCAAACCTACATACATAACACCCCTCCCCACTAGGTTCAGTCCATACCAAACCCCAACCTATCTAATGTATTCTTTTAAATAGGTGGGGCTCTTGTACGTTGAGACCTTCGTGGTTCAAAAGTTTTAACATTCTCACCCAGTGAGAGAGGAAATGTGTCTGCTGACATTTCCCCACTGGGACTTCCTGTGAAAGAAGACCCTGTTTGATTGTTAGAATCTGGTCTCTCCTCCCAACCCATCTCCATTCCAATGTCAGCACCCAAGTCAGGTAGTGATGTACAATCTTCAACTTCTAAGGATGGATTTTGGCATTGTGACAGGTTTTGGGATGGTTCCTGTCGTAATGGCTCGTTACACATGGGGTTGATTCTTGCTTGCTGATTTTCCTCCTGTTCCTCCCCTTCCCCCATAGAATTGACATCAGGTGAGGAAACTAGAGAGGAACAAGTGTGATGTTCCTGAGAGAACCTGGATCTAAGTTGATCAATGTGCCTGCTCTAGAGGAGTCCATCCTCTGTTTGCACCCTGTAAGAATGAGGGCCTGTGATCTGAGTTATCTCAGCAGGAATCCACAAAGGTTCACCTATAAGGTTCTTAGCATAAACAGAATCACCCACACTGAATGTGTGAACTTTGGAAGTGGAATTTAGTGGTGTGTTGGATGCGTAAGTGGGATAAAGGCGGTCAAGGGAAGACCTAAGTTTCCTACCCATCAACAACTCTGCTGGGGATAAGTTATTAGATGGGTTAGGAGTGATGTGCTGAACACTGAGAAGTTTTTCAACTTTCTCAGTGATGTCCCCAGGACCCAGTTGCTGAAGCTTCTCCTTGGTAAAACGTACCATGCGTTCAACCCGGCCATTAGCCGAAGTGTGCCCAGGGGCAGTAAGGGCATGTCTGATACCCTGTTGTGCTAAATAAGATTCAAAAAGGTTGGATGTAAATTGAGGGCCATTGTCAGAGACAAGAACATCAGGTAACCCGTGGGTTACAAAAGTTTTGAGCTGTTTGATGACAGCATCAGTTGTGGTGGATGCCATGGGGATTACCTCTAGCTATTTGGAATATACATCTACTATAATAAGAAAGGTGTGCCCTCTGGTAGGTCCAGCAAAATCAATGTGAATCCTGGACCACGGGCCCCTAGGACATTCCCATTCCTGTGTGGGGCGAGGTGGTGCAGGCCTGACTACCTGACAGTTGGGACAAGATGCAACCCAGTTTTCAACCATTTTGTCAATACCTGGCCACCATACATAACTCCTGGCCAATCCCTTCATTCTGACAATTCACGGATGACCCTCATGTAACATTTCCAAAACCTCTCTTTGCAGTTTTGCAGGAATAACCACCCTGTTACCCCACAAAATACATCCTCTTACTACAGATAATTCAGTTTGCCTGGACTTAAAAGGTTGAGCCAGGTGAGGTAGATCTTGAAGAGGCCAACCTTTCTTAATCCAGCCTATAACAGGAGCCAATAAAGTGTCTTTGGCAGTCTCTCTGGCAATTTCAGCAGCATGAACTGGAAGCTTGGCAACAGTTTCTAGGAAAAAGGTGCGTGTTTCAGGTTCAAAGTCCTCCTTGTGGCAAGGAAGTGGCGACTCAGTGCATCAGCATGTCCAATGTTCTTGCCAGGCTTGTGGATAGGTTTGTATGAATAAGCAGCAAGAAATTCAGTCCACCTCAGCATTCTTGGTGACAGGATAGTAGGTGTAGGTTTGTCTCCTGCACAATGCCTAACAAAGGTTTGTGATCTGTAACAATGGTAAATGTTCTGCCATACAGATATTCATGAAATTTCTTAACAGCTGCAACAATTGCCGATGCTTCCTTGTCCAATTGGCTGTAATTCCTCTCTGCTTTGGTCAAGGTGTGAGAGTAAACTGCAATAGGGGCTTCCCTCCCTCTGGGAAGCCTGTGGCTCAAACCCCCCTGCCCATTCCAAAAGGGGATGCATCACAAGTCAGTACAATAAATTCTCAGAGAACTGTATCAGTACAGCATCAGACGTGATTAGTCTTTTAATACTGTTAAATGCTGATTGTTCCTTCCTGCCCCAGACCCAAACAGACTTTTTATCAAGTAATCTGTGTAATGGTTCAGCAATGGTTGCCTTCTGAGGTAGGAACATGTGATAAAAGTTAATGAGTCCAAGGAAAGCTTGCAAATCTGTTTTGCATTTAGGTCTAGGGGCTTCTTTGATTGCTTTAACCTTGGCATCTGTAGGGTGGATGCCATGCTTGTCAATCATGTAGCCCAGGAACTCAACCTTGTCAGTTTTAAGAGTGCATTTTCTTCCTTGACTTTTAACCGCTTTCCTGAATCTGGTAAGGACTTCTCTGAGTCTTTCTTGTAATTGAGTGTCATTTTCAACAGAGATTAACACATCATCAAAGTAAGGCACTACCCCTGGCAGTCCTTGGAGCATTCTTTCCATAAGGCTTTGAAAGATGCCTGGTGCCACACTTACTCCAAATTGTAACCTTTTACATTTGAAAGCACCTCTATGATTCACAATGGTTTGGGCCTCTGCAGTGGCATCATCAACTGTTAGTTGTTGATATGCCTGGGCCAGATCCAATTTGGCAAAGACTGTACCCCTGCCAAGTGAATGTAACAGATGATGCACCACTGGAACTGGATATGCGCTCTGCTGCAGCGCATGGTTCAGTGTCCCCTTATAGTCTCCACAGATTCTTACTGACCCATCAGTCTTGACTGGTGTGACTATGGGTGTCTCCCATCTGGAGTGGTCAGTGGACTCTAAAACCCCTTGAGCTATTAATTTGTCTAATTGTGCATCAATTTTTTCCTTTAAAGCAAATGGGACCCTTCTGGGCTTTAAACGAATTGGGGGCACCTTGGGATCTAGGTTGAAAGTGATAGGGGTCCCCATATACTTGCCCAATCCTTCGCTGAAGACCTCTGGAAACTCAGACTTCAAGGCCTCCTCCCATTCAGAGTTGCTCACATGATTGATGCCAGTCACCTCGATGCCTAGTGGATTGAAACACTCAAGTCCCAGCAAGCTTGGGCGATTCTTGTCCACGATGGTCAGGGGCAAACGTTTGTTGTGGCCTTTAAACTTCACGTTGAATTCTCTTGTTCCAACTTCTGGAATCTTGTTCCCTTGGTAGTCTTTAAGAGTCAGTGCTTGCTTCTGGAAATGTTTCTTCTGAATGTTGGGAAGTAGCCTGTGAATGGTGTCCCATGACACCATGGATAAATAGGAGCCTGAGTCCACTTCCATTTGGTAAGGCCTTCCTTCAATGAGTACCTTCACATATACTTTTCTGCTTCTCAAGGGTGAACAATGACCAATGGTGATTGTTTGATGAGTTTCATTCTTCCCATTTGCTTCTGAGTTGCACCCCATTTTCTCACTGAAGTTGTTAGGCTTGAAATCTTTGTCAGGAAACTTGTTTCTGCTTGGTGGAGTTCTGGATGATTTGCAGACTCTTGCTAGGTGACCTCTTTTCTCACAACGTAGGCAGATGGTGTCTAAAAGCATTCAGTGCGGGTGCCCCCACAGCCTCTGCAATAAAAGTCTTGCCTCTTTCTTCCAAGGTCTTTCCTTTTCTTCTCCATTCTGAGTCTATAAATTCCTTCCTCCACCTCACTACAGTCTGAATCAGAATCTATTTGCTCGCAATGGGTTGTTGTGGACTTTTCCACATCAGAATGGCTTGAGGCCTTGTTAATTTTCTTCATGGCTGCTGCTGAGGCTTGGTTGCTTCGCTGAAACAGCTTCCTCTATGGCCTCCTTAAACGTGATCTTAGGTTTCATTAGTAATTTGCTCTGTAAGACCTTATCTTTAAGGCCTAGAACAAACCGATCACGCATGGCCTCTTCTAAGTTGGTAAACTCACAAGCACCCGCAATGTCCCTTAAACTTGCCATGAAGTCGTTAATATTTTCGCTTTCCCCTTGATCCCGATGATAAAACTCGTGTCTCTTAATGAGGCACGATACTTGTGGGGCGTAATGGGCTCTTAAAAGCTTTTCCAAATCAAGCCATTCCATTACCTTCACATCTGCAGCTCCCGCCAATGCCTTCGCCATCTTGAAGACTGCCGGACTGCAGTGTGTGAGAAATACCGCCCTCTTCCGCTTCTCGGAGATGTCGGCGAGGTCGTTTCCTTCCAAATACATTTGGAAGCGATCCGCATACGATTCCCAGTCTTCTGCCACCGGATCGAACGGGGCTGGGGGGGTGTTCAGTGCAGCCATCTCGCTCTTCTGCTTGTCTTCCGTGTCGTCTCTTCTTCAGGGGAATCCCACCTTCATCACCAGTGTTATGTTTGCATGAAGAGTCAGACGCGAAGAGCTTCAGTGAAGAGTTTATTAAGTGACTACAGCTCGAATGGACCCGACTTGGCTGGGCTACGGCTGCTTCTTATAGCCAGCAGCCGTAGTTGCCAGCCAATCAGAGTGCAGGGTTTTCCTGCACTTTTTAAACCAATCTTATTTGACATTTTACAAGAACAATTCAAACTAAACCAATGACATTCAAGCCTACATACATAACAAGATCTATTAAGGCAAAAAGCATACATCTAATGAATTGCAAAAGCTTGCTTACATGTCTGCTTCAGATATACTACTCCCTCCCCCCCCTTTTTTTTGCAGGCACTTTTTGCAGGCACTTCCCCCCCGCACAATCTATGTAAGATGATTTCGGTATTTTTATGCAGTGCCCATTGTACAGTATTTCTCTCCTTTATGTATTTGCAAGCTTACACTGCAAATAATTTTCCGAATTCAGTGTTTAGGCCAGAGTGCTGTACTCTTTTAGGCTATTTTGGTATTCTGATCTCATCCATCTCTCATTGATCTCCTCATTGTAGATATTTTATCTTCAGACAATGGGTTTGATCCATTTCAGAATTTGCAATGGGAAGGATAAACTGATGCTTGAAATTGAAATCAGTGCAATTTAAGCATTTTAAGCATACTTAATTCACCTTATATATTCACATGTTCCATATGAGTTTGTGTATTCTCATTTATCATTAGTAACTGTTAAATTTTAAGATACAGGGCACAAAGATTTTAAACATATAATTTAAAAATGCTTTTTTAATTTAATTTAATATTGGGATTTCTATGCCGCCCTATCTCCTGAAGGACTCAGGGCGGCTCACAACAATAAAAAACAGGAATACAAAGTTTAAAAACTATTAAATAAGATAACCCCAATTACAAGCATTAAAACATTAAAAACCAACAAACAAAATTTAAAAAACAATTAAAAAATCCCCTTCAGACCAGGTTGGCCAATTGAAAAAGCCATGTCTTCAGGTCGCGATGGAAGGATTGAAGGTCAGGAGCCATCCGAAGCTCCACGGGTAGTTGATTCCAAAGGGCGGGTGCACCCACAGAGAAGGCTCTCCCCCTGGGGGTCGCCAGCCAACATTGTCTGGCCGACGGCACCCTGAGGAGACCCTGTCTGTGGGAGCACACAGGTCGATGGGAAACCATTGCTGGCAGTAGGTGCTCCCGCAAATACTCCAGACCTAAGCCATGAAAGGGCTTAGCAATTTTATAAGAAACACTTATTTTACAGCAAGTCAAATGTAATCACATCATTAAAACATTTGGTTTTCCACAATCTCAGATTATGCTAACTTTTGTTAATTTGTCCCTTTATGCTGTAGTGGACTCAAGCTGGTTATTTCATAAATTTTAAGTTTAAAGTAATTATTTATAAATTTCTTTTACATGGATTTTTTCTATTTCTGTAAGTAACTAACGCTGAGTCCAAATTTTCCACGTATATACATCCAGCTTAGAATCAGTTCAAAATCAGGAGAAACCATGTTGATACATCTGAAAACCTGGCAATTTCATTGATTTTTAATTTTAATTTAATTTTTGTTTTTGTTTTGTGAGAAGTCAGTGGCAGTCTCAGTCTCCTTGAAAAAAGAACCTGTTGATGTGTTTCACTTTATTTTAGTTCTTTTGCTGCAGGCAATAATGGTAGAGCAACTGCTGGATGTCAGACAGCATCCATCAAAGACTTGGAATAACAATGGTGTTAGCCACAAAAAAATGTCATTGGCTGCTTCCATTGTTAAAAAATATCATTTCTTTATTCTTTTATGGAAGGTATAATCGCTTTCCAAAGTATGCTGGCACCTGACATCTATATTTTTATCCTTTTGAATTCTTTTCTCTATCTGTATCTTATTTTTATGTAAATATAATTAGTTGATTATTGGGGGGCAGTAAAACCATTTTTTTAAAAAAAATCTCATTGGGTACAAAAAAGGGTATTATTGAAATTTATATCTTGCTGTTCTGAATACAGGTAACCCTCACTTATCGAATGCAATTAAGACCAGCAACTCTATTGCTAAGTGACACAGTAATTAAGCTCAGTGTCACGTGACTGTGCCAATTTACAATGTCAGTTCCATTAGTGGGTGGAATGGAAGGTTTGAATGACCTTGGGGAAAGAGGGGAAGAGAAGCTGCCTAGGTAACAGGAGACAGGAGCCTCAGTGGCTTAACCGTCAGAGAAAGATACTTAGGAAAGGCCCGCCCTAATGGATCAAACAATTAAAAATAGCAGCAGAATGTTCCTTCCTTCCTTCCTTCCTTCCTTCCTTCCTTCCTTCCTTCCTTCCTTCCTTCCTTCCTTCCTTCCTTCCTTCCTTCCTTCCTTCCTGGACAAGAAACCTCTCATAAATATGCTTAAAGAAACCTTTCACTCTCCAATCGACATCCCAATTACAAAGAATTCTGAACTACTTTGCTCAAGAGGGGAGCACCAATGTGAACATGTGACAGCTTTCCATTATTTTTAAAATCATTCCTCCATTTATTCTTCTTGGAGGGCGGAGGGCTCTGAATCTGCACTTTCCAAATGAGTTAGGTCTTTTAAGACAACATCAAACCTCCTTTTCCTTGCTTCTCATGTCAGCCCAAATCCTGATAGTTATGAAGCATAAAAGGGGAGTTCAAAGTAAAATATAAATTACCATCCCCTTCAAACACAAGTGGAACTCTTATTAAGTCTCCAGTGCTTGAATCACGTCCCATGCCTGTTCTTTAGACCTTTCTTCCTTTGTAAGGCATAAACGGACACATCTTATTGATTTTCTTTCAACCTGGATCACCTCGATTGCTGTGAATATGGCAGGCAAATCCAACTCGTTCTCCCACAGGGGAATGATGAAGAATGCAGAAGAGAAGCTGGGGAGAGACTTCGCTCAGTGGGATACCAAGAGTCATTACAGGGGGGGGGGCATGAGTCTGTTGCAATTCTGAGTCTTTTTTTTTTCTTTTCAGCTCCTTCAAAAAAAAAACCCGTTTTCCTATCGAGTGATCTTCCTTAAATGTTTTATGAACAGCGTTTGGACTAGGGGATCCACTGCTGAGAATGTTTTTTTGTTTAAAGCAAGCTGCCTCAAAAGATCATCGAGTTTATTGGGGGGGAGTTACCCACCTCAATAAACTCCTTAATTAATAAAGAGGTAAGCAGATCCACTTTGCTGGAAAATGTTAAGATCTCAGCCAATCCTTGTGTAGCGTTTAATATAAAAAGTAAGTATTAACTTATCCCTCTCTCCTAATGTATATGTGTAAAGGCACCTACAGACACAGAAGGATGAGGACAATTGTGAGAAATACAAAGAAATATAAAAATAGAAACTTGTGAGTGTGTGCAAGCTTTTGACTAAACTGCAGGTGGGAAGAATTTGCTGCATCATTAAGTTATGCTATTTCTTTAAATCTTGTGAATTATTATAACAAAACCTTTAAAAATGTTGCAAGACAGGCTTTTGGCTATGCTCCTTCCTGCCACCCCACCCACCCCCAAAATTAGGAAAGCCAAAATTGAAATGCAGTGGGACATCAGGATATGAATTAGGCTGAATTTGGACATGTTCCATTGGTAATTTAGTCTGAAATTGGTTCTATTAAAGGGAAGCTGCTTCTGCAGCTATAAATTGAAAGCATGATTTGCAAGGGCTAATTTCAAAGTTCTTCTTCCTTGCTAACTGAATCACCCAAAGAGATGGATTTAGCAGAGCTTGTTGTGAAAAGAAAAATGTCTTTCTTTCATGTCACTCTCAACCAGGCTACATGTCCCAAGACTGCAATGAAATGAGGTTTTCTGATAATTCCTAGGGTGGATACAAAGCTTATAGATCATCAACAATCAACAGATTCCATACTGGTATAACATTCTTCAGTGTTAAAGAGAAACTCAGAGGCTCCCTTTCTTTTTAAATGAGACAGAGGAAAAATTTAGAGAAAATTAGTAGAAACTCAAATTCATCTTCTTGCTGTAATTTTATTTCCCCTATTTTGTGTGGAGATGATTTGGATTCCATCCTGTATTATCAATAGCAGAGTTTTCATCAAAGGATTCCCCAACTAAAATACTTACAAACGAAGCCAAATTCTCAACTTTGTGGTGCCCCCTTTGGGCCTGGTGCCCTAAGCACATGCTTAAGGCACCAGGTATTCAGCAGGTTCTGACCAGTTCTGGCGAACCAGTAGCGGAAATTTTGAGTAGTTTGGAGAACCGGCAAATACCACCTCTACCTGGCCCCGCCTTGAGTTCCAGCTGATCAGTTGGGTCTTCTTTTGTTGCCCTGCACAGGAGAATGGAACTGGAAAGCAGGTTAGTGGGGTGGTGAGGGAATGGAGATTTTACAGTGTCCTTTCCCTGCCACGCCCACCAAACCAAACCACACTCACCAAGCCATACCCACAGAACCAGTAGTAAAAGTCTTTGAATCTCACCATTGATGTGCTTAGTCTACTTAATGGTTAATACACCACTGGGCCTCACATATGCTCCAAGTTCTGTTGTGATAGGATCTTAGTAAGGAATTCACCACCCATCAAAAGTCAGAAGGCAATTGTAGCTTCTTAATCCTACTTTCAATCTGTATGATGAATACAGGTTCTTAGCTAAGGAACCATATGCAGGAGCCAGTTCCATAGCTGTTTCTGGCTGTTAAATCTGAAAGAAGAGGAAAAAGGATTTTATATGCACATCACAGAAGATGTAGCACAAACATGTCTTTACCTAACAAGGTCATCCAAGGAAGAATTGCAATTACGCTTGATTTCCTGTATGAACTTTTGCAATAAATTTTGAAAACAACAAAAACCTAATTGAAAATCTTATTGACCCTGAGGGCCCAGAGGAACAGCCTCGAAGCTTTCTGAATGTTTTGGAGTATAATTTCCATTGGTAAGATGTCCAACTGTTCAGAATTCAATTCAAGCATATTTGATGACCTCCCTCCACAAACACAAGAAGTTAACTGAAGCCATTTTCTATTGTTCACTTGAACATGTGAGGGCTTAAAAGTGGGCCTAGACTGAGGTCTAACTGCATTCTTGCTTCTTACTTTTTTCAAAAATCATACATTCAGTTCAAGTTTAACTTGGATTCCTTTGAACATGAATAGATATCCATTCAGGTTTGGCCCAAATGAGAAGGATTGTAAATTGTTTAAGAGGCTGTAGTGTCATTTCATTGAATAGAAGTACATATACTCTTCCTGGTGGGTTGCATAGATGCTGTAGAAAGTCAGAGAAAGGCATATCTATATCCTTTACCTTTTTTATGTCCTTTATCCACTTTCAATCGTTTATGTGTTCAAGTGAATGCCTATGTGAATCCCCTCATACTTGCCAAGGATGGTATGGATTTCAGTAAAGTTCCTTTAGTGCTAATCTGGGATTAAATGGAAGGTTTGAAATCTCTAAAAACATTCTCAACCAGAGTTCTGAACGAATTAAAGCAAAGTTTCTTTGAAAAGCTTCCTTCCAATGCCTTTCAGATCTGAGTTCATCCCCAACTTTTTTTCCACAGACTCTCACATTTAAAGAAGACTTAGTGATGGCACATGGATTGATAGACTGTGGGGAAAATGTTGGGCATGAGCCTAGATCTGAAAGACATTGGAAGAACGTTCTAAGAGCATTTGATTCTACCTCTGCATCCTGTGATAATGAAACCTGCCATTCCAAACTTGGAATGAAAATCTAGGCCCATGATGACGAACCTATGCCATGTGTGCCAGAAGTGGAATGCAGAGCCATCTCTCTGGGCATGCCAGCCATCACCTGTTGCTCTTCTGGGTTCTGGCATGCACATGCATGCTGGCCAGCTGGTCTTTGCACACACGGGAGCGCCGGAAACAGCTCACTCCCATTTTGGCACTCGGTGCCAAAAAGGTTAGCCACCACTGATCTAGGCTCTCAAGACATCTTCAGAGCTTGAAAAAAAATGGTGCATCTCCTCAGTTTTTTCTTTAGATTCATATTTGAATCGTTCCAGGGCCAAATTTCTGCACACATTAAAAGCACAGCAAAAGAGTTCAGTTAATGTAAATCAGCCAAAGAGACAACATAGTAGAAAACTAATCTGGGAATGAGGAGTACTCCTCACAAAGCACTGAAAATATAATGTATGTTATGTATGCAGAGTTTGAATTGATTGGTTGTTCTTGTAAAGTGTTTGAAATCATTGGTTTAAAAGTGCAGGAAAACCCTGCACTCTGATTGGCTGTCAGCCAAGGCAGCCAGCTATATATAGCTGCCTCGGCTAAGCCAAATCGGGTCCATTCTGAGCTGAAGTCACAATAAACCTTGAGTTGAAGCACTCCGCGTCCTGCCTCTCTATGCGAACTTAACACTGGCAACGAAGGTGGGATTTCCTTGAAGAGAAGGCAATGCGGAACAGAGAAGAGCAAGATGGCTGTGCTGAACACTCCCCCAGCCCCATTCGACCCGAAGAATGAAGACTGGGAGTCGTATGCAGATCGGTTTCAGATGTTTTTGGAAGGAAGCGATCTGGCCACCATTTCTGAGCAGGGGAAGAGGGCGGTTTTTCTCACGTATTGCAGTCCAGCAGTTTTCAAGATGGTGAAGGCATTAGCGGGCGCAGCAGACGTGAAGGTAATGGCATGGCCTGATCTAGAGAGGCTTTTAAGGGCACACTACGCACCCCAAGTATCGTGTCTCATTAAGAGACACGAGTTTTATTGCCGCAATCAGGGGGAAGACGAAAGTATAAATGACTTCGTGGCAAGTTTGAGAGACATTGGGGGTGCGTGCGAATTCAGCAGCTTAGAGGAGGCCATGCGCGATGGTTTCGTTTGGGGCCTTAAAGACAAGGTTTTGCAGAGCAAATTACTGATGAAACCCAAGATCACGCTGAAAGAAGCCATAGAGGAAGCATCTTCAGCAGAAGCCACCAAATCCTCAGCAGCAGCCATGAGAAAAATGAACAAGACTACGAGCCATTCAGATGGGGAAAAGACCACTACAACTCATTTTGATGAACTTGAATCTGAGTCAGAATACAGTGGAGAAGAAGAAGAAATCAACAGACTCAGAATGGAGTGGAAAAGAAATGACCTGAGAAGGAAAAGGCGTGATTTCCACTGCATAGGTTGTGGGGGAAACCACCCCCGCACTGAATGCAAGTTCCTGGACGCCATTTGCCTCCGATGTGAAAAAAGAGGGCACCTTGCAAGGGTCTGCAAATCATCCAGAACTCCACCAAACAGAAGGAAGTTTGCTACAAACAATAAAGACAGAGAAGTCAAGCCAAACAACACCAGTGAGAAAATGGGGCACAACACAGACACAAATAGAAGGAATGAAACTCATCAAACAGTAACTATTGGTCATTCTTCCCCTTTAAATAATAGGAAAGTGCATATCAAGGTATTCATTGAAGGAAGGCCTTGCCAAATGGAAGTGGACTCAGGTTCATATTTATCCATGGTGTCATGGGACACTATTAAGAGACTGATACCAGACATTCAGAAGACTCACTTCAAGAAGCAGGCATTAACTCTTAAAGACTACCAAGGGAACAAGATTCCAGTAGTTGGAACAAGAGAATTCAACGTGAAGTTCAAAGGTCACATCAAACGCCTACCACTGACCATCGTGGATAAAGATCGCCCAAGTTTGCTAGGGCTAGAATGGTTCAACCCGCTGGGCATCGAAGTGACTGGCATCAATCACATAAGCAACACTGAGTGGGAAGAGTCCTTAAAGTCTGAGTTTCCAGAGGTCTTCAGCGATGGATCAGGCAAGTATTTGGGGACCCCTATCACATTTAACCTAGATCCCAAGGTACAACCAATCAGATTAAAACCCAGAAGGGTACCCTTTGCATTGAAGGAAAAAATTGATGAACAATTAGATAAACTTATAGCCCAAGGGGTGCTGGAGCCCACAGACCACTCCAAGTGGGAAACACCCATAGTCACGCCTGTCAAGGCTGACGGTTCCATGAGAATCTGCGGGGATTACAAGGGGACATTGAACCATGCGCTACAGCAGAGCACATATCCGGTTCCAGTGGTTCATCATTTATTACATTCTCTGGGCGGGAGCACAGTCTTCGCCAAATTGGACCTGGCCCAAGCATACCAGCAGTTAACAGTAGATGATCTAACTGCAGAAGCCCAAACCATTGTAACCCATCAGGGTGCATTCAAATGTAAGAGGTTACAATTCGGAATAAGTGTGGCGCCAGGCATCTTTCAAAGCCTCATGGAAAGGATGCTACAAGGGTTGCCTGGGGTGGTGCCTTATTTTGATGACATTTTAATATCTGCTGAAAATGACACTCAATTACACGAGAAACTCAGAGCAGTTCTAACCAGGTTCAAAGAAGCAGGGTTAAAAGTCAAAAAAGAGAAATGCACACTAAGAACTGACAAAGTAGAATTCTTGGGTTATATGATTGATAAACATGGCATCCACCCCACAGAAGCCAAAGTTCAGGCAATCAAAGAAGCCCCCAGGCCTAGATGCAAAACTGATCTGCAAGCATTCCTGGGACTTATTAATTTCTATCATATGTTTCTACCTCAGAAAGCAACCACTGCAGAACCCTTACACAGACTATTGGATAAGAAATCTGCATGGGTCTGGGGCAGAAAAGAAGAAGCTGCTTTTAACAATATCAAAAGACAAATCACTTCTGATTGTGTGCTGATACAGTTTTCTGAGAATTTACCTGTAGTATTAACTTGTGATGCATCCCCTTTTGGAGTGGGGGGGGGTGTTGAGCCACATGCTTCCCAGTGGAAGGGAAGCCCCTATTGCATTTTACTCTCACACTTTGACCAAAGCAGAGAGAAACTACAGTCAACTGGACAAGGAAGCGTTGGCTATCGTGGCAGCAGTCAAGAAGTTCCATGAGTACGTTTATGGGAGAAGATTTACCATTGTTACAGATCACAAACCTCTTTTAGGCATTGTGGCAGGGGACAGACCAACGCCCACCATCCTGTCACCAAGAATGCTGAGATGGACTGAATTTCTTGCTGCTTATTCATATAAACTCATCCACAGACCGGGAAAAGACATTGGGCACGCTGATGCTTTGAGTCGCTGCCCTTTTCCTTTGCACACTGAGGACCCTGCTCCGGAAACTTACACCTTCTTTCTAGAAACTGTTGCCAAACTTCCAGTTCATGCTGCTGAAATTGCTAGAGAAACTGCCAAAGACACTTTATTGGCTCCTATTGTAGGCTGGATTAAAAAGGGTTGGCCACTACAAGATCTACCTCAAGTTTCCCAACCTTTTAAATCCAGACAAACTGAATTATCTGTCTTGAGGGGATGTATTTTGTGGGGTAACAGGGTGGTTATTCCTGCAAAACTGCAGAAAGAGGTGTTGGAAATGTTACATGAGGGTCATCCGGGAATTGTCAGAATGAAGGGATTGGCCAGGAGTTATGTATGGTGGCCAGGTATTGACAAAATGGTTGAAAACTGGGTTGCATCCTGTCCCAACTGTCAGGAAGTCAGGCCTGCTCCACCTCTCACCCCCAAACAGGAATGGGAATGTCCTAGGGGCCCGTGGTCCAGGATTCACATTGATTTTGCTGGCCCTACCAGAGGGCACACTTTCCTTATTGTGGTAGATGCATACTCCAGATGGTTAGAGGTTGTTCCTATGGCATCCACCACAGCAGATGCTGTTGTCAAACAGCTTAAGAAACTTTTTGTAACTCATGGGTTACCTGATGTGATTGTTTCTGACAATGGTCCTCAATTTACTTCCAACCTTTTTGAATCATATTTAGCACAGCAGGGTATCAGACACGCCCTTACAGCCCCTGGGCATCCTTCGGCTAACGGCCGGGCTGAACGCATGGTACAAGGAGAAACTCCAGCAATTGGGTCCAGGGGACATCACCAAGAAAGTTGAAAAACTACTCAGTTTCCAACATATCACTCCCAACCCATCAACTAACTTAACCCCAGCCGAGTTGTTGATGGGTAGGAAACTCAGATCTCCCCTTGACCGCCTTCATCCCACTTACGCACCACTAGATTCCACTAGCAAAACTCGCTCATTCACTGTGGGTGATTCTGTTTATGCAAAAAACCTTGTGGGTGAACCATTATGGATTCCTGCAGAGATAACCCAAATTACAGGCCCCCAGTCTTACAGGGTTCAAACTGAGGATGGTGTCCTCTGGAGCAGGCACATAGATCAGTTACGGTCCAGACTACCTCAGGAGCATCGCCATTGCTCCTCTCTGGTTCCCATACCTACTGCCTCCTAGGGGAAGGGGGATTATGAAGGTAATCAGCAAGCAAGAATCAACCCTATGTGTAACAAGCTAGCATGACAGGAACCATCCCAAAACCTGTCACAGTGCCAACAACCATTTTTACAAATGGAAGATTGCACATCACTACCAGACTTAGGTGCTGACATTGGGTTGGAGATGGATTGGGAGGAGAGACCAGGTTGTAGTAACCAAACAGGTTATAACCATACTAGAAGTCCAAGTAAGGAGATGTTAACAGACACATTTCCTTCCTCACAATGTGAGAACCCTAAAACACCTGAACCACGTAGGTCTCAATGTACACGTAAGAGCCCCACCTATTTGCAAGAGTATATTAGATAGATGGGGTTTGAGTATGGACCAAACCTAGTGGGGAGGGGTGTTATGTATGCAGAGTTTGAATTGATTGGTTGTTCTTGTAAAGTGTTTGAAATCATTGGTTTAAAAGTGCGGGAAAACCCTGCACTCTGATTGGCTGTCAGCCGAGGCAGCCGGCTATATATAGCTGCCTCGGCTAAGCCAAATCGGGTCCGTTCTGAGCTGAAGTCACAATAAACCTTGAGTTGAAGCACTCCGCGTCCTGCCTCTCTATGCGAACTTAACATTGTAGGCATGGGGTGAACCTTCTGGGAAGGGCAGGAAACATTCCTGAAAAGGCCTTTTTCTTTTTAGTTACATTTTGGACTCATTTGGCCAACTAATAGTGGACCTGGATAAGATAGGAGGAGACTGTCTTTAAGTCATGTGCTATCTCAAAGTCATGTTTTGAAGGTTAAAACAAGCACTTTTAATTGAATGAGTTCTAGTCACAATCCACCTAGATCAGCAAAAACCCTTGAGTTGTCCTCCTGCAATCTACACAGAGGGTCATGCTGCCTCTCACGAAAAAGCAAGTCCTGTTAGAACAAATAGGATAATACTAAAGAAATGTTTTCCCTTCTAATTAGCCCTGATCAATCAATGCTCCTTTGTTAAAATACAAACCAATAACTTTGAAGGTCACATTGAATGGCATGTGATAAACAGTCTTTGGCAATCATGGCTCCAGACCATTATCTCATCATGTGAGCCACTTTTGTGATCTTCCCAAAAATGAGCTGCCGAACAACCAAATTGACAAAGATGTGTCCTAAGAGTGGGGGGAAATTTAACAGTCTTAGAACTGGAATCCATTTCTAAAGATAAACCCTGTTTTTGAGGAAACAACTTTGCAGGTAGCTGCCAAAATCTTCCTGATCTTTCATCTCTCCCACTCACACCTTCAGCAAAAAGAGAATCTCCACCTGTTATTATTCCGTTTTCAGCCTCTTGTCATCAGTGGCAATGCAGACTGATGCATAACTACTGGCCTTTTACTTAAATTGTGGCATTTTGTGTTGCTATTTATCAGCAAAATAATGGTTTTAATACCTCTCCTATTTAAATGTGATCCATTAGAAGAAGAAAAAACTACCTCCCACTGATGCCCATAGAGAAGTTTCCATAATTTCATTCCTCCATATTCTCTCCCTGATGCCCAGACTTGAAGAGACAGATTAATCAATTCTTATCATCAAGCAATAAGCTTCCACCTTCTTTAAGTTTTAAACTTTGAAATATTTCACCCCTCTCTAGGCATACTGTGCCTATGAAAAAGCATACACACTATCTGAAACCAAAACCACTTTTGTAATTTAAGCTTTCAAGCAGCATTAAAAGCTCAATGAAAGTGGTGATAGAAGAGAATGTTTGTAGCTCAGGGTTGGAAATGAGTGGGTTCTTGGTGCTCTCTGAGATTGGTTGTTTTCTTGCAAATGTTCCATTACCTAAACTAGGTAATATCATCAGTACTATCACTGATGACATTACCCAGTTTGGATAATGTATCACCTGCAGGAAAACAACCAAGCTTAGAGAACACCAAGTATCCCTTCAGTGGAAATATGATATGGAAAAACTTTCAATAGGATGAAATCTAGTAGGGAGAATGGACTATTTGGACTTTGCTACAAATTATTATGTTGGGTAGGAGAAATGCAAATGCAGAATAACATTTTGGTAAATAGTATCTTGAGCTCTATGGTGGACAAAGCTGGTTTCAAACACTTTATCATATAATTTGGGGGAAAGTTGAGTTATATATGCAAGTAAACATTGGGTCCTGATAATACTTTTTTGAATTCCCTTTGTCACACAAAGGAACTGTCAAGCATCATTCTCCAGTTTGCTCGGGCCTTAGCAAAACTGATGTGCCCTAAGTGAGGGTTGGCACCAGCAAAGGGAGCACTGAATCTGCAAAAAAAAATGGTTAGCAAACCCAGGAGATCCACTTAGCACTGTTCTCCCCTTTCCTTTTAGCCACCCAGTAGGGATGGGGTGGCTCAGCAGTGACATCAAGCTAAGAGCAAATGTACTGCTTAGTGGCAGTCAGCATAAAAGAGGCATAACATCTTAGATGGAAGTTCATGCCAATACATACATCAAGACTGGAGCTCTGTTTGATGCCACAGCCTAATTAGTAAGCAGTCATCAACAGAAATTAGCATTGGGAAGAAATGCTATACCATTGGGCCCTTGTGATATGATTGTGGCTGATATGAGATAGTTACTAAAACATACAAGTCATTTTTTTTACTTAGAAAAAGCAATTGTACTAAAAAATACATTCTTCCTGGGATATTACAAAATTTTCTGTTGTAATGTGTGTGGTTTCCTTCCCCCCCCCAGAAAGAATTATTTGTATTGTTCTTTAGCTATTATTTGTCTGCACAATTTAGAGTAACCTTCTCTGATCTGTTTTGTTTTTTCCTGAGGACTATGTTGACTGAGGTTGATGAGAGTCATGATCCAAATCATCTCAAAGGCTCCAGGTCAGAGAAGGTTGATTTATCTGGTCTTTGTTTGAGAAAACAATGTATATGGGAGAGAAAGCATGATTTCTTTATCGCAGAAGGAATCAAGGAAAAGCCCTGCCCTAATTATCTTATCTGAAACTATCTTTGGCTGATAATTAGTTGCCTGCTTGAACCCTGTGCACAAATTGTGAATCACCTCACCCAGCGATTTTTTGACTCATGATGCTTTGAGTTTCCGACCTGGTTATTAGCTAGTCTAGCAATTCATGCCTCCAACAGGATACTTAGGTATGATTGACTAGTCTTGTTAATTTGAACAGATGTTTTCTAAGCATGACTAAGTTTGGATGAAATCCAGTATATATAGACTAGAGTCTGGAGTCACTTACATTTGACTATGTCTTTTTTGAGAAGTTATGGATTTCAGAAATGACACAAAGGAAATATGGTTGTGTCAATTACTTTGACATCGTGCCCATCTAGGGTCACCTCTGCTTGATTGCCATTTATACATCTGTCAATAATGTCAGGCATTACTGTTAATGGTAGCACAGTGGTTAGAATGCAGTACTGCAGGCTACTCCTGCTGATTGCCAGCTGCGAGCAGTTCGGCAGTTCGAATCTCACTGGCTCAATGTTGTCAGCCTTCCATCCTTCCAAGATTGATAAAATGAGGACCCAGATTGTTTGGGGCAATATGCTGACTCTGTAAACTGCTTTGAGAGGGCTGTTAAAGTATATCAGTCTAAAGGCTATTGCTATTAATAATATTGTTTATTTATGTATTGACAATGCATACTTTCTCCAATGCTATTTCAATAGCTGCCAAGAATGACAGAAATGTTAACAGTTTGTGCATCATTAATATCCCTTTAGTCTCCTCAGTGGCTTGTTGAGCCTTCTGTTTCCTTTGGCATACCTTATACTCATTGTGATTAATTAACAACCAATTGATTTAATGTTCAAATTGCCCCAAAGATTTGAATTCCAGACTACCACTTACTCAATTCTGATTCCCTAGGGTACTTCTAAGAATGTGCAGATTAATCCAATCTATGTCATATGAATTTCCTTACCGTACTATTCATCATTTTTAATTTTTTTTAAAAAATCTGAATGGAATTCACTACCATAGACAATCCCGCCAATTATTTCCTTAACATGTGCTGGTATTAACCTATAAAGCCCAATGGCTCGGGTCTGGGGTACTTGCAGGAGTGCTTCCTACCAGCATCGAGGTCCAATCGCCCGGTACGCTCCCATAGGCAGGCCCTCCTGGGGGTGCCGTCTGCCAGACAATGTCGGTTGGCGGTCCCCCGGGGGAGGGCCTTCTCTGTGGGGGTGCCCACCCTTTGGAATCAGCTACCTCTAGAGCTGCGTTTGGCCCTGGACCTGCGCTCCTTCTGCTGTGATCTCAAGACTTGGCTGTTTGTACAGGCTGGTCTGGACTGAGCAGGGCTGGGAATTTTAATTTAAGGGTATTTTAATTGATTTTATAATTGGATTGAATTTGATAAAGACATATTTATTGTTTATATATTGCGTGTAAGCCGCCCCGAGTCCCCTCGGAGATGAGGCGGCATATAAATCCAATAAAATAAAATAAATAAATAAATGTGCTATCTTGTACAAGAATGGTGAGTTGAGAACAATGGATGCCAACAAGTACTATGGTCTGAAAAGCCACAAATGTTATTACTACTGTCCATACTGAGATTGAGTCCGTATTAATTAATCATTCCATTTCTTCCTCTAAAAAAAACATACATGGCAGATTTCTTTCTTCTAGAAAACACTATGGATGTTGTTGTTGTTTCTAGTTTCTTAGTTCTTGATATTGATAGCTTATGTGCTTTGTTCCATCATTGTATTCTCTGCTATTGAATATATCAATTTAGCTCCAAACAAGTATTAATATATTCCAGACCATGTTCGTATTCCTTTCACTAATTGTTCCATTTAAATTTATCTTCAGTTAGCATTTTGACATCACGTATATTTAAACTCTGCAGGTTACAAACCTGTCTGTCTAAAAGCAGATTGCTAAGGGGAATTTTTCAATAGAAGACAAGTATGGTAATGAAGGTGGAAGGAAAAGACTAATACTGTACCTGATAAAATCCACTGGAATTATTATTTTTCCCTCACATCAGGAATCTACAGTTCTAAATCTTTGTAACACTTATATTATTATTTTCCTATTATAAGCGTAACTAAAAATAACTAGACAGAAACATGAGGTATCAAAGTTTCAGCTGTAAAATATGTCTTTATCTAAACACGAGCTACCATCCAGAAAAAAAATTATATTAATTGAACCTGCTTTCTCTGATTTCAAAAGAAGGACCTATATAAATTATTTGTGCAAAAATAGCACTGTGGCCAAATATACAGCTTAGATTTCTACTAAAAAATTCCAAAAATTAAACAAAAGAAACCATTTTTAAAAGTGATAGGGCTCAGAGGGATTTATTAATGCACATCTTTCAGAGATATTCTTCCTAGTACAATGCAAGCACTCTGTTAGCACGGATTTCCAAATTATATTTAATTGGACAATTATTCAAAGTGAAAAACCCTACACAGTAAACTAAGAAGGTCCTTAATAAACACCTTGTCTCTTCAAGAAAAACAGAGAAGTCCTTTGCTGACCCAAGAGGCACAATTTTGCCTTTGGTAAATTTATTTTAAAGTAATTGCCGACTTCGGGAGTAACAATTTTTAAAGAGAAACTTGGTTCTCCCTGGCAGAATAATAAATTGCCTTCTGCCCTATATGAAGGCCTAATCACATTAGAAAGATGTACATTTAGTTGGTGGAAGCAAACAGGGGCTGTATTTCACCTGATCCACAAGCCCAATAAAGCTCATTAAGTGACATATTGCTTTCCCCTCTCTCTACATCACTACTGAATTAGGGAGGGAAGACCAATGGTAATTTACAGGCTAGTTTTCCATTGCTGTCTCTCTGTTCTCAGAAAGAAAAGGGCAAGCAAATCCTTCCTTTACTATGTATGTTTATCGTCATTTGCAGAGTCCCAAAATAAAGCATGGGTGATTAACCCTAGGAGGAACCTTGAGACAAGAGATGCAAAACTGGGCCCTGTGGAATCACATTTAGATTCTAGATAAACTAAGGTCAAGTTGCTGGGGGGGTGGGAATATCCTGTTTTTTATTGGCCAACTGGAGATATATAGAACCCCCTTTTACCTCCAGGTGAAAGGATCATTGTTCCTTTACATAACTAAAATACACAGGTCCTTTTAAAGAGACTGTGCTACTGCACAATCAGTGAATGTACCGAGGAAACAGTTTCTGCAGCTCCATCAAAATGGCACTCAATGAACACCTAAACCAGGTCCCTCCCCTTTAAAATGTACACCTGGTGGGCTTTGTGGACCTAAGCAATAACCCAGAAACATAAAGCAATAGAGAAGGCAAATGGCCAGTATCAGCATACTGCCACATCTGGAGTTCTGAAGAAAATGCTTCTCTTACTTCTTCCAAGCCCTCCCCATCGCCCCTTCTCTAGATGCTAAAGCCAGCATGCTTGTACAGTATTGTGTCTCTTACAATCTAGATTAGCTCCAAGCCCTGTGGAGGAAAATAATGTACCTGTTTCATCTGATGTGGATCAGCTTCTGGAATATGGCTTAGGTACTGTATTTCAGTCCCTCTTTGGTCCTTGAGAAATGTAAATGTGGAGAATTAAAGCTACATTCTTACAAACATTGATTAAGTCAGTCCATCTTGGAGAGCTAAAAATGTTCACTTTAGCCAGTCTTTTGCTTAGGCCAACATAAATGTTCTGATGCCCTTAAGTTTTTAGCAGCATCAATTGTCATCTAAGAGATCTCTCCAAAATACCTTGCTTTGTTCTCATTCTAAGATTGTCTCTATCTTACTTTATACCTTAGGCATATTTTCTTTAGATTTTTGCATATGTTTCCTCTCACCTATAAAGCCCTATATGGCTTAGGGCCGGGGTATTTGTGGGACCATCTACTGCCAACAACAATTTCCCATCGCCCTGTGCACTCCCACAGACAGGGCCTCCTCAGGGTGCCATCGGCCAGACAGTGTCAGCTGGCAACCCCCAAGGGGAGAGCCTTCTCTGTTGGTGCGCCCACCCTGTGGAATCAACTGCCCTTGGAGTTGCGGATGGCTCCTGACCTTCGATCCTTCCATCGCGACCTGAAGACATGGCTCTTCCAACAGGTCGACCTGGACTGAGGGGGGTTTTTAATGGTTTTTATTGGTTATTGTCGGTTTTTAATTATAATTATTGGGATTCTTGTTTAACATCTTTTAAATTTTAAACTTTTGTATTGTATGTTTTTACTGTTGTGAGCCACCCTGAGTCCTTCAGGAGATAGGGCGGCATATAAACCCCATTATTAAATTAAATTAAATTAAATTTCATGTTTTCAAAGGATTATATCTTCTAATTAACCATATTTTTGCCTTTTAATGCATGTGTATCAGAAGGGGTTAATGCATGTGTATCTCAGGGACTAATGTTATGCTGCACTCATTGCTCCATTTTATATTACTTTGCTTAAGATTTGATAATTTTTCTTTGTTACGGGGAATTCCTTAGTGCCCCTGGATAAAGATATAAAAGAAATCTACCATGGATTTCGGTGAAAATGAAAATGCATGATCCATCAGGCAGAGATAGCAAAGAAATAAAATAATCCATTTGTGTCAATTTTCTTTATTCATACATTTGCAAATAGACGTATTTAGTAGGGAAAATACATTAAAAAGTATAAATACAGAGCATCCTACTGAATGCTTTTATGCATAACTATGCTTATCTAGAAGCAAATATTATGAGACAGTTGAATTGAAAAAAAACTATGCTGGGAAACTGAATTAGAAAACTATGTATGTTGAGAAATACACAGACGTTTTAGTATATTAAGTAAAAGAAAGTCACACAAAATGTAAAGTAACTGATTTATATATGCATTCTAGAAGGGGATGAAAATAGTTTTTAGTGTTTTTCAACTTAAATAAGAATGTGATAAGATTCTACTGCCCAGGAAATAAATTCCAGACTTTTCCCCAGTTAAAAAAGTATTCTTTTTCTATTTATAGATTGGATCTACAAGAATTCTGTAACTGAGTTTAGGCTAGGTTTTTTAATTTTTAATTAAGACTTGTTCTTAGTGGCATTTAAATCCACACCATCCTTTATAACCTCAAATCAATTGGGAAGGGAATATAACACGCATCACTAGTTATCATATAGTAAGTCTGTGCAAAAGTTTAAATGAGTGTGCATCTTAAATGAACCTTCAACCCCATCAAAGCAGATTTGGGAACCGAAGCAGGGTTTCAAAACAGCAAATTGAATCAAGTGGTTTCAAAGTGCTTTGTAGCCCTTCAAAGTACACTGTAGGTCCAGGGACTGTTCCGCTGCTTCTGGTGTGCTAAAAGCAGTATAACATGCTGCTATTTCTTTTCAAATATGGAGAGTGCACAGAACTGACTGGTGAAATGAGCTGTCTAGTACTCACATAAATATCCAGCCAATTAGTTTATCAGCAATTTCGGGATGGCAAAGCTAACATTCATTTTCACAAATTCCACCTCCTTTAATCAGCCCAGTCACAAGCTTCAGCTACCTATTTGTTGTTCTAAACAAGCACATCTGGGCTGGACCTCGCAACACATCTGGAAGTTCAGTTGTTAACACTTGGAATATGGGCTAAAGACTGACTGCTCTGGAGCCCATACTTAAGTCAATCCTTACTTTGAATTAGGGGTCAATGTTTCCAGTCACTCCAGAATGAAAAAAGGGAGTTAAGCTAATATTTATTGTCTGGCTCAAATGTTTGGGAGTGGGATAGAGTTAGGACTACAAATGCCATTTTCTTTTTTTCTATGACCCACTTATCTCTGTGGGATTCAGTGGTGGTATTCGGGTGAAATGGTAGCAAGGATTTGGCATGGGTCGCCGAACCGGTAGTAAGCTCTGGCTGGCCACGCCCCCGGTCCAGTCACCTGGTCACTGCTGGCTCTCTTGCCCCACCCGCCCGATGCTCATTCACCCCGCCCACCTGACACTCGCCCCTTAAGGTATTTCTTTGTTTTCCCTCCTTACAATCAGCTGTGCCAAGATTCCTTTAGCTGTCTTACTGCTTCGCCCAGGAGGATTCTCTGAGGCCCAGGAAGGCAAAAAATGGAGGGGAGGGGCACAACCCTCCCGTCTCCATTTTTTGCCTTCCTGAGCCCCAGGGGAGCCTTCTGGGAGAAAAAACACCCTCCAGGAGGCTTGCCTGAGGCCCAGAAGGCCCAAAAAACGGGTGGGAGGGTGGCTGCAAAAAATCAAAAAAGAAGAAGCCACGCCCACCCAGTCACATGGCTGCACACACCAAGCCACGTCCACCAAGCCACACCCACAGAACCAATAGTAAAAAGTTTCTAATCCCACCACTGGTGGGATTGCATCACATAGTTCGAACCAACTTCTGGTAGTTCTACTAACAAATGAACAAGTCAGCAAGTCACAACCCTAATACAAATGATGCAACTTTGGCAATGTGCTCTAACCTGCTTCAACGTCTCACCCAAATCAGTGAAGACAGAATGTTTACCAGTGAGTGAGCAACCTTGCCAATCAGCAATGCTGTTAAGTTTGCATGAAGAGTCAGACGTGAAGAGCTTCAGTGAAGAGTTTATTAAGTGACTACAGCTCGAATGGACCCAATTTGGCTGGGCTACGGCTGCTTCTTATAGCCAGCAGCCGTAGTTGCCAGCCAATCAGAGTGCAGGGTTTTCCCGCACTTTTTAAACCAATCTTATTTGACATTTTACAAGAACAATTCAAACTAAACCAATGACATTCAAACCTACATACATAACACCCCTCCTCACTAGTTCAGTCCATACCAAACCCCAACCTATCTAATGTATTCTTTTAAATAGGTGGGGCTCTTTGTACGTTGAGACCTTTGTGGTTCAGAAGTTTTAACATTCTCACCCAGTGAGGGAGGAAATGTGTCTGCTGACATTTCCCCACTGGGACTTCCTGTGAAAGAAGACCCTGTTTGATTGTTAGAATCTGGTCTCTCCTCCCAACCCATCTCCAGCCCAATGTCAGCACCCAAGTCAGGTAGTGATGTACAATCTTCCACTTCTAAGGATGGATTTTGGCATTGTGACAGGTTTGGGATGGTTCCTGTCGTAATGGCTCGTTACACATGGGGTTGATTCTTACTTGCTGATTTTCCTCCTGTTCCTCCCCTTCCCCCCTAGAATTGACATCAGGTGAGGGAACTAGAGAGAGACAAGGGTGATGTTCCTGAGAGAACCTGGATCTAAGTTGATCAATGTGCCTGCTCCAGAGGAGTCCATCCTCTGTTTGTACCCTGTAAGAACGAGGGCCTATAATTTGGGTTATCTCTGCAGGAATCCATAATGGTTCACCCACAAGGTTTTTTGCATAAACAGAATCACCCACACTGAATGTGCGAACTTTGGAAGTGGAATCTAGTGGTGCGTTGGGTGTGTAAGTGGGATGAAGGCGGTCAAGGGAAGACCTAAGTTTCCTACCCATCAACAACTCTGCTGGGGATAAGTTATTAGATGGGTTAGGAGTGATGTGCTGAACACTGAGAAGTTTTCCAACTTTCTCAGTGATGTCCCCAGGACCCAGTTGCTGAAGCTTCTCCTTGGTAAAACGTACCATGCGTTCAGCCAGGCCGTTAGCCAAAGGGTGCCCAGGGGCAGTCAGGGCATGTCTGATACCCTGTTGTGCTAAATAGGATTCAAAAAGGTTGGATGTAAATTGAGGGCCATTGTCAGAGACAAGAACATCAGGTAACCCGTGAGTTACAAAAAGTTTTTTGAGCTGTTTGATGACAGCATCAGTTGTGGTGAATGCCATGGGGATTACCTCTAGCCATTTGGAATATGCATCTACTATAATAAGAAAGGTGTGCCCTCTGGTAGGTCCAGCAAAATCAATGTGAATCCTGGACCACGGGCCCCTAGGACATTCCCATTCCTGTGTGGGGGCAAGAGGTGGGGCAGGCCTGACTACCTGATAGTTGGGACAAGATGCAACCCAGTTTTCAACCATTTTGTCAATACCTGGCCACCATACATAACTCCTGGCCAATCCCTTCATCCTTACAATACCAGGATGACCCTCATGTAACATTTCCAAAACCTCTCTTTGCAGTTTTGCAGGAATAACCACCCTGTTACCCCACAAAATACATCCTCTTAATACAGATAATTCAGTTTGCCTGGACTTAAAAGGTTGGGCAAGGTGAGGTAGATCTTGAAGAGGCCAACCTTTCTTAATCCAGCCTATAACAGGAGCCAACACAGTGTCTTTGGCAGTCTCTCTGGCAATTTCAGCAGCATGAACTGGAAGCTTGGCAACAGTTTCTAGGAAAAAGGTGTGTGTTTCAGGTTCAAGGTCCTCCTTGTGGCAAGGAAGTGGGCAACAACTCAGTGCATCAGCATGTCCAATGTCCTTGCCAGGCTTGTGGATAAGTTTGTATGAATAAGCAGCAAGAAATTCAGTCCACCTCAGCATTCTTGGTGACAGGATAGTAGGTGTAGGCTTGTCTCCTGCCACAATGCCTAACAAAGGTTTGTGATCTGTAACAATGGTAAATGTTCTGCCATACAGATATTCATGAAATTTCTTAACAGCTGCAACAATTGCCAATGCCTCCTTGTCCAATTGGCTGTAATTCCTCTCTGCTTTGGTCAAAGTGCAAGAGTAAAATGCAACAGGGGCTTCTCTCCCACTGGGAAGCCTGTGGCTCAACCCCCCACTCCAAAGGGGATGCATCACAAGTCAGTACAACAGGCAAATTCTCAGAGAACTGTATCAGTACAGCATCAGACGTGATTAGTCTTTTAATACTGTTAAATGCTGATTGTTCCTTCCTGCCCCAGACCCAAACAGACTTTTTATCAAGTAATCTGTGCAATGGTTCAGCAATGGTTGCCTTCTGAGGTAGGAACATGTGATAAAAGTTAATGAGTCCAAGGAAAGCTTGCAAATCTGTTTTGCATTTAGGTCTAGGGGCTTCTTTGATTGCTTTAACCTTGGCATCTGTAGGGTGGATGCCATGCTTGTCAATATGTAGCCCAGGAACTCAACCTTGTCAGTTTTAAGAGTGCATTTTTCTTCCTTGACTTTTAACCCCGCTTTCCTGAATCTGGTAAGGACTTCTCTGAGTCTTTCTTGTAACTGAGTGTCATTTTCAACAGAGATTAACACATCATCAAAGTAAGGCACTACCCCTGGCAGTCCTTGGAGCATTCTTTCCATAAGGCTTTGAAAGATGCCTGGTGCCACGCTTACTCCAAATTGTAACCTTTTACATTTGAAAGCACCTCTATGAGTCACAATGGTTTGGGCCTCTGCAGTGCCATTACCAACTGTTAGTTGTTGATATGCCTGGGCCAGATCCAATTTGGCAAAGACTGTACCCCTGCCAAGTGAATATAACAGATGATGCACCACTGGAACAGGATATGCGCTCTGCTGCAGCGCATGGTTCAGTGTCCCCTTATAGTCTCCACAGATTCTTACTGACCCATCAGTCTTGACTGGTGTGACTATGGGTGTCTCCCATCTGGAGTGGTCAGTGGGCTCTAAAACCCTTTGAGCTATTAATTTGTCTAATCGTGCATCAATTTTTTCCTTTAAAGCAAATGGGACCCTTCTGGGCTTTAAATGAATTGGGGGTACCTTGGGATCTAGGTTGAAAGTGATAGGGGTCCCCATATACTTGCCCAATCCTTCGCTGAAGACCTCTGGAAACTCAGACTTCAAGGCCTCCTCCCATTCAGAGTTGCTCACGTGATTGATGCCAGTCACCTCGATGCCTAGTGGCTTGAACCAAGAGC
Source organism: Naja naja (assembly GCA_009733165.1). Classification (NCBI taxonomy): domain Eukaryota; kingdom Metazoa; phylum Chordata; class Lepidosauria; order Squamata; family Elapidae; genus Naja; species Naja naja. The sequence goes on from CM019148.1 coordinate 269,478,460, forward strand.
TTTGGTGGCTCAGGCTGTTAAATGCCTGCTCTTAAGATCCAGCTGTCTACAATTACTGTAGGCTCGAATCCCACCAGGCTCAAGGTTGACTCAGCCTTCCATCCTCTCGGGGTAGGTAAATTGAGGACCCAAGATTGTTGGGGGCAATTAGCTGACTTTGTAAAAATGCCGCTTAGTAATAAGCAGGCATATACAATGGAATGAAGGCTATTGCTGAGCACATTGGGTTGTGCTCCAAAAATTGTAAGCCACCCTGAGTCTTCGGAGAAGGGCGGCATATAAATGTAATTTAAAAAAAAAAAGTCCCAGCAAGCTTGGGCGATCCTTGTCCACGATGGTCAGGGGCAAACGTTTGGTGTGGCCTTTAAACTTCACATTGAATTCTCTTGTTCCAACTACTGGAATCTTGTTCCCTTGGTAGTCTTTAAGAGTCAGTGCTTGCTTCTGGAAATGTTTCTTCTGAATGTTGGGAAGTAGCCTGTGAATGGTGTCCCATGACACCATAGATAAATAGGAGCCTGAGTCCACTTCCATTTGGCAAGGCCTTCCTTCAATGAGTACCTTCACATGTACTTTTCTGCTTCTCAAGGGTGAAGAATGACCAATGGTGACTGTTTGATGAGTTTCATGCTTCCCATTTGCTTCTGAGTTGTGCCCCATTTTCTCATTGAAGTTGTTGGGCTTGAATTCTTTCTCAGGAAATTTCTTCCTACTAGATGGAGTTCTGGATGATTTGCAGACTCTGGCTAGGTGACCCCTTTTCTCACAACGTAGGCAGATGGTGTCTAAAAACTTGCATTCAGTGGGGGTTGCCCCCACAGCCTCTGCAATAAAACTCTTGCCTCTTTCTTCCAAGGTCTTTCCTTTTCTTCTCCATTCTGAGTCTATAAATTTCTTCCTCCACCTCACTACAGTCTGAATCAGAATCTATTTGTTCGCAATGGGTTGTTGTGGACTTTTCCACATCAGAATGGCTTGAGGCCTTGTTAATTTTCTTCATGGCTGCTGCTGAGGACTTGGTTGCTTCCGCTGAAACAGCTTCCTCTGTGGCCTCCTTAAACGTGATCTTAGGTTTCATTAGTAATTTGCTCTGTAAGACCTTATCTTTAAGGCCTAGAACAAACCGATCACGCATGGCCTTTTCTAAGTTGGTAAACTCACAAGCACCCGCAATGTCCCTTAAACTTGCCACGAAGTCATTAATATTTTCGCTTTCCCCTTGATCCCGACGATAAAACTTGTGTCTCTTAATGAGGCACGATACTTGTGGGGCGTAATGGCCTCTTAAAAGCTTTTCTAAATCAGGCCATTCCATTACCTTCAAGTCTGCAGCTACCGCCAATGCCTTCGCCATCTTGAAAACTGCCGTACCGCAGTGCGTGAGAAATACCGCCCTCTTCCGTTTCTCGGGGATGTCGGCGAGGTCGTTTCCTTCCAAATACATTTGGAAGCGATCCGCATACGATTCCCAGTCTTCTGCCACCAGATTGAACGGGGCTGGGGGAGTGTTCAGCACAGCCATCTCATTCTTCTGCTTGTCTTCCACATCGTCTCTTCTTCAGGGGAATCCCATCCTCGTCGCCAGTGTTAAGTTTGCATGAAGAGTCAGACGCGAAGAGCTTCAGTGAAGAGTTTATTAAGTGACTACAGCTCGAATGGACCCAATTTGGCTGGGCTACGGCTGCTTCTTATAGCCAGCAGCCGTAGTTGCCAGCCAATCAGAGTGCAGGGTTTTCCCGCACTTTTTAAACCAATTTTATTTGACATTTTACAAGAACAATTCAAACTAAACCAATGACATTCAAACCTACATACATAACAAATGCCAATTCTCTTAGCACCCACAAATCCTCAGCAAGTCAGTGGTCAATCACCAGAGGTCAAGCTTCTTATTGCACCCTGCCTAGCTTAGCATCCTATTAAAATAGCAGTGAATTGATCCTTCTCGAGAGAAGTACACCTTGCTGAATGACTGGGCCAAATCAATTTTGTGGGGGAGGCTTCAAGTGATTCTTGACTCCTGGTGATTGCATAGACAAGTCCTGCAATTTTTTTTCTAGGCATGGTGGGAGGGAGCTGCCTATCTGGATTTGTGCTGGGGCAAGCCTAAAACGTACAGTCATGTGATTTAAAGCTTGATGCTTTAAATATACCACTATACCTGGTAGCCAAATGCAGCAATTAGAAGCAGCAAAGCTATTTCACACCACAAGATCATGTAATTTATTGCTAATGTTTTATATTGTATCTTCGCCACCCAGAGTTCTTGTCAGATAGATGGGAGACCTTACACATTTGATTAATAAAATAAATAATAAATAAACTGGATGGTCTTCCATGTCTTATAAAGCCTGGTATGTCAGAGAAACAAAAAAGCTTATGTTTAAAACAGTTTTGAACACTTTTCTCTTTGCCTTGATTCAATGTAACCTAAGGTTTTGTGCTGGATAATTTGAAGGCAGCTGTGCTGTACTTCCTCAGTTCTATTATCTCTGCCTCAAAAGAGGTACGGAGGGAATATTTCAAATATAGACTTTGGCAAAATCCTTAAAAGTATCCAGCTGAAACTTAGGAAGGTTAATGTCCTGTAAACTTTCTATTACCACTGCTATTTTATCTCATTCTGCTAAAAAAAATGAAAATTCTTGAAGTATTGGATGCTTTCTCATTATATTCTCTAAATGATTTAAAATTCAGATCTCAACATAGTTCAAATCAAAACAGTTTGTCCCTGAATCATGGATTCAACTCAGACTATGTTTTCTTGGAATCTCACATTCAAAGCTAATTTATGTTATATACTATTTTTCCCTTTATGTTGCACATACTTTCCATTTTATGTTAAAACAAAATAGCATGTTCTATTTTAGACAAAGGTGCTTGAGATATCATAGTCCTAGATTAATTAATGGCAAGAGAAGAAAATTGGAAATTGAACTGCTTTTGCATCCTCAGAACCTACCAACACATTACAGAAATTTAGCTGGAAATCTCCCCCAAAATGGCATGATGTTCCATTGATTTGGGATGGGAAAGAAAATCAGAGTAGCCATGTTAAAACTTTGTAAGACCAAACATACTTAAAAATCAAGGATAATTTTATTATTATTATTATTATTATTATTATTATTATTATTATTATTATTAGGATTTATATGCCATCCTATCTCCCGAAGGACTCAGGGCGGCTCACAACAGTAAAAAACATACAATACAAAAATTTAAAATTTAAAAAATATTAAATAGAAATCCCCAAAAACATTAATTAAAATCAGCAACAGTGAATATACACTAATAAAACCAATAAAAAAAACCCTCAGTCAAGGTCAGCCTGTTGAAATAGCCATGTCTTCAGGTCACGACAGAAGGATCGAAGGTCAGGGGCTATCTGCAGCTCCAAGGGCAGCTGATTCCATAGCGTGGGCACTCCCACAGAGAAGACTCTCCCCCTGGGGGTCGCTAGCCAACACTGTTTGGCCGACGGCACCCTGAGGAGGCCCTGTCTGTGGGAGCACATGGGACGCTGGGCAGTTGTTACTGGCAGTAGATGTTCCCGCAAATACCCCGGCCCTGAGCCAACATACTTACACCCGAGTTGCTTCCATCTGTATAACATCATAATGTCATTGTCACTCACTGCTGAAAATAATAATAATAACAACAACAACAATAATAATAAGCCACTCAGCTGTCAAAAATTCTCACCATGTCTTTACAGTTTTAGTATGTTCCTTTAAGAAGGTATTTATAGGAGTCAGTTTTTGTTCTCAATCACTGTCATTTTTTCCCAATTGCTCTTTATCAGGGCTGATTTAGTAATTTAAATATGCAAGGCCACAGACAATTATCCATTTTAATATCTCTATCTTTGTATCTATATCTATGTCATCTTTACCTTTAGAAATATGTTAAGTTCATTATCTTCATTATTACTTATAAGCCAGGAAGGGAGGGAAATTAAATAAATAAAGGCAGGAATAATTTGTGGTTAGTTTTAACTCACTGGCTTTTAATAAAAGTCAACAAGTTTCATTATAATCCAGCTTTAAATAAACGTCTTAGTTTGCAATTTGAATTAATTTTACAGGAACATTCTAGCTGTTTCTCTTCTCCAAGGACATCCGAGGCCAGAATAGCTATACTATAACCTAAACAAGCATTTGTCAAGTTGAAATCTCTGTACCCATTCTAAGCATAACTCATGCTCTGAAGGTTATGATAACTGTTGAATGAGAAGATGTTTTAAATAATATGTGGGGGGAACCCTTCCATTTTAGATGTTTTCATTACTAACACTGACAAATCTTATGGGGAAAGGGCCCATAAGAGTAATGAAGTGTTGAAGAGCACTTCTCATCTGCTAGGTTTATCTTTCCCTTTCTCCTCCTCTATTGCTCTGAGACATATGGTTTCCAAGTTTCTGCCTGCATTGAGCAGATTTAAAGACCAGCCTACCCAATTATACATTCACATAGGTTGTAATAAATCAACAACAGCCAAACTCTGACAAGATGATGGCTGTTGACAGATAAAAACGATATATACGTCTATGCTTAACACTTCAAAAACAAACAGAAGCTTTTATCAGATGTTCTGCTTTTTCAATCAAAAAATTGCCTCCTTCAGCATGGGCTCACCTAACTTTACAAAGGATTCTTCCTTCACAAAAAAGTCTTGCCACATGAAGTTCCCTGCCTTATTTAGAGCTGAACTGCATGCAAAACAAGGTGGTGGCAACAATGGAGGCAAGACTTCTGTTCACTTCACTGGTAGAAGATCCATCTATAAACTGGTATGTTAGCATTCCAAGAACTGGTGAAGCACAAGTACTGATTATTTGGTTTTTCTCTCATGGAAAACCCAACATCTCCTTCCAATTAATTAATTGTCTTGATCTACATCAGTTACTGTTTCCATTTCACTACTCTGATTTTTAGGTAATCAAGCTGAATCTAGCTCTAACTAACCACATAATTTTTTTACTCATTCAATATTTTAAACATTTTTTTCATGAGCATTGTAATGTAATGAATGTGGCTTAGTGTGAATTCATGTGTTTCATTAAGTAAAAATAATATTTTTAATAGTATGGGTCAATATTTTATGTTAGGATTCTCTTCTTCTAAGATCAAACGTTAAAAGAAACACCTACATACCTTCAAAAACTATATTTACTTAGAAGCAGATTTTTATGAAATTCGTGGTGAGTTCTAAACATTTACTTTCCCAAGATTGCAACATCAAACTGTACCCATTAGCAAAATATGTGCTCAACCATTAATATTTGTACATGCACACTGACTAATGCTTCTTGAACTTAACCATCTTTTTTTAAAATAATTTTATTGAATAATCACACACAAACATGAACATAAACAAAACATAACCAAACAAAAACATACATTAAATTTGAACCGGGTACTGCTGAGCTCGTGTCCCTCATTGTCCATCATTTGTTAAGTCCCATTCAGAAAAGTTATTGGATCTTTCTCCTATCTAGCCATCCATAGAAATTATTCCATATTTTGTAGTAGTCCGTTTCTTCCTTATTTTTGATTTCCATTGTCAATTTGTCCATCTCCACGCACGCAATGATCTTTCTTATTAATTCTGCTTCTGTTGGAGTTTCAGTGTTTTTCCAGTTTTGTGCAAAAGCCATCCTCGCTGCTGTAATAATCTGAATCATTAAGTAAAAAGTTTCTTTCAGGTATATCTTGTTAGTGATTCCTAATAAAAAAAATTCTGGTTTAAAGTATATCTCCTCATCACAGATTTCTCGTAGCCATTTGTATATTTCATTCCCAAATTGCTGGGCCCTTCTGCAACTCCACCATATATGATAATAGGTACCTCTTTCCTTGTTGCACTTCCAACATATGGGAGAAAATTTGTTATTTATTTTAGCTAGTCTTGTTGGTGTTATGTGCCATCTGTAAAATAATTTGTATAGATTTTCCTTGTATGGAGTTGCTAAAGTTATTTTTTTATTTCTAGTCCAGATGTTCTGCCAATCGTCCAAATTTATATTATAGACGAAATTTCTCATCCATAATATCATTGTTTCTTTTACTTTTTCTTCTTCTAATTTGGCTTCTAATAATACTTGATAAGTTTTTTTAATCATCTTTTCATCTGGTCCTAGCAAGATTTCATCCAATTCATTCCTAGTTTTACTAATGCCCAATTCCTTTTTGTCTTTTAAGTGTTTAGATTGGAGTTGCAGATAGGCCCACCATTCCAATTCTATTCCCTGTTCAATCAACTGCTGCCTAGTTTGTAAATCCCCTTTTTCATCTAGTAATTCTTCATAAGTAATAATTTTATCATATCGTAGTAGGTGTGGGTGCATTGAGGCTTCTAGTGTCGATAACCAGATTGGAGTTTGAGTGTACATTTGTTTCTTAATTTTAAACCAAGTATGTAAGAGTGTCTGTCTAACTTTATGTTTTTGCACGTAGCTGTGTCCCTTTATACTATCTTGTCCGAGAAAGGTGTGCCACCCTGACCGGAGGTTGTATCCCTCTAATGTTAATATTCTTGTATTTGTATGATTAATCCAATCTTTTAACCATGTCATTATTGCAGCACTATGGTACAGTTCCCAGTCTGGTAAGCCAAACCCCCCTCTCTCCGTGGCATCCTGTAATAATTTTAATTTTATCCTTAGCCTTTTCTTTTGCCAAATAAAGTTCGATATTATTCTATTTAATTCATCAAAGAAGGGTTTTTTTAGTTTTATAGGGGCATTTTGAAAGAGAAATAGAATTTTAGGTAAGATATTCATTTTTATCGTAGCTATTCTATCCATAAAGGATAAATTTAAATTATTCCATCTTCTTAATTCATCCGTTATTCATTTAATAAGAGGGTCATAATTGTCCTTCTTAAGTGTGCTATGCCTAGCTGATATGGTAATTCCCAGATATTTTATTTTTTTCAACAATTTCAATGCCCATTGTTGCCACCAGTGATTGTTTCTGTTTGTTTGTCATATTTTTAGTGATCATTTTTGTTTTGTTTTTATTGACCTTCAGACCCGCTACAAGTCCAAATTCATCTAATTTTTCTAATAGTTTAGGTCCAGAAGTTTGTGGTTCCTCTAGAATAAAAAGTAGGTCATCAGCGAATGCTTGTAATTTGAACTCTTCCTTTTTTATTTTTAATCCTTTTATCTCACTTTCTTTTTTAATTGTCCTAATTAAAGCCTCTAAGGTCATAATAAATAACAATGGTGGCAGTGGGCATCCTTGTCTAGTTCCCTTCTGAATTTGGAATTTTTCCGTAAGTCCCCCATTAATTAGAATTGTAGCTTCTTGTTTTTGGTAAATAGCCAAAATTACATTTATAAATTTGGGTCCTAAATTCAAATGTTTGCTTTGTTGTAAAATAAAATCCCATTTTACATTATCAAATGCCTTTTGGGTGTCTAGGAATAGTAGTGCTGCTTGTTCTGCACTACAGTCTTCATAGTATTCTAATACATCTAATGTTACTCTGATGTTATTTCTAAGTTGTCTCTGTGGGAGGAAGCCATTTTGGTCAGTAGATATAAGCTTATTAAGTATTTTTTTTAATCTTTCAGCCAGAATAGTCATAAAAATTTTGTAGTCGACGTTAAGAAGGGAGATTGGTCGATAATTCCCCGGGTCTGTCAAATCAGTTCCTGCTTTAGGAATAATAGATATTTTTGCTTCTTGCCAAGATTGGGGACACTTCGCCTTGTCTAAAACTTCATTGAAAATTTTTAACATTTCTTTTCCTAATACTTCCTGCTGTGTTTTATAAATTTCAGCCGGTAGACCATCTGGCCCCGGAGCTTTGTCGATTTTTTGCCTGTTAATGGCCCCATATACTTCTTGAAGAGTTATACTGTGATTTAGGGATTCTTTGTCATCCTCTGAGATTTCTATAAAATCAGCATTTTTTAAGTACCTTTGAATTTGGTCTTCCATTGGATGGTTTACCTCTGTATATAAATTCTTATAGTATTTTCTAATAATCTGCCTTTTTTCTTCCTCTTTGAAACATAACTCCCCTTGTTCATTTTTTAATTTAGTGACCCATCTCTTTTCATTCTGTTTCTTAAGTTTAGAGGCTAACCAGTGTCCTGGTTTATTTGCATTCTCAAATTGGTATTGCTTCGTTTTCTTTAATTTCTGAGCTAATTCTTCCTTGTCCATTAAATTAATTTTATGTTCGATTATATCCAATTGTAATTTGACTTGTTTGTCCTGTGGTGCGGTCTGCAATTTCTTGTCCCATTCCTTGTATTCTTGTTCTAATTTTGCTCTTTGTTGTTTTTTTTCCCTATTTTTCCTGGCCATATATTTAATAGACACTCCTCTCATTGCTGCTTTGGTTGTATCCCAATTATTTTGTAGAGAGGTGTCCTCAGGTTTATTTTCTTGGAAAAGAGTTCTAACTCTTTTGCCAACATTTTATTAAATGTTTCATCTTTTAAAATCAACCTCTGGAGCATCCAATTTCTTAATTGTTGTTGTTGTCCCTCCCACCTAAGCCTAATCATATTGTGGTCTGCTAATACGTTTGGTTCCATTGTTATGTCTAATATTTCTGAATTTAATTTTTTGGTCATCCACATCATGTCCAGTCTTGACCAAGACATATGGCGGTTGGAGTAATACGTGAACTGTATTTTCCTTATATTCCTTTCTCTCCAAACATCGCTAATATTAAATTCTTTAGTGAGGTCTAAGAATACTTTTGGTAACTTTTTTTTTCTAAGTTAATATTATTTCCTTTGTAGTCCAATGATTTATCTATGACCGCATTGAAATCTCCCATGATACATAATTCTTGATATTGTAATTCTTTAAGTTTATTATGTAGTTTTTGGAAGAAGGATTCTTGGGGACCATTTGGTGCATAGATTACTACTAATAGGCATTTAGTCTTTCTTATTTCAACTTCTACCATCAGTATCCTGCCTTCTTTGTCTGAATATATTAGTGAAGCTGGGATCCTGTCCTTTATATAAAGTACTAATCCTCTCTTTTTCTTTTGATCTAAGGCTGAAAACAAATTCCCCAATTTTTTATTCTCTAGTAAATATTTTTGTTTCTGGGCAATGTGAACCTCTTGTAGTGCTATGATATCAGCTTTTTGTATTTGTAAGTATTTAAAGAGCTTTTTCCATTTTACCGGGGAATTTAAACCATTTATATTCCAAGATACACAATCACACAAGTTTGTATTTTTATTGGATCCTGTACTTGGCACTTCTTGTAATTCTAATATCTTTGGGCTCCTCTGCAAATTCCCCTTTCCCATCTTTGTTATCTATTATGTTTACTTTTTTATGTACATCTGGTCTTTCCCTTTCCTCCCTTCTCATTCCTTCCTGATCTTCATCTTCCCCTTCTCTATTTAGTTGTTGATCAAAAAACATTTCTGCTTTCTCTATAGTATCTAGTTTGTATTTCTTGTCGCACCAAGTCACCATTATCCCTTCCGGGACCAACCATCTAAAATTAATACTTTGTTTTATAAGTCTAGCTGTTAAGAATTGATAGGGTCTTCTTAAGTCTCTTACTCTCTTAGGGGTTTGTTTGAGTATTGTTATTTGTTTGTCAGCATATTCTAAGGTGTTGTCCCTGGATCTGTGTAGAATTTCATCCCTAAGAGATTTCTTAACCAGCTTAACATGTACCTTTCTTGGCAGATTGAATCTCCTTGCATAATTGGTTTGAACCCTATATAACTCATCAATTTTCTTCATTAGATCTTCTTTTTCTATCTCTAATAGATTGGCTAATATACCTGCAATGACCTCCCATAGATTTTCTCCCTTTTCTTCTCTTACATTTTGTAATCTCAGGTAGTGGGCTGCTTTTTCAGATTCGAGATGAATTATCGCTGTTTCTAATTCTTTGTTCTCTCTTTCTAGCTTATCTGTTAATTCGTCTACTCTTTTTTTCCTCCCTGTTCACCTTTGTTTCAATTTCTGTTATTTTCTCCTGGTTTTTCCTCATCTCTTGCTGAAATATTTCAAATTTTTCGTCTATCTTTTGTATTTTGTCCTTTAAATCTGTTCTCACAGACCCTATTTTGTTTTTCATATCTTCATGATTTTTAATCATCATTTCCTGCATACTTAATAATAGACCTTGTAGGTCTTTCGAGGAGTTAGAACGTTCTTTTGGGAGCATCTCATCAATTGCCCTCTGCACAGAGGGACTCAGCACTGCTGTAGTGGTCGATGATTGGGTAGGTATTTTTCTGACTGTACCAGTCCTAGAAACATTAGTAGTGCTCGTCATTTTCCAAAGTTTACCTACAATTTTCCCCACAGTGGTAGTTAAAGTTTACCTTCTCGCCTTATTTTCTTTCCTTCAGATCACCTCTGTCTCCCAATCTCCTCCCCCTTCTCATAAGTTCATAAGAAAAAGAAAGAGAAAATATATCTATATTCTCCTATCTAAAGTAAAAACTGTAGTTAAGGTGCTTTCTGTATCAACAAAATTATCTCAATATATGTTGCTAATAATATAATGTAGTTATACTTATTCAATACTTATCTACTGTATATCAAAATTTTACCTATTCAGATTCCAACAATTTCATTAAGTCAATAATTATAACTTTAGTTAATTTCCTCAATTAATTAGTTAATTATTCTAAATACTCTAATTTCATTGACACATAAACAATTAAAGATACTTTGTTACTAAATCAACTATTATGATACTAAATTAATTAACTTGTCAGTTACATACTTCGATGTTTTTCAATGTTTTTAAATAAATAAATATTTAGACACTAGAAAAAAAACTTCTAAATGTGAGGCGATAGTGAAGAAGAAAAAGGGGTGTGTGGGGGAGGGAGGATATCAAGAGAAAAAGAAAAAGGGGAGAAAAAGATCGAACCAAATGAGAGTCTGAGAGTTACAAAGTTAAAGCTTAAAGAAAAAAGTAACGCAAAAAGTATGGTATATCACTGTTCAGTTCCGTTCTTTCATGCTACAACGTGACTCATAAAGTTTCTGTTTAGCCTTCCTCCAGTTTCCTCTTCTCCCACAGGTTACTGTCTTCCGGATCTTGTACCCAATGAAAAGTTTCTGTATGACTCAGAAAAGTTTCTGTATGACTCAGCGATCTTTCTTGTTCAGATCAGCTCAAATCAATAAAATCTAAATCTGTTTAGCTATTGCTTGGGGTTTGTTGAATCGTCTCTCCTTCAATCCTATTTTCCCCTGAGCCTTCGTACATAAAGATTTGATTTATAAAGAGTCCACAGCGTCCGTTTCAGTCAACTCCACTGCTATCTTTAAGTTGAAACAGAGGGAAAAGCAAATCTCTGTTTCGTATTTCAGATCTGTTAAAATCCAACCCGAAGTCACACATGTCTTACTCAAGCAGCATATAGTTATTCAATTGTCTAATCCTCTTCTTCTCCTTCTAGCATTTTTTATCTTTCATTCCTTTCACTTCTTCCACTCACCATGGATCTCACTGTGCAAACACCATCTTAAATCGGAGCTATTTATCTTTTCCTCAAATACTTCAAAAGTTATCTATTGGCGTCTGAATTGTCCTTATTTAGTTCTTTGCTTACTGGATGATCTTTAAACTTGCAAAGCTGTACCTTAGGTTCTGCTTGGTCACCGCTAGTGTGGTCGGCTGTCAGCACTTGGGGGTGGCCATTGCTGGCCTCCCGCTCCTCCGCCCACTCGTTCTTGGTTCTCCCCGATTCCACCGCAGACCGCCGTCTGAGACTTCTCTCTGGGGACCCCTCTCCTTCAGGAGCTCTCCAAGCCCCCTTTGGACTCCGTAGAGCCCCCGCGAGCGGTGAATGAAGGTCTGTGCTCCGCAGAGTTGTCTGCCCGCACGTCCCTTCCCTCTGACAGCCAACTGGAAGTCCACCGAACTTAACCATCTTAAAGAGCCTAAAGATTTCAGGTGAACAGAAAATACACTATAGTGATAGCTACGGCATATCACATCTATTATCTCCAGAATGCTACACATCACACAGGGAAGAGCATGCTTCAAACTCTCAATGAGTTATTCCATAAATTGGTCAAATAAATGTGAGTGGCATTTATCATAATGCAGCCTAATTTTCTATCTAGATTGTCCATAATTAATGACCTCTTCACCATTATAAAGGAGACACAGAGAGGTCTGTCTGTAGACCGGAATTTCAGTTTATAATGAGTGATCCAAGTCTGGAAATCGCTTATGTCATGCTCTATTTTTTTAAAGAAGGTCCATGAATTTGAGGATTTGAATTACCCTTAAAATATGCAGTAAGTGAGGAATGATAGAATAAGAAAGATAAGAGCAAAGCTTGGTGAATCTGGGATGGAAAACTGGTATCTAATAAAATTTCCTAGGGGAAAGGAAAAGGTGATACTTTGTTTAAATATTACAACAGGACATCCAGTAATGACATATTTGTGAGACTTACAAGAACGTTGCTGGGGTCTGAATTTAACTGAAGTGAGAGCCAAGTCCTGGTCTAAAGCATAATATGTCTTCAGCAAGAGATATTTCAATAATAATAATAATATAAATCAGCTATGGTGGTCCTAGTGATTACCAGCACACTTAGTGCCATATCAAAAAATCTTTGGCAGCACTTAGGAAAGCTGTGCATTGACAAAATTTCCATGTACCTATTGCAAAATACCACACTGCTTTGAGGTACACATATACTACACAAATAAATTACAACATTCTATGTTCATGGGAAGAACTTGATACATATGAAGTCCAACACCAGCTAAAGAATTGGCAGCTGTGATTTCACATTGTTGACAATAATAACAATAACAACAATAACAACAATAATAATAATAAAGCAACTCTGGGTGGTTTACAATTGTTAACACATTTAAAAACACAAAACGCAAATAATACTTTCTTTGAAAAGGATACAGTCAAGTATTAGTTAATGCAGTTCAAAGATCCAGTTGTAACACTACATTCAAAGTTATCCAAGGTAAGTTTGTCAGTTTACTGAAGTTTTGCTGAAATCTTGGTGCCATCAGAACTTTCTGGGGCTCTAGTCTGTCTTTTAAAATTAATTATTCAAGGAGCAACATCAGCTGAGGATAGGAAGATTTTTGGGAAATGTCTTAAATGACCTTAAAAAAACCCTTATGATCATATAATGAAGCAATAAGAATTCCAATAATATTTATTAGATTTGGATGAATAAAAACCTATTTAATACTACTAATGAATTAATAACAAGAAAGAGTGGCTGATGGTTAATAGTTTGTTGGATTTTATATCACCTTCGACTTTTTTTCTCCCTCTATCATCTTGGCCTGTCAATATGAGAACAAGCTTTCATAAAGTCATTTGTTCCTCCTCCAATAATTTTTTTTTAATCAAAGGGCATTTTCCTTTTAAGAAAACTGAGTGGATAAGTAAACTGGTATTTATGAACAGTTGAAAATGCCTATGTTATATGGGGAGTTTTGATAAGGTTCCTTGACTTTTAATAACGTTTTTTTCCAGATCAGAGTTGAATCCAAATAGATCTGAATAAACAATGTTTATCTTCTATATATATAAAAGTGAAATACCAGTCATGCATCATCACAAATCTCCAGAACCGTAAAGCCTACAAACTTGAAATTTGGCACATATGTTCCTCTTGGCTTCTAGGTGCTCACTAAGAAAGGATTTTTTGAAATGACCATCAGAGCTTTAGTATTTCGTATATTATTATTAACACACTCTGATGCAAAGGAGTTCTACTCCCCCACCCCACCTGAAAAGAAATCTGTTCAAAATGCAAAACACAAGCAGAGGAGTTTCAATTTCAGTTTCACTTTTAGTTTTATAGCAGCAACCAGCTTTAGTACAGAACAGTTGAGCTAAGCCACACCCACGCTCCTTGCTGTCTCCTTGCTCACACAGCAAATACTGTTTCAGTTTCCAAACAGCCCTCAACTCTTTCACACACTGACAGGATGCTAGCCAGATGAATACGGATGGATGCTGGTAGGCAGAAGCACAATTTTTGCCCCTTATTTTCCACCCCCAAAACTAAGCCCGATGACATAGTTTCATAGCGAAGCACGGGTATAGAGCTAGAGCTAGTTTAAAATATGGTAAATTTTATTGGTTTCATTTGGAGAATTTATACAGCCGCACATTTTATGTATCTAACTTTTCTGTGTCATTGCCTCATAAATGAATGCTACAGGGTGTATATGTATGTGTGTGTTTGTTTTAGGATTTCACAGTTTGTCTGACACAGTTTGTAGTCCACACTGAATGCTCTAGAATATTGAACCGCAGTAGAGCCTCCTGCAGTGGTATCTGTTCCCTGCTTTGGGACTGTGATTCAGATAATAATAATAAAGCTTTGTTCTTGTTGAGAGGATTCTTCCTAGAATATTGAAAATATTTACAACTTCAAAGGGTGTTTATTATTTAACTGAAAAAATGATCAGCTGTCCCACTGTAGCCACGTATACATGGCCCTTTCCTAAGCAGCCAACAACACCTCAGAATTTCTTTAAGAGAGTTCTGTGTAGATGTCAAGCAGCTTTCACACATAACTATGCAGATCTCCTAACTTAAACTTCTGGAAAAACTAGCCAGCTGTGTAACAAGGAAAGAATGGTTGACATTTTTCTGAAACCTTATTTGCAAGTATAAACCCACTTCTTCACTAGCAGTAAAATCACTTCTCTGAGGAGGACAATGTGGTTGGGGGGTATATAAAGATCCACAAAAGTCCTTTTGATGCTTCTGTTATCTGCGATGGGCCATTCATTCATGCAACTTAAATCATCTGCTGAGCTTTATGCATATCACAGTGATAAAAAAATACATATATAAGCAGCTTCATCACTGATCAAGTACAATGAGTGTGCAATCATGAAAAAAATTCAATGGAAAAAAAATACTTTCAGCTCATCTTGAAACTAAACAAATATTTAATTACATTTGATGCTAAATCTTGCTGAACACCAAATGTTAATGCCATTCAGATAGCCAGAAGTATAGACAATAATTTCTTTCAGTGGGGACCTAAGTCACATATCTTCCACATAGAAGAAAGCTCTAGGCTTTGAAGATTTATCTTGAAGAGAAGTTGGTTCCATTGCAAAATGTGCAGCGACATAAGATAAAAATGACTTTAGGTGACTGCTTACAATAATTTTAAAATACAAGGTATTTATCTACCTGAAATCACTGGCAGAAAAGTGTGTCCCCCCCTTCTTTCTGTATGTGTCTGTATGTGTGTATGTTGATATTATATTGGCAGAATAAATGCAGCATGAAAACTGGATGAAACTCTTCTAGCAATGGGTCTATATGCATGCTACATTGGTTCTATCACAGGGAATCAAAGCGTTTCATAATTCCACCACCTCCCTGAGGGGCAGAAGCAAACATTAAAAGATATAATAGGAACAAGCCAAGTATCTACCCCAGATGACAAAAACATTTGAGGCTATCCTGTTACTACGATTGATGAATATCACATTATCAGCAAGATTCAGGGGAAGGGAGGCATGTTATATCTCTTTATCCACTTCCTTTAAAATCCATTTTAAAGCCACCTGATTTCATCCTATTGGTGGACAAAGATTGATCTAATTATCTTGGCACTGATGTTACCATAT
Source organism: Naja naja (assembly GCA_009733165.1). Taxonomy (NCBI): domain Eukaryota; kingdom Metazoa; phylum Chordata; class Lepidosauria; order Squamata; family Elapidae; genus Naja; species Naja naja. The sequence continues at coordinate 269,494,073 of CM019148.1, forward strand.
CATGTCATGGCCTCTCAATAACTTTCTTATAACTTTGAAAAAGTGAGATTATATCCATAAAGAAACATATGGAAAACAGTTGAAGGATGGAGTCTGTAAAAATGGCAGACCACTGGCTTCCCTGTTAGGAACATATAAACCTCAGTATTGTTGAGAAAGCCTTAAAACAAATTGGCAGCTCTGTGAAAGGATCAACATACTTTACTCTGACAATTGCAACATTTTGTGTGCTGCTTTAGGTACTATTTGAAGTTCTGATGTTATGATAGTCTCAAAACAGAATTGATGTCGTCTCAAGGCAGAGCACTGTAATGGAATCCCTTCATATGTCCCAGGATGTTTTTGTTGACTTGAGAGGGGTTAGACAAAGCCTCATGGCAGCCATTGGTCCAACACAGATTTTTTAATCAATTTCTGATGATAAAACTATATTTTCTTAATATCCCACTGAATTAAAGAAAAAAGAAAAATGCATTGGAGCATGGAGAAAACTTATCACTGAATTGATAAAGGCTTTATTTACCCACACCCTCATGTTAGTTTTGGTATCTGCATGCAAGTTTCACTTCATCTACATTCAGGTTCAGGATCAGAATATAGCTGGAAGGGACCTTGGAGATCTTCTAGTCCAGCCCCCAGCTCAAACAGGAGATCCTAAACAATTTCAGACAAATGACTGGAAAAGCCTCATTCGGCCTCCTGTGCAAAGTGGTCAAAGAACTTTTAGGCTCCTGCTGTTTGGAAAGCCAGTCCTACCCTCCTCATCCCTATGCAAAGCCAACAGATTTTTCATTCATGTTCAGAGGAGTAGCAGATAGCACCCTGATGAATAGTCTTAATCTATCAATTACAAAGTGGCCATATTCACACATACATGTCTATTCTAGTAGATTTCTGCACCGGGTATGGACTGAATGAAATGATTTCTAATGTCTTTTCCAATCTTTATATTCCATGCATTTATGTTTGATTTTGAAAGGGACTCAGCATATTCGAGGAGAATCAAGCTGTCAAAGGCTATTATATAAGATGACTATTTCTTATTTCCTGAATCTCAGGCAGACTGCCATAAATAACATGACCCAAGGAGCAATACTCTTGTGAGTGGCTTTAATTTATGGTTGGCTACTTGATGACACCAAAGTCTGGGCCTGATGGGATTTTGGGATGAGGCATTCTTATTCTGTCCCTGAAAGGGCTTACTATTTATTTAATAACAGCATTTTTAATGGACAGAAGCATATATTTTTAGAGAAAAGACAGAAGAGCCAGTATTTGTATATAGTATTTTACAGAATGCATTTCAAAAGCAACAGTTTGCATGCTAAGGCATCAAGAAAGAATGAGGTATGTGGTGGTTATATGGGATGATACATCTATCATGTATAACAGTTTGCCAAATACTGCACAGCATCCTGAGAGAACAAATAACTAGGAGCTTGTTAAGATGTTTAGTCCTATCATTCTTCGGATGATTGCTGAGGGATCATAACATTTTTCAACCCCCCTTTGCATTGAGGTTGGAGGGAGAACACCAATCTCAGAAGATACATCAGAGTTTCTTTGTCCCACCAATAGCAGATTATCAACAGGCCTTATCTTCTCTTCTCTGAACTGAGGAGGCAAGGAAGTGAGAAGGAATGTGTTATGTATGTAGGTTTGAATGTTATTGGTTTATTTTGAACTGTTCTTGTAAAATGTCAAATGGGATTGGTTTAAATAGTGTGGGAAAAACCCTGCACTCTGATTGGCTGGCAATTACGGCTGCTGACTATAAGAAGCAGCCGTAGCCCAGCCAAGTCGGGTCCATTCGAGCTGTAGTCACTTAATAAACTCTTCACTGAAGCTCTTCGCGTCTGACTCTTCATGCAAACTTAACAGAATGCATTCATGGCATATGCAAATGGAGAGATGCGCTGGATCTTCGAGATATTTAACAGGGAGATTGTACACCAGGGATCTAAATAATAATAATACTTTCCATAATTTGCAAAAGAATTGAAATAGATTGTAATCTGAGGAAGAAATAGAGAGCAATGTAGCTTTTCTTTTCCTTCTGTCTTGCTGGCTTGAGTCCAATAACATTTTCAGTTCTAATGCTTGGGTTCTTCAAACAAAGCAGCTGGATTGCTTTGTCCAAATGTCCTCGTAGTAGTTGCATTAATCTTGGTGGGACTTGAGGCCTGTGAACTACCAGTGTAATCAAAGGTTGATCAATTGATTGGTTTTATTGTATATATACCCTTCTGGGTTCAACAAAAATGGCTCCTAGCTGCACTGCTCTTCATCCTTGATGTAATTGTGGACAAAACCTTAATTCAGAAATAAGAAGCTCATCAGAAAGAAAGAGTTTCACTTTGGTTCTGAATGTATTTATTGTATATTAACTTACTTTGTTTTCAGAGCTGCAAGCTAGCAGTCCTTTGTCACGGCCATAAGTGGCACTGTCTGATCTACAACTCCGAACCATTAAAATATATCATGATGTCATTGTTTGTACTTGGCTAACCTGCAATTGTAAATTTGCACATTACTGCAACTTCCTCAAAGTGGATCGCCCTTAAGATTCTAAACCTCTCAAAATGCAAAACAAACAACACCCCCTCCCCCATTCTGTATGATTTATTTGTCCTAAATTAAACCAGGAAGGCATGATAACTGGCTATTTAACAAATAACAGGGGGTTTTCCCTCTGAAAAATACTTTACATCAAACTATTTTCAGGACAAAGAATTATGACTCTGGTCACGTTCTCATGAAAACCAAATTGTGCAGAAGGCAAAGAGATAATAGATTTGCATTTTGGAAAGCCGAATGCTGTGTATAAATTTGACTGCTAAAGAGTGCCATATTTAAATTATAAAATGTACAAAACCTGGCATGCACATTCAGTCCATAATTCAGAGTTTCATGTTTTAAAGACATTAGTTTCCTTTCCAGAAGGCATTGATTGCAATCAGTGTTAAGCCATTCTCCTTATTAAAGACACATGCAATATGTTTGGACAGATGTGGATCTTTTAGCCAGCAATATTAAGTTTCTATTTCTGCAGGATCATACTGGGCCATGGACCTTCTGGTGCACTGTAATTATTAGAATGCTGAGTTCTGAGCTAGCATTAAACTCTTTTAAAAGTGACTGTCAATAAAATTATGAGAGATTTAGCAAAAGCCCCTAAAATTACTATAATTATGTAGCAGTTACCAATTTCTAGTAAGAATGGTGCTCATCACAAACAGTATTCAACAGAAATACTGGCTTGTTCCTTTCTTGCTTAAATGGAAAACTGAGTAACTAGAATGTGTCTATAGAGATTCTCGGTCATCCAGGTCATGGTTGTCTCAAATGTGCTTTTTTTCTATAGGCAATTAGACTTTCTTTGTTTTTTCCTTGAAGATGTTTCCAGTTGCCTTTTGGAAAAAAAGCACTTTTGAGATAATCTAAGAATCATGAAGAGTCAACAATGACTTGAAGCCCTCCCCGCTCCTCACCACTCTCTTCAGAGTGGGAAAAACAATCTAAGAACTGACCAGCAAAGAATTTTTATCACTCCTGACTGTGCCCTTTCCTAGTTAAGTAGCACTTCATCCCTAATGGACAATCAGACACAGATTTCAGAACTAAGGAAGAATTGGAATAAGAGTCATCTTGACATTTGAGCACTGAAGACCTAGATGGAGAGCTCTGGTGGAAATGATAGAAGGGTGTCAACCTCCTCCAGTGGTGGGATACAGAAATTTTTACTACCATTTCTGTGGGCATGGCTTGGTGGGCATGGCAGGGAAAGGATACTGTAAAATCTCCATTCCCTCCCCATTCAAGGGGAAAGTTACTGCAGTATCCCAATTCCCTCCCACTCCTGGGGAAAGGTTACTGCAAGATCCCATTCCCTCTCCACCCCACTAACCTGCTTTACAGCTCCTTTCTTCTCTGCAGGGCAACAAAAGAAGACCCAGCTGATCAGCTGGGACTTTGGAGGCAGAGAATAGATGTGGGTGGAGCCAGTCAGAGGTGGTATTTGCAGGTTCTCCAAACTACTTAAAATTTCTGCTACCGCTTCTCCAGAACTGATCAGAACCTGCTGAATACCACCTCTGACCTCCTCCATCTATTTAGTTAACACTAACTGATGACTCCTAAAGCTGATGGCATGTAAAATACCAAATGCTAGGTAGATCTCACTAGAAGACTTGCTATCTAAGGGATTTACAGATATGTCATGAGATTGCTCTGAATGGGCAACGCCTGGTCCCATTTTCCCAAGTCAGTTGCCAAAGTGACATCGAGTGCCAACCGCCCTGTATGAGCACACAGGCAGGGACTCCTCGGGGTGCCGTCTGTGAGCCAGTGCTGGCTGGCGGTGCCCCGGGGATGGGCCTACACTATGGCGGTTCCTGCCTTATGGAATCAGTTACCCCTGGGACTCCATTTGGCCCCTGACCTTCACACCTTCCGCCACGACTTGAAAACTTGGTTATTTGAACAGGCCAGGCTGTGCTGACCTCTTGGGGGAGGGGGTTAAATTTTTAAATTGTATAATGTACACTGGGGTTTTATAGTAATTGGGCTTGTTAGTATTTAATATTTTTAAGTAATTAATTTATTGTTGGTCTTTAGTTGTGAGCCGCCCCGAGTCCTTTTGGAGAGGGGGCGGCATACAAGTGCAAGTAATAAATAAATAAATAAATAAATAAATAAATAAATAAACAAACAAACAAACAAACAAACTGTAAAAAGGTGCTCAGAACAAAATTGTGGTAATAATTTGACATTGACAAGCAAGAAGAACATCCAGAAAAATAGGTCCATAATGATAAGTTCTTTGCAGGAAGCCAATTACAGAGTTATAAATAAAATTCTGCTGTTTGAATTCAATTTAAATCCTCCACCTTCAAGAATACTGAAATGAACACTGTGTCCAAAATTTACTTTCCGGCATAGAGCAAATGTTCTATCTGACATATTGTAAGAAAGACAGTGCTAATTCTTCCTTGACAGAAAGTCATATTGAATATGGAGATGGACATGCATTTCAATAAGATGCCTGGAAATTTATGGTCTATTCCTAAATCTTAAAAGTTAACTTTATTTTACTGTGACTTTCTAGAATTAAAATTCAGGACTCTTGTCTCAATTAAAATTAGAATTAGAATTCAGAACTCTTGGCTTTTTTATGTGCATATTTCAAATTCAGAGAGAACCCAAGTTTGAATTAGAGCTGATATGTGGACATTTTTCATTGCTAAGACATATCATGAATGCCCTAAAGAAAGGTCAAAAGATCCTGAAATATAGAGGCATCCTTATTGACATCTGCTCCAGAATAATGAATAGATCTCAAGTTAATTGTGGAATCTAGAGGTGAAAAGTAGATACAATTCGTAATTGTTCTGATAATTTTATGAGAAGGTCCTATCTGATACGTTCTGTTTTGAAAAATCAACCATTCAGTCATACTATTTATACAGATGATACTATAAATTTAATTAATGGGCAACAGCTAGCTACTTTTTATAGCACTGGTATAACAAGACCAGAACTCTTTAAACAGTGGAAGGATAAGTGCTTCAAAAAAAACAAGATAGATGCTTAGCTGTTGCTATTCCTAATGATTCTCCATCCTTTCAGGCAAGTACCAAATACTGCTCTTTCGAAAGCAATCTATAGAGGAGAGCAATACAGGTGAAACTCAAAAAATTAGAATATCGTGCAAAAGTTCATTTATTTCAGTAATGCAACTTAAAAGGTGAAACTAATATATGAGATAGACTCATTAGATGCAAAGCAAGATAGTTCAAGCCATGATTTGTCATAATTGTGATGATTATGGCTTACAGCTCATGAAAACCCCAAATCCACAATCTCAGAAAATTAGAATATAAGATGCAATCAATAAAACAAGGATTGTACATAGAACAATATTGGACTTCTGAAAAGTATAAGCATGTATATGTACTCAGTACTTGGTTTGGGTCCCTTTTGCAGCAATTACTGCCTCAATGTGGCATGGCATGGAAGCTATCAGCCTGTGGCACTGCTGAGATGTTATGAAAGACCAGGATGCTTCAATAGCAGCCTTCAGCTCTTCTGCATTGTTTGGTCTCATGTCTCTCATCTTTCTCTTGGCAATGCCCCATAGATTCTCTATGGGGTTCAGGTCAGGTGAGTTTGCTGGCCAATCAAGCACAGTAATCCCACAGTCATTGAACCAGGTTTTGGTGCTTTTGGCAGTGTGGGCAAGTGCCAAGTCCTGCTGGAAAATGAAGTCAGCATCCCCATAAAGCTCGTCTGCGGAAGGAAGCATGAAGTGCTCCAAAATCTCCTGGTACATGGCTGCATTGACCCTGGACTTAATGAAACACATCAACACCAGAGATGACATGGCTCCCAAATCAACACAGACTGTGGAAACTTCACACTGGACTTCAAGCATCTTGCAGTCTGTGCCTCTCCATTCTTCCTCCAGACTCTGGGTCCTTGGTTTCCAAATGAGATGCAAAAGTTGCTCTCATCAGAAAAGAGGACTTTGGACCACTGAGCAACAGACCAGGTCTGTTTTTCTTTAGCCCAGGTAAGATGCTTCTGATGACATTTGAAGCCCATGTCCAGGATCCGTCTGTGTGTGGTGGCTCTTGATGCACTGATTCCAGCCTCAGTCCACTCCTTGTGAAAATCCCCAACACTTTTGAATGGCCTTTTCCTGACAATGCTCTCCAGACTGCGGTCATCCCTGCTGCTTGTACACCTTTTTCTTCCACACTTTTCCCTTCCACATAGCTTTCTATTAATGTGCTTTGATACAGCACTTTGAGAACATCCAACTTCTTTTGCAATTACCTTTTGAGGCTTTCCCTCCTTATGGAGGGTGTCAATGATGGTTTTCTGCACAACTGTCAGGTCAGCAGTCTTTCCCATGATTGTGATTCCTACTGAACCAGACTGAGAGACCATTTAAAGGCTCAGGAACCCTTTGCAGGTGTTATGGCTTAATTAGCTGATTAGAGTGGGACACTTTGAGCCTAGAATATTGCACCTTGCATTACTGAAATAAATGAACTTTTGCAGGATATTCTAATTTTTTGAGTTTCACCTGTATATCCTACCATATGTGGGATGAAAAGAGTGAATCTCCTGATGTAGAAAAAGCAATGGCCCTCAGGCTCTCCTTTCCCCATTCTGTCCAAATGGTCAGCCTGTTGATACTGGTAGCATTGGAAAGATCTAAGGAGTCATTTCATCCCAGAGGAGAGAGTTTTCCCTTCATTTGGAAGTGGAATAAGCAGGGTGTATTGTTTCTTCACTTCTGATACTGGAGACAGTGGTGGGATTCAAAAAAAATTTTCCACCAGTTCTGTGGATTTGGCTTGGTGGCTGTGGTGAGGCTTGGTGGGCGTGGCTTGGTGGACACGGCAGGGGAAGGATACTGCAAAATCTCCATTCCCTCCCCACTCCAGGGTATGGATACTGTAAAATCCCATTCCCTCCCTACCCCACTAACCTGCTTTCCCACTCTTTTCTCCTTGCAGAGCAACAAAAGGAGACCCAGCCAATCAGCTTGGACTCAGGGGACAGAGAATAGATGTGGGTGGGGCCAGTCAGAGGTGGCATTTGCTGGTTCTCCAAACTACTCAAAATTTCCGCTACTGGTTCTCCAGAACTGGTCAGAACCTGCTGAATACCACCTCTGACTGGAGAGTTGGAATTTTCCAATTGACCTGAAGAGCAAAACTAAAAGCTGAAAGCTGAGCAATGGAAGAGCCAATGAGAGAACTTGAGAGAAGGGAAGGTCTGCAGCTGAAGCAATAGTAACTTTTAAATCTTCTTCAGAGACCATACTCCATCAGGAAAAATTTACAGTAATGATGTTAGAGAGAAAAGAAGCACCAAGGCTAGAATGAAGCCCAGTAGCAGTGGTCCAGTAAGGTCTAGGAAAAGGAGAGTAATAGCAAGCCTCCAGAGTGGCTCATAATTAAGCTAGCAGGCAAGACCACCAAAGACCACCTAGAGCAGTCAATAATGCAGTGCCTGAAGTCCACCAAAGGGACATCATAATTTGATGGAGATCATGTGAGCTACTGAAGAGCAACCAGGATGAGCAGGCCCTGTAGCATCAACTTACTGAAGAGGCCACAGCAGTGCCAACCCAGTTGAAGAGATTCAATGGCCCAGGCAGCTTTCTGGAAGAGTTTGGTGGGAGTACACAGTTGGTGAGATCCATGAGTACCTAGTTAGACCAGCACAGTCTGTATATGGAGCAGAAAGGACATTTGTAGACCTCGTCAGTTAACTTCTAATGATAGAATCTGGTAGAATGAAATTCACTATCACTGAAAAGTAAAGGATTGCTGGGTATAGCATGATTCTAGGGAGATTGCATGAAGAAAATAAAAAATATTACATTATTTTATCCAACCTGTTAATCAAAGACTGATTCTGTCAGTCCACTGGCCCATTTTTTGTACTATCAAAAATAAACTCTCAATGTGGCAAAATGAGAGGGCAAGCTGGTGTTGACAAGAAAATTATAATGGTCAGAAATGGAAATCTGAAGTAGTAGCTCATCCAATCTCAAGACTGAAGTCAAAATCAGTTTCTGATTTCAACAGCAGAGTTGGCCATTTTAAAGCATGTTTCTCCAGCTAACAGTCCAACACATCTGGAGTTGTGTATCTGGTAAGGAAAAGTATAAAGCTGTTCTGGTCTTAGCTATATCACTCACAACCACAGTAACCTACTGTGATGATATTAATCTTCAATCAAGTAAAAAATATTTGCCTACAATCCTGAAAACAACAGATGGTGACAAAGTATGAGGTTAGTTCGGGTTTTATATAACCACTTGGTTTGTTCTTTTAAAAAGCAAAAACACTTTTAAATATTCATACCCATTGGTGTTCAAGTGATACACATCCAAATTAATTTTCTTTAGAGAGCTTGGTTAGTGAGATAGCAAGTCTCTAATCTTTTTTTTATTTCTAACATAGAGCTGCCTGGCCAGTTACTTCTTGTAGAAATCAAGTGAAGTGTTCCCTGCAGTTTTCTCTATTGGGTGGAGATAATCTATTGCTACAAGAAATAAACTGCCTGCAGACAGCTCTAGGCCTGAAGTAGCATCAACCCACCTCCAAAAAATAGCAGCAAAATCTCCAACTGCTTCCAAAGCTTCAAACTACTTTTCCACTTTCTTTGTTCAGATTAACTGTTGCTGAGTTGCTAAGTTTCTTAGACGACATTTAACACCCAGAAAGAGCAACCAAATAAGGAGCCTTATTTCATTTCAACCTGTAGATAGGTTTCATTGACATTACAGTTCTGAACAAAGAGGGTGCAAAATATGTACAGATATGAAAAGGGAAGAAGCAATGTACGCCCTATGGTCTTGGTCTCAAAACACCAATGTGCTTGTTGATCAAAAGCCCAATGATTCTAACAGTTATTATGTTTGTCTTCTCTTACAACTAGATCTGCCTTTAGTTACAACCCTGAATTTAAGATGACCACCTCCAAAAGAAATAATAAAAAAATAAATACATAGAAAGAACATTATAAGCTCAGACAGAAGTCCTGTTCAAAATTCTACTTCCTTATCTGTCAACTTCTTTTGTATTTCTGGGCATGGTGTTTACCAATCAAAGATCCATTTTAGCAATTCTGTTTTGATAATATCCTAAAGGCTAAGATAGTAGGAAGTACATAGACAACAATAACTTTATTAGACCAACTGAAGTTATTAAAACTATTTTTGAGTTTTAAGAACTCTTCTTTAGCCAAGAAAAAAGAAAGGTGGGGGAAAAATGAAACTGATCTTGCAACCACATCTGTATAAATTACATTGCCAGATGGAGTGATGGGAAAAAAGAAGCAGTAAATATGCATACATTGTTCATTTGGGGAAACAAAAATTTCAATTGTTAATTAATTATGTTCCCATCCCATCTGAGATATTCAGATCCTTTCATGATAAAAAATATAAAACATATTTGCTTTCTCCCCTCAATACTTTGGTTCTTTGAAGAACTACAATATTATGGAAATCTACTACTACTCTGTCAATTCAACTCTTCACACCCAGATGCTCCAGTGATTTCTTCTTCCTTTCCATGAGACTGGAATTATGGTATATTGTGTTTTCCCAAGATGACTATTTACCTAGTAAGGTAACCTGGAAGCTTTTCTAATGATGCTTGCACCTAATGTAATGCTGAGCAGAGTCCCAAAAAAATAGTTTCTGGGGTGGCTACATGCCCACTCAGATAATTACATTTCCCAGGGTTCTTGTTACCAAAATATTGTGGTTGCTAATTATGATTTTCTAAGGAGGAATGCTTCAGAAGTAGGACTTCAGTGAGACAACTCTTTCGTTCCCCCTGTTATTGCAAGAGGTGTAGAATAAGAAAGGCAAAAAATATGCCAGAGGCTAAATTACTGAGCAAGGCTTGAAGAAATGGGGGAAAAGAAGTGTTATCCAATTTAGATCATTTTGTTGAAAGCAATTGTAAATCAAAGAGAAGTTGGCTATTTCTAGACAATAAAACATTCAACAAGCATTGAAACTGTCAAGGTATAATACATGATAAGGCATTTTCTCAGTAGATAATCTTAGGCTGCCTAACTTCCCAAATAGTTTTGAGAACAGAATGGGAACACTAAACTATTTCATGGGGAAATGAGGCACAATGTTAATAACAACAGTAGTCATGGTGGTAATAGTAGTAATAACTGTACAAGAAAACTGTGTATAATTTTCCCTCATTGGTTTTTATGGGATGTATCAGCTAATCAGGAATTAAGAACTTATTTATGCTGGGACCCTAAAATATAAAAAATGAGACTTGTCTAGACATCTATGATACAATTTTTATGCAGAGTAATTTTTATGCAGTTATAATAAAGCAATGACCAAATTCTGCTACATTGCAAAAAATAAGTCAAATGAAAATAAGGATGGAAAATGTTATAGATAGATGATAGATGGATAGATGGATAGATAGATAGATAGATAGATAGATAGATAGATAGATAGATAGATAGATAGATGATAGTTCCAAAGGTACTTTTTGCAAGAAGCAACTGGACTTTCTGGTTTTTTTTCAAAGGCTTTTCGCTTCTCATCCAAGAAGTTTCTTGGATCGTCTCATCCAAGAAGCAAAACGTCTTCAAGGAAAAACCAAAAAGTCCAGTTGCCTCTTGAAGAAAGCACCTTTGGGACAACCATGACCTGGATGACTGAGAATCTCCATAGATATTTAGATAGATGATGATAGACAAATAGACAGACAGAGACAGAGACAGAGACAGAGACAGAGACAGAGACAAAGGTAAAGACATAGGATTCCAATGTGCAAAGAGAAAAAGAAAGAGAAATGACTATTTGGTACTTTGGGTATGAGTACAAAGTACAGAGGAGTACAGATTCAGCATCTGCTTGTGACTCGTTAAAGCAGTACTGTTTCCAAGATCTCATGGCTGCAAACAGATGAAGCTGCTTTAATGAGTCACAGAAAGATTCTATATTCATGCCTGCAAAAGCTGTAAAGCATCACAAACTTAAAGAATCAAACCTGAAGCATTGTGCAGCCCAACTAAATTAGAAGGCTCTAGAGATTTGCAGTACTGCTATCAAACACCAACAAGTTTGCAATGATAGACTTTTCAGTCAAGCCATTCAGAAAAATCCAAGCAGCTTAAAAACTATGAGACTGTCTTTTAAAAAGAATGCTAGAGTCAATTTCTTGCTCTTCCTTGCACAAATTAAAAAGGGCAGGGAGGATTTTGAAACCCGATTTGCTGAGTGACGTGCACTAAGTTGATGAAGAAAATCCTTCTTCACATAAGAAAGTGAGTACAGAAATATTACTTAGTCTGATAATAATAAAGCTGTCTCCTTCTCACAAAGAAAGACAGATCAAGGATTGATACGGCAAGCCTTAGAATATGATTACTAAATGCTGGCACTATGTTTAGAGAGCAAAAAACAGCAATTCTTACAAAATAAGGCCTTTCCACTAAGCCGTAAGAAGAAAAGCTCTTTAAATTCTTATTAGCTATTTTTTGCACTTGCAATCATTTGATTTTTTTTAAAAAAATATGACCAATTAAGAAAAGAGTTTTTTTTTTACAAAGCAAATTTATCAAAAATTTAAATAAATCCTTTGGAGCATGCTTCCTGCATAAACTGATCATGAATAAACATATTTCAATTGCTCCAAGAACAGATGCCTCCAGTACCTTCTCCCACATTTACAGGCTTCTCCAATCAGGGACAAGGAAATGGTTAGGCCAAGTTTGGCAAGTGAAACATAAATCATAAGCGTCTTTGCCAGAAGAGGTTTCTTTTATGAAAACAATTGCTGCTAAAGAGTTTATTTTTCACTTTAATACATTTCCTTTCTGGAAAAGAAATGTAAAATATTCTGTTCATAGCCTTAAGAAAGCCTTGGTATCTTGCAGTTTCAGCTATAGATGTAAAGATATGTATTTTCAAGTGCTATTTAAGAAACATCTTAGGTGCTAACTAGATGCAGAAAGAAAGAAAGAAAAAATTCCGCTTTACAGCCAGCCAATGGATTTTTGTTGCTTATTTGTTTGAAAATTGATGAGTTCTCAAGGATTAGATCTGTCCAAATCAGATAACAGAGCACGGGTGAAATTTTAAAGCTACTTTCTCTGCGGGAAATGAGATCTTATTCTTCATGATCAGCAGGAGACCATTTTAAAGAATAGAAAGAACATTCAGCTGATGTTGAGAAAGCACTGTTAGAATGTTTTATTCCATTTCAGAAATGATTGCATTTTTTCTTTTAGGTATATCTTTCTCAAATTCATAAAGACTGCCAAAAAAAATTGGAAAGAATAGAAGATATCATCCACTCTCCATAGGAATATCAGCCATAAAATCTAGATTAGGATTAGGAAAGCCTCAGGACCTACCTGACCTATGAATGCATTTTTCTTCAGGCATGTAGACAGCCTAAATATTCAGACAATACGGCACTGGTGAGGCCTGTCTAGATTATCATGTTTGGCTATAGCCATTATTCATTATTTTTCTAGTGTAGTTCTTATTCAGATATTCCAGGAGATTCTGCCACTCTATCCCAGCCCACCCCACCTCACAGGGTTGTTGTTATGAGGAAAACAGGAGAAGCAAGCAGTTGCCGTCTTGAGTTACTTATAAAGGCAGGATAAAAATCTAATAAATGGGAGACTCCAACTAGAACTAGCTGAGGTATGGATCCATTGTGCATGTGTTTAGCTTTGATCCTTTGGCTATTAAATGGTAAAAATGCAATGTGGTACTCAGGATGAATCAAAAAGCAGAACAACAGTGCCCAGCTATGCAAGTGCCCTTTTTTCAAATTGTTGCAAGCAGGATTGAAATGAGTAGAGGGCATCTTCAACATATCCTTGATTTTGCTCCAACTTCTCAATCTTTGTCTGTATGCTCCTTCTGCTGCCAAAAGTACACTCATTTTGGGAAAGGAAACCAGGATATGGGAGAGAGGGCTCTAGAAATATTGTCTCTTTCTCATTAGTCCTTTCTTATTTTCCATTCTATTCTATTCTAATTTCACCCGCTCTGGATGGTTTATAGGAATAAAACCCCAAATACAAAATCAATACACTCCTACCCCACTGGCAACAACATTCAAATGATGGGCTTCATACCCGCTTCAGATCCTCAGATTTGCTGGCAAAAACTATGCCTTCAAAGGGCCTTTCAGAAAAGTGTCAAGGTAGGGATCCGTCTTATTTCCATAGGATTTCACAGCAAGGGAGCCACCACAGAAAAGGCCTTTCTTCTTGATCCAGATAGTGGGCCTTCTTGATGGAGGGGACCCTAACATCTCCTGCCTCCCCAAGCTGGTGGATCCAAGAGATGTAACCAGGAAAGACAATCCTTCAAATAATGCAGCCATGAAAGAGCTTTAAAGGTGAGAAACAGCACCTTGGATTAGACTCAGAAGCAAATCAGCAACCAGTGCAACTGCTATAATTGCACAAAGCCATACAGGATGCTACATTTTAAACCAGCTGAAGCTTCCATATACAGGTAGTCCTCGACTTACAACAGTTCATTTAGTGACTGTTCAAAGTTACAACAGCACTTTAAAAAGTCACTTGTGACCATTTTTTACACGTATGACAATTGCAGCATCCCCATGGTCACGTGATTAAAATTCAGATGTTTGGCAGCTGACTCATATTTATGACGGTTGCAGTGTCCCAGGGTTATGTGATCCCCTTTTATGACCCTCTGACAAGCAAAGTCAATGGGGAAGCCAGTATTAACTTAACAACTGCACTGATTCCTTTAAACAACTGTGACAAGGTTGTAAAATGGGACAAAACTCACTTAACAAATGCCTCACCTAACAACAGAAATCTTGAGCTCAATTAAGTCGAGAACTACCAATACGTTTCAAGGACAGCGCATTGGTCAAAAGGGCAGGTGAGTAAGGACATTGAGGTGACTGTGAGCAAGGCCTTTTGGTCCAGGAAAGTGTGTAACTGGTGGACAGCTTGAAACTGTCACCTGCTCCTGGAGAACCCCCAGATTATGTATCAGGTCTGTATGGGACAGTGCACCTCCATCCAAGACAAAAGATGGTAATTCTCTGTGAAACCCAGAGACATTCCATCTTGCCAGGGTTCAGTTTCAGGCTATTGCTACCCATCCAGCCCTTAACAGCCTCTAAACTAGTGGAACAACTTGCCTCTTGAAGTTGTGAATGCTCCAACACTGGAAGTTTTTCAGAAGAGATTGGACAACCACTTGACTGAAATGGTATAGGGTTTCCTGACTAAGCAGGGGGTTGGACTAGAAGATCTCTAAGGTCCCTTTTCTAAACACTGTGAAAGTAAGGTCACCCTACAGCTTAACTCATCATTGGCTGAAATCTATGATTATTGCCAGCATACTGGTGACATCTCATCCCATGGTGATGGATGATCTCATCCAGCAACTTCACATAGATGTTAAACAAAAGCAGACAAAGTACTGAACCTGCAGGATCTTACAAAGTTTGTGGTTCTTTAAAAGTATGTTCCCTTGTGTCCTTGGCTTCTTTTTAAAGATGTTTTACTGTTGCCTGTTTCTTGGTGCAGAATGTATTTAATGTATGAATGTATTTTTTAGTTCTACTAATGTTTTTAACATCCCGTTGGCAATCACCCTTCTGGAAGATTGCACAATGTATGAAAATGATAACAACAAAGACTTCAAATCACCCATTTTACTCTTATTTTATCTTATTTATAAGCTCCAAATTATTGTCATCACATATTAAGCATTTCTGCTTAAAAGTAGTACAAATCCATGCACAAAAACACCTGCCAGATCTAACTTATCTATCTGTAGATAATATTTGTCATTCGGGATATGAATAATTTCTCCATTCAGAATTCTCATCCACTTGATTGTCATATAAACCTATACATTGCTTGATTAAATAATTTGCTGTTATAAATTGCTGGATATGGGATTTATATGCCATGCAAAACAATATCAAAGACAACTTTCTTCATCAAACACTATTCAAATAACCTTTCCTTCGAACTTATTTTTCTGCGTGTTTTTTTAGTTAACAGCAGAAAGGGTGAGGGGGTAGAGAAGAAGAAAGAAAAATAGGAGAGAGAAAAAAACATTTTAATGCTATATTTTCAACTCTGCAAAGTCAAACTAATGGATGACAATCCATCAAAATCAGCAAGATAATAGAAAAACATATTCTGATTCCAGAACTGTTGTCTGATCCTACATGATGGAGTAAGAAACAATACAAATATCTGATTCACTGGAACAAATTTGACCTTAAAAAGATGATAAGAGAGCTGAACTAAATGAAAGGATGCTAAATTTAAATAGGATAAGAGTGTGTATGTGTATATATACACCAAGACCTACATATATATATATATATATATATATATATATATATATATATATTTGTTTTCGTAGATTTTCACGGTAAGTAGTATGTGTCTTTGTCAGTGAATAGTTTTGAAATCTATCATCTTCAGGTGTCAGCCGTTCTCCCAGGAGAAGCTGAAGACACCAGCCTGAAGATGACGGATGAGATTTCGTCAAACGCTGCAAGGTATTCTCAACCTTACACGGACAAGACCAATACACCACTATATATATATATATATATATATACACATACATACATGCAAGAGAGAAAGCATTCTTAGAAACACAGAGAAAGTAGTGTGTATTCAAAACAAAGTAGGACTTAAAACTCAATATTTAATGAAATCTTAACAATAAACACATCTAATTTCAACAAACATAGAAAAGGATTAGGTTTGTGTTACAGTGTTTAAACTAACATTGAACAGATCCCTAAAGCAGTTTAGATACATTAATAGAAAACTTGTGAAAGCAGCATAGATTAATGTGAAATACAGATGTTCGCCAGTATAATTTAGGTCTCCACTTCTGCAACTTTAAAAATAAATTGAAGAATATAATATATAGCACATTGATTTCATGATAATGTAGGTTCTGGAAAACATGGGTCTTCCTCAGATTTTTTTTGTTTGCTTGTTTGTTAAGACAAATTGGAAAGACCAAGCCTGGAAAAATCTTTTTCAGCATTCATAATTAATCCATTCCATTCTCCCTAATTTTTATATTCCTTTGAAGACCCCTATCTATTTTGAATATCAGCTCCTACTATTCTTTGCCAATGGCCATGCTGACTAAAATTGATGAAATATGAGTTTCAAAACTACTCTGGTCTATTAGACATTGTTGAAATTCAAGAGAGCTACATTTCCCTTGTTAGAAGGAGTTGTAGAAAAAGAACAGTAATGCTATGTGTCTGATGGCTGAGAGGACTAGGGTCCTATTGAACAATTATGAACTGGCATCCAAATTCAACAGGGTTGAATGCAGCTTGCAATTGTCATCATTTTCTGATGAAATAAAAATGATGATTAAAAAAGCCTGTACCCTCTGCAGGGAGAGGAAGGGGGAAGTATAGATACACACAACTAACAGAGAGAGAGAGAGAGAGAGAGAGAGAGAGAGAGAGAGAGAGAGAGAGAGAGAGAGAGAGAGAGAGAGAGAGACTTGAGATGAAGTTTGGCAAATTGTACTATAAACATTCTTGAAGGAAAGCTCCATCAGATATTGGCTGGTTCATCAATGCAACTTCTACCATTCTGAACCATTTTGTGTTCATCCTTTTGTCCACTGATTTCAGTGCATACACATATTGTATGTTCGGTCGTGGAGAAGGTTGAATGGACTGTCCTAAGCTTTTAGAGTTGAAAGGCCAGTGGGTAAAAACGTGGAGCATAATTTGAAATAAAAGCAATATACAATTATTCATAAAACCCAACAGCTTCCAAATGGTAGGATTTATTTTACATTGTAGGGCTGTGCAGCACTCTAGATTTGAAGGGAAAGGATGATGGAAAGCATGTTTAAATGTGCACATTGTCCCTATCACCAATGCCTTAAAGAAGCAGCATCTTTTCCCGGGCTTTTGAGATGACAAGTATGCATTCCGAGGAAATGATGTATTGGATTTAAGAATGGGCCAATTTTTATCCCCTTCAGATTTGGACAGCTTCAAAGCCCTATTACATTTCAAACCGTTTCAAAATACCATCCATAAAACAGAATATATTGTTAATTTTAAACTGATTCACTTGAAGAGCCTTCAGGTACTCAGAAGTGGAAATAGAAAAAAGGTAAGGCAGGAAATCCAATGAGATTCTTCTATTGTTTTAACACCAATAACATTCCTAACTAAATGTTTCAATTCTGTCTTTTCTAAAACCATATTGCATTAATAGCTTTGTCTACAAAAATTACCTACTAACAGTTTCAACATGTGATATTATTTATCTTGCTTACTATTACAGGACCAGTGGGCACTTCACATAATTCAATTTAGCCAAAGAAAGAGGGAATACAATTACCCCTTTTCCTTCAAGTTTTCTTTCCGAGCTACTGAAACTAGCTATAGAACTTTTCTGAATGGAGGTTATAAGAGCCAAAGAAATATAGCAACTGCCAAGTGAAATTCCAGGGACTGCCATTTATAGAATGTTGGAACAATGGGAAGTGTTGTTTCAATCATTTGCAAAGTTAAGTCACTCTTTGGCTCTGACACATTTCTGGCACGAATGAGTTCCCGTGGCTGGAGCTGAGAATGACCTGCATCTCTGTTCCCATGAGCATCCTCCTTACCCTAGCTGTTCTCCAGAAATAAAGAAGATACAACTCTGAACAGGAAAAAAAGAGTTGTGGCAAAAGAAGAACTCAGTTCCTAAGTCCTGGCCTCCAGAACATCTACTGGATTAGATGTCTCTCGTATCGCCTTGGTAGAATTGTACTGATCTAAAATTAGTGGAATACTATTGAGGTTTTGTAATTACGTTGATTTAATTAATTTTAACACTCTGGAAAAATCAATCTCTCCATGGCATTAATATTAAAGTTATCAGATTAAAAGCAGTTGTTTTTCCTTGCTACCATAAAGCTTCATGTGAGGAAGAAAGTGTAAAATATACAAATCAGATACAGAATTTGCATGGAAATGGATTCTCTTCTCCAAGAGGGCTGTTTAGATTTTATTAAATAGACATTTTCTCAAACCCAGAATGACTAAACAGAAAGGAATTATGCTGCTGCTTAACCTTCAGTCCTACAAAGAAGAAATGAATCTAAGGGATTGCTTGTCACTTTCTTTGTAATGTTTAGATTGGATTTTCCAAGCCAATATAGGGACTATAAGGGAATTATATAAGATACATAAGTATATCAGGATTATAGGGATTATGGGCTCTGGTTGTCTTTTAAAGCAATCAAATATCAATATCATAGTTCATGGCAGAACTTTGCAAAAAGATAACAATAATCTCAACCCTAGGGTTTGTCAAAATCTGACTGAGGCTACATCATGAAGCGAGGATTGTATGGCTGCCTGACAAGACAGAGGCAGATTGTATGATTGATGTGGTTTCTCAGATTAAATTTATCTGCTGTGTAGCCTGGTGGATGGAGGAGGAAATGGTATTTTCTTTATTAAGGAAAATATCTTAAATTGGGAGTATGAGATACTGTGGCCTAAATATTGTCAAGGTGAGGTAGCAAGTTCCTTGGGGCCTAAAGGTACATGTTGTCCTGACTTAGCCTTCAATACTTTTTTTAACTGGTTGTGGTCTGTTACAGGGCCAATGCACTTCCATAGAAAATCTGGACTTTCATTAGAGCAGCACAATGATGAGGGAAAACAACTAATAAAAGCACATAAAGACTTAATGCTAACTAGGATGACTGCTTGATGGCAACAAAGAGATACAAAAGAACCAGTTTTCTTGCCATGTAGTGGTTGATTTGATTTTTGCAGCTCGATTTGATAATCCTAGTTCTGACACAACTGGGGTTTATCTGAAAATAGTTTAGAGCAATCCTGCCAGTTGTGTCAGAACTAGGACTATCAAATCTGAGCTGAAAAATCAAATCAACCACTAAATGGCTGGTGGAATAGATGGTATAGCACATATTTTAGAACAATTGATTCATTTGATTGATTGATTGGGTTGTCCATTTCCCAGTAGTGATTTTGGGTGGTGCACCAAACATTAAAACTGGAAGAATAACATTGTATCAACCAGCCACATAACTAATGTCTGATGACCAAAAATATTTTTTCCAAATTTACAACAAAGAAAAACTGGAACGAAACTAGTCATCCTGCAGAGCTTGTTTAACTTTCTAGCCAAAATGCCTGAGAGAACAGCCAGATCTTTAATACCGACCATAATAAAAGGCTAACAGGCTTGGAGCCATCTGGATCTTCAAAAGTATGCTGGTCCTCAAGCCAGGCACTGTAACAGAGAAGGCTTAGCTCCTGGGTCCAGCAAGATGATATTGCCTGATCAAAGGTATCTGGAGCTTGCCCTCTCCATCAGGTCTAGTGAGGCAAGCTGAAACAATGGAACACAGGCATTCCTGCAAATAATCTCCTTCCTTATGCTATGTAGGTATTTATAGATAACAACCAGCACTTTGAATTGAACCTGGAAGCTACTGGCATCAGGTGTAGTTTGCACAGCAGTGGTGTTATTTGAGCATAAACTGAAACACTAAAAGTTGCCTGTGCCATAATGCTGCGCCTCCCAATCCCAAACCCTCCCCCAAACTAGCCCAGAAAAGTACCAGGGCCAATACTGTTAAATTTGCATGAAGAGTCAGACGCGAAGAGCTTCAGTGAAGAGTTTATTCAGTGACTACAGCTCGAATTGACCCGACTTGGCTGGGCTATGGCTGCTTCTTATAGCCAGCAGCCGTAGTTGCCAGCCAATCAGAGTGCAGGGTTTTCCCGCACTTTTTAAACCAATCTTATTTGACATTTTACAAGAACAATTCAAACTAAACCAATGACATTCAAACCTACATACATAACACCCCTCCCCACTAGGTTCAGTCCATACCAAACCCCAACCTATCTAATGTATTCTTTTAAATAGGTGGGGCTCTTGCGTGTACATTGAGACCTTCGTGGTTCAGAAGTTTTAACATTCCCACCCAGTGAGAGAGAAAATGTGTCTGCTGACATTTCCCCACTGGGACTTCCTGTGAAAGAAGACCCTGTTTGATTGTTAGAATCTGGTCTCTCCTCCCAACCCATCTCCAGCCCAATGTCAGCACCCAAGTCAGGTAGTGATGTACAATCTTCCACTTCTAAGGATGTATTTTGGCATTGTGACAGGTTTTAGAATGGTTCCTGTTGTAATGGCTTGTTACACATGGGGTTGATTCTTGCTTGCTGATTTTCCTCCTGTTCCTCCCCTTCCCCCATAGAATTGACATCAGGTGAGGTAACTAGAGAGGAACAAGTGCGATGTTCCTGAGAGAACCTGGATCTAAGTTGATCAATGTGCCTGCTCCAGAGGAGTCCATCCTCTGTTTGCACCCTGTAAGAATGAGGGCCTGTGATCTGAGTTATCTCAGCAGGAATCCACAAAGGTTCACCTATAAGGTTCTTAGCATAAACAGAATCACCCACACTGAATGTGCGAACTTTGGAAGTGGAATCTAGTGGTGCTGCGTAAGTGGGATGAAGGCGGTCAAGGGAAGACCTAAGTTTCCTACCCATCAACAACTCTGCTGGGGATAAGTTATTAGATGGGCTAGGAGTGATGTGCTGAACACTGAGAAGTTTTTCAACTTCCTCAGTGATGTCCCCAGGACCCAGTTGCTGAAGCTTCTCCTTGGTAAAACGTACCATGCGTTCAGCCCGGCCGTTAACCAAAGGGTGCCCAGGGGCAGTAAGGGCATGTCTGATACCCTGTTGTGCTAAATAAGATTCAAAAAGGTTGGATGTAAATTGAGGGCCATTGTCAGAGACAAGAACATCAGGTAACCCGTGAGTTACAAAAAGTTTTTTGAGCTGTTTGATGACAGCATCAGTTGTGGTGGATGCCATGGGGATTACCTCTAGCCATTTGGAATATGCATCTACTATAATAAGAAAGGTGTGCCCTCTGGTAGGTCCAGCAAAATCAATGTGAATCCTGGACCATGAGCCCCTAGGACATTCCCATTCCTGTGTGGGGGCGAGAGGTGGTGCAGACCTGACTACCTGACAGTTGGGACAAGATGCAACCCAGTTTTCAACCATTTTGTCAATACCTGGCCACCATACATAACTCCTGGCCAATCCCTTCATCCTTACAATACCAGGATGACCCTCATGTAACATTTCCAAAACCTCTCTTTGCAGTTTTGCAGGAATAACCACCCTGTTACCCCACAAAATACATCCTCTTAATACAGATAACTCAGTTTGCCTGGACTTAAAAGGTTGGGCAAGGTGAGGTAGATCTTGAAGAGGCCAACCTTTCTTAATCCAGCCTATAACAGGAGCCAACACAGTGTCTTTGGCAGTCTCTCTGGCAATTTCAGCAGCATGAACTGGAAGCTTGGCAACAGTTTCTAGGAAAAAGGTGTGTGTTTCAAGTTCAAAGCCCACCTTGTGGCAAGGAAGTGGGCAACGACTCAGTGCATCAGCATGTCCAATGTCCTTGCCAGCAGGGAAATGTCAGCAGACACATTTCCTCTCTCACTGGGTGAGAATGTTAAAACTTCTGAACCACGAAGGTCTCAACGTACACGCAAGAGCCCCACCTATTTAAAAGAATACATTAGATAGGTTGGGGTTTGGTATGGACTGAACCTAGTGGGGAGGGTGTGTATGTAGGTTTGAATGTTATTGGTTTATTTGAACTGTTCTTGTAAAATGTTAAATGGTATTGGTTTAAATAGTGCGGGGAAAAACCCTGCACTCTGATTGGCTGGCAACTACGGCTGCTGGCTATAAGAAGCAGCCGTAGCCCAGCCAACTCGGGTCCATTCGAGCTGTAGTCACTTAATAAACTCTTCACTGAAGCTCTTCGCATCTGACTCTTCATGCAAACTTAACACCAACGATAAAACTCGTGTCTCTTAATGAGGCACGATACTTGTGGGGCATAATGGCCTCTTAAAAGCTTTTCTAAATCAGGCCATTCCATTACCTTCAAGTCTGCAGCTCCCGCCAATGCCTTCGCCATCTTGAAAACTGCCGGACCGCAGTGCGTGAGAAATACCACCCTCTTCCGTTTCTCAGGGATGTCGGCGAGGTCATTTCCTTCCAAATACATTTGGAAGCGATCCGCATACGATTCCCAGTCTTCTGCTGGCGGATCGAACTGGCAGCCACCTCGCTCTTCTGCTTGTCTTCCGCATCGTCTCTTCTTCAGGGGAATCCCATCCTCATCGCCAGTGTTAAGTTTGCATGAAGAGTCAGACGCGAAGAGCTTCAGTGAAGAGTTTATTCAGTGACTACAGCTCGAATGGACCCGACTTGGCTGGGCTACGGCTGCTTCTTATAGCCAGCAGCCGTAGTTGCCAGCCAATCAGAGTGCAGGGTTTTCCTGCACTTTTTAAACCCAATCGTATTTGACATTTTACAAGAACAATTCAAACTAAACCAATGACATTCAACCCTACATACATGACAAATACAAAGTGTAACATCAAAGATGGATCATTTTCATTATCACTATATTTGCACACAGTGTTTCTTGAATATAAGGGATAATCCATATTTTGACTCTCAGGGTGGGGTATCAGAGCTTCATGAGAGAATTGTTTGCAAACCAAAATACTTTACAGATCAAATATGGGCAATGCTCGTACTAGACTTCCTCAGATGTGTTTTCAAAATAAAGTCAAAATGTTTTCACTGGACCTCTTTTGTTCCCTATATTTAAACAGATTTTGGTTGTTGTAAATTTGGCAACGCTGAATCTTTGTAGTTGGAAAAAAATGTTCCAAACAGGTTATCTATATGTTTGTTGCCCACTTGAACTAATTATGTTTGGCTATGGTAGAGAGAGCAAAGATCTAGGGTAAAGCTATATATAAAGCAAACTCTTCTCCAGTTTTATTTTAGAAGTCATTTTAAGAGCATAATTCCTTTTAACAACAAAGCGATCATACTTTTATTTTATCATTGTAATTTTATACAATCCTCTTTTAAAGCCACCTTAGGGACCATCTGCTCAAAAGATAAGAGAGATACACAGACAGAATAAATAGCTCATAAGATCAAGCTGTAAATAGATGTTGCTGTGCTGAAATATCATCGCTGTTGTATTGACTTTCTTTTGCTATGTATTCTGTGTATGCAAGATAGAAATGGAACTTCAGACTTTACTTCAGAAAAAAAAATGTCCTTGAATTGCAGAGTGCTTTACTCTGCCTACCAAACACTTATCTCAGCCAGAAAAGTAATTGAGCAGTGGCCATTTCATTCAGTCCATTTATTTTGACTTTTTGGTTACCGTAAGATCCAAAACAATCTAAGAAAATCCATAAAAATAATTACAGACTAATAAAACAGTAAAACTACTCCAGCAAATTAAACTTTTAACAAATGCATTTAAAATTAAAGGTTCAAATGCATTTACTACAATATGCTTGCCAAGTGCCAAGAACTCTACTGTAGTATAGGAAACACGGATACATTTATGGGTTTTAGCAAAACTGCAAAAACTCCTGTGCTACTCTAAAGGCAATATATCTATGTCACAGTATACCAGATACTATTAAGTACTGTTTGGTTTTATAATGGGGGAGAACACAATTCAAAATACAACACATGATGTAGCAGTTAAGATGTTGGACAAGGAACGGGAAGACCTGGTTGAAATCCACTCCAACCATGGAAACTCTCTGGTGATGCAGGATCCAACTCTCTGGGGACAATCCAATCCAACAATCCAATTCTCTGATGACTTTGGGGTCAGCCTTTGTTTCTCTCCCAATGCTACTTGCCTTAGGGGATTGCTATTGGGAAGAATAAAATAGAGATCCCCAAGAAGCCCACCTTTAGCACCTGGGGAAAAGGCAGCATAGAAGTTTAATAAAGTTAAATACCTTCTTGAAATAGTTTTAAAATAAAACTTATTCTATTTTTTTAAAAAAACAGCTTCTACGTTTCTAATTGTTAAGAGAATCCAAATTCTCCTTTAAAATAACCTCACTAAGCTACATCAAGGGGACAATATCCGTTTTAAAAAAAATCAAATGCCTCCCTAATTTGAATAGCAATTTTCAAGTTTCTAGAGTATTAAAGAATCCTAATTTTCCACCTTTCCTGTGAAACTTGGCCTGTGGATGTGAATAAATGGCTAAATAATGACAAGAGTTTCTGTGACATCCAAGCAATGTCACAGCTATGGCAATAAAGCCACATCAAAGTCCTGGAGCTTGGCAACATCTTTTGAGCCACATATCTGTCACAATAGATAATGGTCCATTTGTAGTCATAGCACATCACCCACGTTTCACATTCATCCTGCACTGCAGTCATTTCCTGGGGAGATCATAGTCATGCTGGAGTATTATTACTACTTCATAGTAAAATGACACACACGGACTGCTTTATTTTTATAGTAAACCAAGTGGCTGAATGACAACCTATATATTTTGTAGCACTTGCTTTTCAAAAAGTCAAAGTTTCAGAAATGAGTCTGAACTTTTTGTCAATTAAAAACAAAGCTTTATTGCTGGACAGATTTTCAAGGAAACAGACAATTTGAAAAAGATTAATTTTCTTTAGAAAGGAAAAGTAGGCCAGACCTTACACTGTAATTCAGTAATGTTATTTTTATTTATTTCAAGGGCAGAATGATCACAGCCAAATCCCAAAGGAAAAATATGTTGCTGCCAATCAAGTGAGCAAGAAATCTGCCATGAAATTAGTGGAGGGGGGAAACTATTTGTTTCCCCAGTCATTGGCATCTTTGGGGAGGAGAAGATCTTACAATCTAAAGAGATCTTCATAAGGCATTTTACCACATTGTTGTCCAACCTCTCAGCCTGTGCAATCATATTTTATTATATACATTAGCTAGCTCACCATTCCTAATGACCAACAATCACTAATTTGTTTGAGCTATTGAAAGCCATTTCTTGTGTTTCTATCTCAGTGCCCAATAATCATCTCTCAGGGGGTTCAGAAAGGAGCATCATGTGTGCTCCCTTTTGCATACAACACTCTCAGAATATGGCCTAAAATCTGCCAACAATTTTCTCCAATGCAGAGGTTGTTATTAAAACTGTATTATTCTCAATCTCCAAACAAAGTTATTGCCATTATTTCAGTATCAGTGTAACTCAATTTTTTTTTGCTTTTGTCTCCTCAGAAGAGTTTAGTTTTCTATCTCATTTTGCTGTAAACCAAGCAGCTACAGCTATTTTTCTATACAGAGTATGAAGAATAAAAACACTGTTGTTTTTTTTCCAAATGTTGCTCTGGATATAGCATTAGGTTAAACTCGATTGTGTCTTGAATTGAATTTTTGAAACTCTGGAATAGGTCCCAAATTTGGACTGGATTGTATCAGACCATGTCTTTTTTCCCTTTAATTGGGTTTATAAGACACTTCAAACAAAAGTAATTGGCATTCATCCCAATCTTTGTTACACTGGGTTGAAAGATACAGAATACGCTGCAGTAAAACAGTCACAATTTGTAAAACTAGCAATCTATAGCCGTGGTGGCCCAATAGTTAGAATGCAGTATTTACAAGGTAACTCTGCCCACTGTCTGAAGTTCGATCCTGACTGGCTTAAAGTTGACTCAGCCTTCCATCCTTCCAAGGTTGGTATAATGAGGACCCAGATTGTGAGGGCAATATGCTGATTCTGTAAACTACTTAGAAGGGCTGTAAAGCACTGTAAGCAGGATATCAGTCTAATTGCTATTGCTATAGAAACATACTAAAACATACAGCACTAAGGAGTCTAAGCCACTCCACACCTACAAAACACAATTTCTACAGGTGAAAATAATGTGAAGATATTTGATTTAGTTCAAATTATACACTGATGCCAGGTTGCATTTAATGTCCCCTCTACAGGGGAAACAGACCCTACCATTCCAACCCCCAGTAGTCAATTTTGATGGTTTTCCTAAAATCAGAGAGATGGAGCAATTTTGAATATCTAGGGGCATGTTGTTCAATAGAAGATAGTGGCAATTGAGAAGACCCACTATAAGGACCCAAAAAATAACAGTCACTGGGCAAAGGATTATGAATCAAACCTGTCCTATTAAGTTTCTTATTTTGAACAGGCAAGAACTATTGCAGGTAACCATATATTTCCTTAAGAAGTCAAAGAAACAAACCAGAAGTTTCACTAAAAACAATATTACACTAGAAGAAAGTTTTGCAAAATGGTCTTTGCATATAAAATGTCAGCTCTACAAGATCCAGAAAACAAACTCCACAGAAAGCCTACTTTATTGAGATAGACTATAATTATAGAATTTTACATGTCTGCGTGTTTCACCTTCCTTTCCTCTTATACTTCATAGAGTCAGGAAGGAGCCCAAGTTTCTTCCAAATAGAACAGGTTGGTCTCAATTAGTGTGGATAACAAATCCCATAAAATGGATGCATTCTTTAAATTCATAGGATTTAAGGTGATATTTCCATGGAAGAGATGATAAGTGGTTCCAGCTTGAATGAAATAGAGAATGAAAACATAACATAACTTTTATATGCATGTTAATGACAGACTACAGTAAAGTCCAAAAAAATATTATTATAATTTAAATATATGTGTAGCAAAGTAACACAGTAGTTCTAGAAAACAAAATAAAAATACCTTAATTTAGAACTAATAACTTTGGCTCTACCCAAAGCCAAAGTAGTGTTGTGGTTAAAGTGCTGGCTAAAAGTGGGAAAACTGCTAGGACAGGTTCTAATGCTCCCTTTGGCATGGAAATAACTAGGTAACTTGGACCAGTCACCATCACCAGCCCCAACTGTTGTGCAAGAACTCAGCTGAAAAATAAAATCCCTCAGCGCAACCAGCACTGATGAGTTTGCTATGAGAACTATGCAAAACCAGTGGACCCCATTACAAGGCAGGATAAATGCTAAGCAAAACAATTATTGCTTGCTCCAAAGACAAAATTCACATTTTCCTTTGGATTAGTTGCCATTTACAAAAGCATTTGCTTTATGTAATTAAAGCAGAAATTTCACATGTTGCTTCAGAATCAGGGCTTGGTTCTTATGTATACTGAGGCTTCCTGTATGCCAAACATTTATCCCCTCTGTTAACTTTTTTCATATATATTGGTACAATTTTGATGGAAGATTCATGCCTGGTATGGATAATGGTCACTCTTTCCATGTCCAAGTCACATGTGGTTTATACAACATTTGTTTTCTTTTTGAAGAAATTATACAAATAAATATTGTGAAATTAAATGAAACTCCTTTAATTCAAATAGGACATCGCTGAAAGAACACTGAGGCTGCTATCATTTATAGATCCAGCATTCCAATCCTATACAGTTTACAAATGAAAAATAAAGTTGTAAGACTACAGTTCTACAGAAAATGATATGATTATAGTTCCTGGTTATTTCAGTGGAACATAAACTGTATTAATAAATAAAAATGTAGTTGAGTATATCAATGTATCTGAAAAAGAACTGTTAATGATGAAAAGCCCTAGTAATAAGCAGGCATGTACAATAGAATGAAGGCTATTGCTGAGCACATTGGGTTGTGCTCCAAAGATTGTAAGCCGCCCTGAGTCTCCGGAGAAGGGTGGCATATAAATGTGAATTTAAAAAAAATATAGTGAATATACATCTTAATTATATGGAAGAGAAACATCTGTCCATGAACAATCTTTACTAAACAAAGTGGGATAAACTTGGGTAGAATTGTACAGAAAAGGGGTTTGTGGGGAGGGGAATCAAAATAAGGATGTTACAAATGTTATGATATTCCTTTGCTTGGCTTGTCAGATTTCCCATTCCTCTCATCAAAGAGTAAAGGTTAAAATACCATTGTAAAATTAAAGAAAATCATAACTGTTATGTATGCAGGTTTAAAGTCATTGGTTTAGTTTGAACTGTTCTTGTAAAATGTAAGAAATGATTGGTTTAAAAAGTGCAGGAAAACCCTGCACTCTGATTGGCTGGCAACTGCAGCTGCTGGCTATAAGTAGCAGCTGCAGCCCAGCCAAAGTGGGTTCGTTCTGAGCTGTAGTCACTAATAAACAAAGAGCTTGAAGCACTCCGCGTCTGTCTCTTCATGCAAACTTAACAATAACTGTTTCTATGACTGTTTTAAGAACAAAAGAAGTGAAAACATCTTTTAAGAATCTATTTCACTTTTCAATTCCACATCAGTGAAAATATCACATTGGTTTCACTTCATTCAAAACTAGAGATATTCAGCAATATTCAGGTGATCCCAGTGAAGTCAAGTATTACCAAAATGAACATAGTTCATAGGATTAGTTTATTTTCTTGATATATTTCCCTGTTCTTTTCGCAAAATCTCTTTATTGTGCTTCACAACTCTCATCATTCATTCATTCATTCATTCATTGATTATGTGCCATCAAGTTGATGTCAACTGTTAGAAAACACAGATATAGATTTTCTCCACGGCTATGTGTCCTTAACTTGATTCTTCAGGCCTTCCAATGGTGCACCCATCATCACTGTAACCAAGTCCTTCCATTGCTTCCTATCCAGCCATAACAAACAATCCTCTATAAGTGGATTCATTCCAACTTGTTCTTCAGGAGCTCCCATTCCAACTGGCATTACTTTCAGGATCACTGGAACTATTAAATCCTCTTATCATGTCAAGAAAGCAATTTCTTGAGATGTTTTTTTAAATGCACTACAGCCATCAGTCTAGGTTGCTACAAGGAAATGATCCAGGTGGAGTTATTGTATGGCTGGTTTACTGGGAATTGCTTTATTGTCATTGATTTGTTTATACTTTCTCATATTCTCACACAGCTACGCACCATTTAAGGGTCAGTCTTGCTAATTCAGTTCAGTGACACATCTGAAGGGCACATCTGAAAGGTACCAGCTTGGGTAAAAGTAAATTCATCTAAACTAGATTGACTGTAGGCTTAGTCAGTATAAAATTTGAATCTAATAAGGAAAATAAATAGATCAAAAAACTACACTGTTGCTATTGTGCTCTATGTCTAGGTTAAGATCTAATCAAATTCACAATAAACCAGTAAATCTATAGCATTTAAAATCTTGAGCCTATGAATTTTAGTATAATAGTACATTATCCATAACCGAGTTAACATTACTTTTAAGTGTTAGTCATCCTTCATCAAATTTGGATTTGAATACAAAATGTAAAATAATAATATTCCTAATATGTCCCACAAGGGGGGGAAATCCACATCATTTTTCATAATCAAGAAAAATGTTTTATTCCTTTAGATGGGCATTTACCTCCACCAGAATTAAAAGTGATAAAAACAGCTTGCCTGATTTTCAATGTGACAAGATGGGCCTCCATGCTTCTACGGAACAACAGCATCAGGTGGAATCCTAGTGAAAGGACAAATAAGGAATAGGAATGAGCACAACCGACCAACATTTTCATCTACATTTAATTGAGGCCTGTCAGGACAGCAAGCTCCAGCTTAGCTCCCAACTTCAATGTTCAGGGAAAGCAGCCAAACAAAACCAGATCACAGAAGATGTAGCAGGTTATTTCTGAGCTTAGAACTCACATGGAGTCAAGTCATTATGATAAAAGTGAAGTCCCATTGATTTCACTAGCTCTACAACTCCGTTGCATTGGCTATCACATGTAAGAGCTGTGGTGGCACAGTGGTTAGAATAGAATAGAATAGAATAGAATAGAATAGAATAGAATAGAATAGAATAGAATTCTTTATTGGCCAAGTGTGATTGGACATACAAGGAATTTGTCTTTGTGCAAATGCTCTCAATATACATAAAAGAAAAGATACATTTGTCAAGAGTCAAGAATCATAACGTACAACACTTAATAGTCATAGGGTACAATAAGCAATCAAATCATACTAGGAAACAGTCAATATAGAACGTAAGGATACAAGTGACATAGTTACAGTCATACAGTCACAAGTGGGAGGGGATGGGTGATGAGGAGTGATGACAAGGTTAATAGTAATAGTAGTGCAGACTTTGTAAATAGTTGGACAGTGTTGAGGAAATTATTTGTTTAGCAGAGTGATGGCGTTTGGGAAAAAACTGTCCTTGTGTCTAGTTGTTCTGGTGTGCAATTCTCTATAGCTTCGTTTTGAGGGAAGGAGTTGAAACAGTTTATGTCCAGGATGTGAGGGGTCTGTAAATATTTTCACAGCCCTCTTTTTGACTCGTGCAGTATACAGGTCCTCGATGGAAGGGAGGTTGGTAGTAATTGTTTTTTCTCCAGTTCTAATTATCCTCTGAAGTCTTTTTCTGTCCTGTTGGGTTGCAGAATCAAACCAGACAGTTATAGAGGTGCAGATGACAGACTCAATAATTCCTCTGTAGAACTTATCAGGAGCTCCTTGGGCAGTTTGAGCTTTCTGAGTTGGCGCAGAAAGAACATTCTTTGTTGTGCTTTTTTGATGACGTTTTTGATGTTGGGTGTCCATTTTAGGTCATGTGATATAATAGAACCTAGAAATGTGAAGGTCTTTACTGTTGATACTGTGTTGTCTAGTATTGTAAGAGGTGGTAGTATGAGAGGGTTTCTTCTAAAGTCTATCACCATTTCTATGGTTTTGAGTGTGTTCAGTTCCAGATTGTTCTGGTTACACCACGAGGCAAGTTGTACCACCTCCTGTCTGTATGCGGATTCGTCATTGTCTCGAATGAGACCAATCACTGTTATGTCATCTGCAAACTTCAGTATTTTAACCGAAGGATCGTTTGAGATGCAGTCATTGGTATATAGGGAGAAGAGAGGTGGAGAAAGCACACAGCCTTAGGGGGTGGCCTGTACAGGTATCAGATGTGATTCTGCCTAGCTTCACCTGCTGCTTCCTGTCTGTTAGGAAGCTTATGATCCACTTACAAGTGTGTTCAGGTACCGCTAGCTGGTTTAATTTAGTTAGAAGAATGTCTGGAATGAAGGTATTGAATGCTGAACTGAACTCTACAAAGAGGACCCTTGTTTAGGTATTTGGAGATTCAAGGTGTTGTAGGATGTAGTGAAGAGCCATATTAACAGCATCATCTGTTGATCTATTTGCTCGGTATGCAAACTGCATGGGATCTAACAGTGGATCCGTGATGGTTTTCAGGTAGGGCAGCACTAGACTTTCAAAGATTTTCATAATTACCAGTATTAGAGCAACTTGTCTGTAATTATTCAGTTCCTTGATGGAGGGCTTCTTTGGCACTGGGATGATAGTAGAGCGTTTGAAGCAAGAAGGAACGTAGCACATCTCTAGTGATTTATTAAAGATTCGGGTGAAGATGGGGGCCAATTGGTCAGCACAGACTTTTAAGCAAGAAGGAGTTATCTTGTCTGGCCCTGGTGCTTTTCCTGGCTTTTGTCTGTGAAATAGATGTTGCACTTCTTTTTCTGTGATCACCAGAGATTGCGAACCCAATGGGTTGGGGTCAGTTGTAGGAGGTTTGGCTGTTGTTGGTGTGCTGGAGATGGGGGTTGTGGAGATAGGTGGCTATAGTTTCCTTTCAAACCTGCAGTAAAACACATTCAGGTCATCTGCTAGTTGTTTATTTCCATCTGCCTGTGAAGGAGGTTTGCTGTAGCCAGTTCTGCTAGCCAACTCTGCTCATTGCCAGGAGTTCAATCCTGACCAGCTCAAGATTGACTTGGCCTTCCATCCTTCTAAGGTCAGTAAAATGAGGACCCAGATTGTTGGGGACAATATGCTGACTCTGAAAACTGCTTAGAGAGGCTGTAAAGCACTATGAAGCAATTATATAAGTGTAAGAGCTATTGCTATTTTTATTTAAAGAATTTTAAAAAGCCAGAAAAATTAACTTCAATCAGAGAATTTGCCATTCCAGGTAATTTGGGCAATCAATATGTCCAGTGTGAATCCAGCTTCTAAACTGGCAAACCTAGCAGGAGGTTACAAAAATGTTGGCAATATTGATTCTACTACTGCAAATAATAATAAGAAAAAGACACTATGCCAGACACTCTGATTTCTAGTTTCTACCTTCCCCTTCTCCCAAAAAAACCTCCAAACCATTACCCTTTGATTGAAGTAACAAAATTAAGCAATGTTTTGTTATGATTTCCAAATTACCAAGTAAGAAATGTTCTAATTACCCTTATATCACAGAATTTCTTTTACCCTAGCCGCTACTGACAGCTTTCTAATGCAGTTACATTTAGGGGCTCTTTGAAGTGTGTGAGGCACTTTTTAACTAGCTCCTTGGAGCATTGTTAGATATCATTGCTTACTACCTGTGGGAGCCACTGCACTGTTAATAGCAGTTCCCATTTTATTTCTGATCAGTCATATGGGGGGCTGGAAATAAGTGCTGGAAATATGTGGAACGAACTCTGCCTTCCAGGGTTCACACAAAAAAAAACACCACACACAGTCTTTTACAGCCCCACATTCAGAGCTGAGGACTTTTCATTAATGGAGGGTGGGGGAATTGGCAGCATTTCATCAGCCTCAGTTGACTATGCAATTCTTTAATATGAGTTATGTTATGTATGTAGGTTTGAAGTCATTGGTTTAGTTTGAACTCTTCTTGTAAAATGTTGGAAATGATTGGTTTAAAAAGTGCGGGAAAACCCTGCACTCTGATTGGCTGGCAACTGCGGCTGCTGGCTATAAGTAGCAGCCGCAGCCCAGCCAAATTGGGTCCGTTCTGAGCTGTAGTCACTAATAAACTAAGAGCTTGAAGCACTCCGCGTCTGTATCTTCATGCAAACTTAACAAGTTATTATCCTGATTTTATGGCCCTGTGGTCCCTCATGAAATGCTGAACTCTAACAAATGTATACAATGCTTAGGAGTAGCCACTGGAAGATGGAAGGTGCAATCCATAAGCACCTAGAAGACCGTCAGTTCTCCATTCTCTCCATATCCTAAGTACTGTATGTGGTTTATTCTAAATTCATATGGGAAAATACTACCATTCATATCATCATCATCATTCTAGCCATTGTCTATCCACTGCAGGATGAAGGCCTCTTCTGCTATTTCTAACCAATACGGTCTTGAGTTTTCTTTTGCCAGTTGGGTCTGCAATAATTGCTGATATTGTCACTCCATCTTGTTTTAGGCCTCTTTTGTGAACACTTTTTATCAAGTGGGATCCATTCTGTGACTGCCTTGGTCCACCTGCCATCAGTCCTTCTTGCTATGTGACCAGCCTGTTTCCATTTCAATTCTTTTACTCTCTTGATGGCATTATATCTTTTTCTTTGTTCTCTAATCTATGTGCAGGTCTTGTGATGCCAAGCATGTATCTTTCCATGGCTCTTTGCACCAATTGTAGCTTTTGTATTGATTGTGAGGTTAGTGTCCATGTTCCTCTGGCATAATGTTAGAACAGGGAGCACACACCGATCAAAACCTTTTCTCTTTAGGCATAGGGGGAGGTCTCACACCATTCATATATGTGTGAATATCGCCAGGGCTGCCATGTGGTAGCATTTTAGGCTTATATAGCACTTTATAGCACTCTTTGGATGATTTATAATGCAGCAACATTATTTGCATATTGCTCCCAACAATCTGGGTCCTCGTTTTACTGACCTCGGAAGGATGGAAGGCTGAGTCAACCATGAGCCCCATCAGCATTGAACTCAAGGCTGTGGGCATTGTTTGCCAGTAATACTGCATTCTAACCACTGTGCCACTAGGCTCTTACATGTGATGCAATGATTGGAGTTATAGAGCTAATAAAATCAGTGGGACTTCATGTCATCACAATGACTTGACTTTTATGGAGCTAACCATTACAGTCACAAGTTATGGTGGTCATAAAATGGGTCAATCACATGACTGATCCTATTTTATGACCTTTTTTGTGGCAGGCATTAAGCAAATATCACATTCATTGAGTGAAACAATGATTCACTATGGGTGCAGTTCTTCCTAAAAGATAAATTGGAAGTAAATGCCAGGTTTTGGCAAAATCGTATTAAACAGGGTCACAAGACCAGGCTTTAAAAGTGTATCCTGGTTACCAAGCACCCTAAATTTGTTCGTATAACTCTGAAGGGGGCCCAACCAGGAGAACTTAGAATCCAGGTACTCAGTTTTATACTTTCGACAGGAACTATGGAGAAAATGACACACAGCTTACTACATTACCCTTATTACCCTGTCAATCCCCTTGCAAGTATTCCTGCCTATTTCATTTACTTTTTATTTTACTTTTTTTTAAAGAAATCATATTGATTACTTATTATCCCCAAAGGAAATCAGGGAATTAAGTAGTATTATCAAAATACAGAATAAAAAAGCGAATAGTATCGAATCATCGAATCAAGGAATGAAATTCTATTGCAAATATTAGGGCCAAAAGGGATGTTTTCATGTAAGGACAAGGAAAATGCAAGGCTGGTGCTAATCTGACCACATTGGATGGTGAGTGCAACATGAGGATGTACCAAGGAGAAAGCTGGTTCCTTCATGAATGCATCTGAAGCTCGCCATTCTCTGAAGATAATGCATGCCGTGTTGTTACAGAAGAAGATGAGATTTAGAGGAAGTGTACATAAACCTTATTTTGAAAGAGAAAAACAATCCAAAACAAACCAATAAGTGTCAACAGATACTGCCTTGACTAATCTCTTCCATGCCACGGTACAGCATTTTCAATTTTATTTTAAAGGGTTTTCTGAATTGCTTCTATTTTGTGAGTTTTGTTGCCTTTCAATTTCATTTCTATAAGTATTCTACAGTAGGGATTTTCTAGTGGTATTCTCTATTATCACAGACCATGTGGAATCCATCAGGATTAAGAGAAGATTGACTATAAATTAAAATAAATGAAATATGAAGAAGTGTAACCTTTCTACCCAATGACACAGTAAGTCAGCTTTTTACTGGAGAGGGGCTGCACATTTTTTAAATGGGTCTCCAGTGGCTTTAGAGGGTTTGGAACATAACTGGAGCATTACATGGTGTTGGGAGGGGGGAGGGATCAGATCTGAAATGCATAGTTTAAGTGTGAAGTAGCATTTTGATGGGCAAAGCCCTCATTTTAGAATTTTGAGAGGAAGAAAGCCATAAAGTGGGTAGAGAATATGAACAATTTCACAAAGTAGCATTTCTGGACCGAACATGAAGAATCTTCTTTGCTTTTTAATTCTTATATCTGTTTAGGTTTTATATAGAATTGTTTTAACAGTTTTCCACTTCAACACAAAATTGTTCCATTGGTTTTCACCAATCATAACCAGAGGGGGTTACAAAAGCTGAAAAAGGAGGCTTGAGAACAGCACAGAGCCATGGAACTACAGATTGCTTACCCACACCTTGTTTATCCCACATGTGGAAAAGCAACCCCACGTTTTCGGGGCATTGGGGCAGTTTGTTATAATTGAAATGTTCTTCTCCTGCATAATTTTGTCTAAATTTGTTATTGTTTTCCTCTTTTGGATTAATCCCTTTATAATACCATCACCTTCACTTCTTAGCACACTATCTGAGATTACCTTTGTCTTCGTAATATTTAACATTAACCCTGAATTTTCACTTCCCATTTCTACTTTCATGATAAGGGCTTCAGAATCTTAATTACTTTCCGCTAACAAAATGGTGTTATCTGCACATCTTAGATTGCTACTATTTTGATCTCCGGTTTGGATTCTAGCTATCATCTGTTCCAAATCTGTCAATCTTATCATATATTAACTCTACATCTTAAGCAAATATGGGGACAATATGCATCTCCGCCTCAATTCTTTCCCTATTTTGAACCATTCTGTTTCTCCAAATTTTGCTCTTATATTAGTTTTGCATTCACTTTCAGGAATCTTCAAAAGAATAATTTGGTATTCTGGTAAATCATTATCTTTAATGTGTTTTATTTTCTGGCATGACCTATTTTGTATCCTATTTTGTATTTTTCCTAGGAAAGAACAGATATCCAGGCCAGGATATTGAATCAACTGGAATTATATAAGAAGTGACTCAGAATGGAGTGAAGTTTTATTTGCATAGCTTCACAATGGGCACCTGAATTAATTTGGTTAGTCTCTGCACACCTATCATATTCAACATAAAGAGGATATAGTAAGATAAAACAGAATTATGGATAACAAAGATACTCTAATATAAGGGTCCCCAACTCCCAGTCCGTGAACCAGCACTGGGCCACAGCATGCCAGAAACCAGGCCCAGCAAACAAGCAAAGCCCTATCTGCAGGATGAAAGCAGCATGCAAAACCACACCCTCTCTGTTCTGAGGAAAAACCTCTCTCCACCGAACCGGTCCCTAGTCCCCAAAAGGTTGGGATCACAGCTCTAATACAGTCATCTTTTAAATGGTTTTTTTTAAAAGTATGGTCTGAGGATCCCTGGGGGAGTGCCCAAGGGTTCTACAAAATCAAAATAGTGAAGAAAACAAAGTCACTGTTGTCATTTTTATTTTTTAACAATAGGGTTTTTATGAAAAAATATTTTATTTATGTCAATATCTGATGGTTTAATGTTGTTATTTTGCATGATTCAATAAATATTCTATGAATGCATCCATTTTAATTTACAGTATGGTACATTTTTAGTATGGTAAATAAA